>JAWWTY010000088.1:34810741-34849092 GCA_035222235.1 Margarornis squamiger | reverse complement strand
AGCATGTCCTTCTCCACAACTTCAAGCAGTTCTTCTCTTCAAGCAGTTCTGGAAATACAGTTTTCCATCTTTGGCCTCTTCTTTGCTTCAGTTATTACCCTGTACAAATAAACAGAGAAGAAAAACCAAATATTCATTAGAGTTCAAGAAAAACAAACAAATCACGCTAGCCCAACTCATTCCATGATCCTTGTGGTTACAGTTAGCAGTCAGGAAATGTTGGCTCTGCTTTCATCTCAGTCATTAATTTCCTGGTAAAGAAATACTGATGCCAATTAAAGAAATGCAGATGCTTTAATTTTTAAGTTCCCAGTTTTAGTACCTGCGACAAATTCAGTTAAAACAAATGAACACTTGAAGCAGAAATACGCTACACTGAATACTGAACACATTTTAGAATCTCTCATTATCACACACTTCAGCTTGAAAACACTGAGGTCAAGTATTTGCTTATTCTATATTCTTGTCATATTTCTAGACCACAAGGCTAGAGATATTCATGCCTATTTGCACTTTGGGATGTTTGGAGAGATATTTTATAAATCAGAAGGTGATTTTGCTATGAGTTATCGTAAAAATTTCTATGAAAACTCTTCATGTGTGTGTGCACACATGCATGCATACATGTGAAATAGATCTACAACCAAAATAAAACTACTTCTTCTGCTCAGATTAGTGTCTGTCACTGAAAACCTCAGACAAGCAAAGAGAAAAAGCAGGGACCTACAACTAACTAACTGTTCTAACATTTTCTTTTTCCCCCACGAGAGAAAAACAACCTAAAAAGTGAGAAATAATTTTTCAAGTAAAAGCACCAAAAAGCTTTCAGGCTAAAAACTCAGTGCTCTTCCCAGCTTCAAAGTACTTCCTATGAAAGTAAAAAAATCCTTCTCTTGCCAGCCTAAAGGCAGACAGTGATTTAGGTAGCAAGTCTGGCAAGTTACATCTATTGTTTCACAAGCGCACATGAAATGCCCTGCTAGGTCAGCTCTACCCTATGCAAATCTGCAATATCCACTGCAGCTGCCCCTGGCAGGGCAGAGGTTGGCCCACAGACACCTCCAGTGGGCAAGTTCACTGCGTGGGTCTCTGAAGGCCCCCCAAAGAGCAGTGGACACCCTCCTGTGCAGCAGTGCAGTAGGCATGGTAGGACTTCCCACTTCTCACTCAGCTCATCTTTCAGAGGGATTCAGTCCTCATTATGGACTTCAAGTTCTTTCACAGACTATTTTATGCACTTCAGGACAACTCTTGAAGTAGCTGGCGATTTTACATTCTCCTAGGCAATGTCATTCTGCATAGTGTATTAGAGCACACCTGATCCAGGGTTCAGAAGACAGGACCTAATCAATGGTAAATGCAGTCACAGAGCTCTGAAGATGGTACACAACATCTCTGCTTCACTTTCCTTATCTGGTATACTGGGACTGTAAGATGTACTTACCCACTTTGCAAGGCTCTTGGAAGCAGTTCACATCTAAACCCACTGTAACTTTTCAATGTTGGAGAGTACTATCTTAGCCAACATCACATCTAGTGCAAGATGCACTGTATTCATGGTCAGCAGATTTAGGATGATCAGTGTCCTGTAAGTAATGCTACCTAAAGGAAAGATGCCTCTGAGAATTTTGCTTTTCCTCTTTCTTTCGATCATACTATTGCCTGACACAGGTAAAGTTTGCACTTACATGTGATGGACCTACCTTACTGTGAGCTGTTGCCAGGTATCCTTTCCTCACATTCAACATCTTGCAGTTCTATAACTTCTACTTTAGAATTTCTTCTTTCGCACCGCACGTTAAAAGGCACATGGGGGTCCTCAAATGGCCCATGGTCAGCTTCATGGTGTCCCTCATAGGACGGAAAGCTCCCTCCCCGAGCGCTGTGGCCGTGCACGGCGGGGTGGACAGCAACAGTCACTGAAGCCGAGGCAGTCACAGTAGTGATAGGCTGGCAGTAGGCTGGTCCTGCGGCGCCCGCAGCCCCGAACACTGGGCTTCTCAAGTTGTGAGAATGAGCCTTGTGGCCCAAGCGATCCCTATTGCTGGGTCCTGAATGCCCTTCAGTAGAAATTTCAAAAGCGTCCCTGCGAGGGCGGTAAGGAGGGGGTCGCAGCCCTTCCCTGGCTTCCCGTTTGGGTTGTCTGCCCTGACGCCACGCCTGCTGTGTGCTGGACTCTGGATTCAGTTGCAATCTAGGACTTGGCTGATGCCTTGCTTCTGGCTGAACCACCTGAAAGAGAGGTTCATGGTTAAGTCTCTGACAAGGCAAAGCAAACAAATACTATGCTTGCTTATATTTTATACTGAGAATAAATATAATAATGCTCTAACTCTACAAATGCAATGCTGTGGAATCTGCTAATTGATTTTTCCACAGTTTTTGCCTGAAGTTATTAAAAGTTGGAAAGCATATCTTCAGAGAAACACAGGATGACAGCTGAAAACATTATTCTAAGCTTCCTACATGCTGGTCCATCTTTTCAAAGGGATGGATGACAAGCACTTGATCTTAACTTGCTCAACAAGCAGAATTGCTGGCATTTGGAAAAGGGTCTCTTCCATGCAGGGAACATACACAGGATGTTAGCAGGGTAGTTTGTATAGACTGTAGGAATCTGTTTTCTGATTTCCATAAAAAGCGTGAAGTGCAGCGGCCACATGAGTCAATAAACCGTGACCAACTTCAAATGTGGCTGTGCATGTACCTATTTCTAGGCCTCTGCTGAACAAAACCAGATCCACATTGCAGCTCAGCATGCAACATCAGCAGGGGTAGGAGACAGAGGTTTTTCACTTTCCTTTGAAATCACAATTATGCCAACCCAATAGCAAGATGCAACAAGGACCAGGATTTGGGCCAAAACTTGAACTGCTTTCTTCTGGTTCTATTACTCTTTCTCCCCAAAACATGCTGTCACAGATAGTGATCCACAAGGAGCTGTGTGAAAGAGGTTGGGATCTTGTAATCTCTTCCTGTTCTCTCTCTGAAAACAGTCATCAAACAGACTGAGAGCTCTCTCTTGTGGCTGGTGACAACATGATATAACAGCAAATATACATGCCAAAGGCTTCTGCTTTTGTACCACCACTTTACTCCCAGCTTGAATCTAAAGAAGAGGATGAGGAAAGCCTTCACGACTTCCTTACAAGTTTTGGCACAATGTCACAAAGCACAATGAGCCAGAAGTATGAAAGAATTTTCCACAAAAATAAATAGATTTAAATATATAAAAAACCCTCAAAACAAAAACAACAAAACTCTTCGTGTCCTCCTGCCAGTCTATATGAAAGTTACTTACAGTGGATCTTGCAAAGAGAGGATTCTCAGTGGCTTCCACTATTACTTGATGGAGTGGTGCCCCAGGGCTGCGAGTGGCCTCATACTGATGCAGCTCTTCACTGATGCCAGACACCGTGGTTTGAGAGCTGTACTCTGAATCAGAGGAATCTGAAGCATGATTTGTGTGCCCAGGTGGCAGTGCAAACCTCACAATACTGGGGGGTGGCTCAGGAGATGGTGTGGGCAATCTGTTATGTCCATTGGCTGGAGAAACCTGAGAATAGCAACACATTCAGTAATATTCAGCTAGCATTACCCTTCTAATCGTTAGTGCTTGACATAAATATTCTTCTGTCAAATACACTATCCCATGCCACAACAACCTTACCACCAGTTTTCTGGTGAATGTTTATACTGAACAGAAAAAAAACTGGTGAAAGACAAAAAGATATCTCCATCTGTGGACATTGATGTAAACAGGATTACACAGACTCTTCTGGGTATTATTTTCTCAGTAAGCACACATATATGTGTGCATGCATGCACTTGCACTTAATAAATATAAAAATAATACGTGGGCTACCCTCTCCCTTCAGCAAGCATTAAGCGTGATGCTGTAAAATCATCTCAAATCTGTAGGCATAGCATGATTCACCACATATTTTTAAAGAGAGATGGCTACACTTATCATAGCAATATATATGGTAATAAAACACAGAGATACATTGTTTGAGTAACAGATAGGTCATGTATACTGCTAGGAATTAACAGATTACACACAATTGTCAAAACTGTTCTACTAATATTAAAAGAACCTAAACACTTCTGAAATATACCTGTGAAACATAGCACAGCAATGCAACTAACACATGATAAAGATATTCCTATGTAACACAGTAATTGTATTAATGACAGAGTAGGTAGTGAATGATCAATAATCAAATATAAATTTGGTATCTCTGAATCTTGGTATCTGGTCTTGGGCTTTGTACTGTAAATTCGTCATCATCTAAGTGAAGCCTTCCACTCCTCAAAAATACTGCTTGGGGCAGGAGAATACAGCAGGAAGTGGTGAGTGGACAGCAGGGACCTTCTGGCAGCCCAATCATGGTTATCAAGGTGTGGTCTGTAGACCACCACTGTGTATGTTGGTCCACACAGGCCTTCCTGGTGGTCTGCTCAGTTAAACATTTTGAGGAATGCAACAGAGGCAGTGAGGTAGGAAAAAAGAAGGTACACGTATAAAAGAAACTGTATTTTGCAAAAGATTGGGGAAATCTTTATTTTGCAAACTTGTTTCCGTATCACATTATGCTTTTAAAAGAATTTATACTACATTGGGTTTGCTGATTGTGGCCTCTAAAAGAAGACTTATTAAAAAAAAAAGCTTGAAAAATAGAATCATGTCAACCTATGCAACAAATATCACTTTTAATTTAAAAAAAATAAAAAGAAAGAAAAAAAAAACAACAAAAAATCTCTAGCAAGAAACTCAATCCAAGAGAATTTAAAAAACAGTTTCTAAAAAAGGGGGATGATTGAGGGGGACAGGGGTGCAGACATAGTATTATTTCTTCTGTTCACTGTTAATTTTACTGACCTCAGGGTATGGTCCAAAGAATGAAAGAAGAACAGGAAGCAGCACCAATCCATTGAGAACTCCCAGAATGGTTAAGATTGCCAAAACGGCAAAGAAATACCTGAAGTACAGTTTAAGAGGTTTTGGGGAGAGAACAGCCACAAATATTGTTAGAAATAAGGGATTAAAAATTATTCCTACATATGCTAAAACTATATATATACTAAATTAAACCAAACATATTACTAACATCGCAGTAAATAATTATATCACTTTCCACACACAGATACAGGGGGTTTTACCTTTTGAATTAGAGAAGCTACATTCCACAAAGTGTTAGTTGAGAAAGGAAAGAAAAAAATTACGTTTGTTAATTTCTCAGAATCTGGAAGCATGTAATGTTATTTATGAATGTGTTACACAAACACAAAAATATGGAATGTGCAGGGAATAGCTGAATGGATTGAAAGCACAAATACAATGAAAAGGGGCCCCCATTAGTGAAAACCCAGCAGAAGCAAACAAATGAAGTGAAGGGTGTAGAATTTAAACAATTTAGTCTAGAAGGAAAAGAAGCCCTCTTCTCCCAGTGGTTAATCCACTGTGAAATGCTTCTGCAACATAGAGCAGAATGTCTAATTAAATCTACAGTATATCAGGTAAGGGTTTTCCTTGCCGTTCATTAATCACAACTTAACGTCTAGAATTCTGTGAGTTCCAGTTTTACCAAATAGCTTGAATTGCAACCCTTTTACAACACAAGAACCCGCTTTCTGCAAAGAAAATGCCCATTCTATAGTAAGCTTCAGCATTGTACTGAGTAAGAGTGCTCCACAATGGCAGAGCTGCATTGCAGGCTAATCTTTTGTTGAACAATTTAGCATCTCTGAATACTCTTGTTTTGCGTCAGCCAATTCAAACATAAAGGGTGAAATACTATGGAAGAAGAGAAAAGTGCACAAGTAGTTGTCCTTTCCCACCACTGAGGGCTAAGGTCTGCGATCCTTCATGAATACCAAGGTAAACCTGTCAGTAAATGGAAAGCCTTGCTAGTTGGTATTCGGCACAGCTGGGGCTCAGACTAAACTTAAGGCTGCGTTGTAACTAATAATTTCAAAGACTCAGTCTTGGTAAATTCCTGAAGGAGAAGGCAAAGGAGAAGAACAGAGGGCAAGTTTGCTACTAATGGGTCTGCTGATTACACTGTCTAGCTGGCAACAAACTTTACTGCCTCCCTGTTTCCACATCTAATCAAATGTATCAGACTCCTGTAAAACTATAAATATCCTGCTATTGTAAACATTTGGGAATTTCTGATCTGCATTAGCAAAAATCAGCAAGCCAATCTCCTCTACTAACATAAACCACCAGAACTTTATACTGGGACACAGATCAGCAACAGACATTAAAAACATTTGCATCTCATCCATCTAGTGTTAGAATAAACAGGAGGATTATAGCTTTGACCACTTGGTGTATACAATGTCTTTTAATTTACTTAATCTTCCACATTGCTGGACTAATCTATCGCTTTCCGGAAGTTTGGGATCTTCTTTGCCCACTATAACAATACTCAGGCTCCCTATAGTTTATTTTATTTTATTTTTTAAACAAGGCAAACTAAAGTCAGATTGTGCTATAAAATGAGAAACCGATGGCCAAAAAAAGTAAAATAACATAAGTTGAAAAGTTGAAAGGCTCATTTTATAAACTGAGAGAACATCCAATCCAAATTTGGTGTGAAGGGTTGCTATAATCTTCCATTTGCTGTGACACAAAAATACTCTTGCCAAAGTCTTGTCTATTAAGTAGGAAAGTAGCACACCAAATACACCCCTGTAAATTTAATTAAATCTATCAGTAACCTACATGTCAAAATGTTCCAAACCTTACAAGATCAGGCCCTAAAAGAATAATTCTCTTTCTTCAATACCAATACAATAAAGTAAAAAATACTGACTTGAAAAAAAAAATGTATTTCAGGATATGCAGTATCTGTATAGTAATAATCCTCATGTAGGTTTCATGAGATCTAACTGCAAACTGCCTGCTTTCTTCAAATCTCATTCATACATAAACAAAAAGCTTGATGAGATTTAGCAGTCATTCTCTCAGTTCCTGCCCCTGACATTTTGTTGTAGTTGTCGTCAAATGGATCTCAGTTAAGTCCAGTCATCTATCCAGCTTACGTCTACCTAAGTAGCTAAGCCATCTTTCAGAGCATTTTTATTTGGTCCAGTTCTACCTCAGCTCCATTTTAGGGCTTGGATTAATTTTTTGTGTGTGTGCTGTAGTTTACCACAATGAGCTTGTGTTACTGCTAAGATTAGCCATTTTGCAGAGCTCCACAGGTTGTTTGGAATAGAATAGGATCTGTTTCATTGACTTCTCAAATTCCCCTCAGAGAAAAACTTGCTTTCCTCTCTACTTGAAAAATTCACATTCTTAATTAAATTCACAAGAAACAGTCTGCTTGTAGTCCTAACAGAAGGTCCTTCAGGCTTTGCTGTACAAAATTTTAGTAAAAAATTCTGTGCTCATATTTATGATTCCCCAGCTCCCAAACAGGGCTTTTTTCCCCCCCCTCTCTCTTTTTCTCGTTATGTAACGCTCACATAATGATAGAAGAGAAAGGCCCTGAGAGAGCCACTTGCAGCACAGTTGAATGTTTGTAGGTTCACATGTCCTTTGCACACAAATTCTCATAGATACAAGAAGTCTGGAGGCCCTAAATGTTAAAGGTCAGACCCAGCTAACACTGGACAAATATTAGATGCTTCAAACTAACTCAATCCAGAATTAGCAAACTTTCTAAAGAGGGACATTTTTGCATTCTTTCATACTGAGTGTCAAATTTTCCTGGAACAGATTTTAATTCCAGCAATGAAAACACTACCATGTCTAGCATGTAACAAAGAGTTAATAAAACAGAGGGAAAGCAGGAACATGACGTAAGCATGCTTGACACACCATGCACAGTAATAAAATGACAGATTCATCGAAGTGACTAAAAATTAAAAGCATACTTATTTTTATTTTAAAAGAAAGTCAACACACAGAAATGCTTTACCTGACAATAAAATCAAACTCCGATCCTGCAAGCATTAACACCCCAAGCAGGGTGGACACAGCCCCATCCAGTACGGGTGCAAACATGTGTTCCAATGCTAGGACAGCCCTATGGTTCCTGTCTCCTATGGCAGTTAAAAAAGCCTGTAAAACAAAGAAGTCCATTTCTTAGATACATATAACTTTTCAAAAAGCCTCTCTCACAGCATGCACAGTTTTTCATCAGTTAATTAGTCCAAACTACAATTTATCAAAGTTTTCTCTGTAGCTGGCTAACCCTCAAGAGAAAGCCTGATCCTGCAGTCACACCACATAGCTGCTGCTGAAGTCACATGGCCAGAGTAAGCGGTGATGACAGAGTCAGACTATAGTAATAATTTTGGAAGCAATGGTTGCATGAGTAGCCTTTTGTCTCCAGTTTTGCTTGCTTCCACCTGCAAAGAATTCATGTCATGGTGAAAGCACTTCAGGTGTCAAAACTGCAGGGCTACTCCTCTCATTCTCATGGGGCCAACAGCTTCCACAACATTTTTTTATCCGTTTTTTAGCACTTCTATTTCACTCAAAATTAACCTTTTTTTGCAACTTCCACTACTTTAAATCTAGCAGGTCTACACATACAAAATTATCTTAGGAATAGTGCTGCACATGGTTGGGCCTAAGCAACAATAAGACCAGTGAAGAGTCTTTATTCCTCCAACTCCTTAGTGAGCAAACTGTATCAAGAACACTCAAATGCTGTTGTTTGTTAGGAATTTGTCTACTTTGTGTATGATGCAATAGTTTAAGAAAACAAGAACCTGGTTGATCATCTTCCTGTGATTTGCAAGGCCTCTCTTTGGCAAATTCTCTACTGTTTATTAAGATACTCGTATCTTAATTGAAGCAACTATTTCCCTCTCAGTCTTGGAATTTAAGTCTCCTCTAGAATTTGCAGAATTAAAAAAGAAAAAACCAGGATCACAGTTCACAAGCGATAGGAGAGAACTGATCCACAAGTGGATTGTAAACAATTCTTAAACTCAATTAAATTCTGTATCAGCTGTTCCAGCATTGTCTTTTTTGTTTATGCAACACTGATTTGACTGCTTATATGTTTCCAAGTTTTTAACTCCAGTTTCAATGTGAGAAAGCTACCATTTTAGGTTTGCTTGGCATTCTACCTTCAGCCACAGGTAACCTGTAAAGTCCTGTAAATTAAATTCATTTCTCCCCCTTTTTTACTCCATTTTTTTCTCTTATAAGTCTTCAGTTCTAAGGAGATGTCACTTTTTTCTTCCTCTTCTACATCTTTTTGATGCTTCTCATACCATTCCAAGTCCTAGCAAACTCATTTACCTCCAAAAGCCTAAACATCTAGCAGCAGGGGAAAAAAAAGATATCATCACTTCAGGGATCCAATTCCTCCTCTTTAACCTTGCATTACTTTCCCTATGTTTTTTCTTAAAATTTTTCTGTTCATCCTGCTATTTTATGCATCCTAACTTTGTACTATCATCTCCATCAGTAGATAAACAGTAAAAAACCATTTTCCTACAAACTGCATGTTTGTGCCTACAAATTGCTGATGGTTTCTGAAAAGAAGGTGCAGGTTTTACAAATGGAAAATTAATCCAAATATGTTCACATTCTAGTGATCCAGAAATATCAAATGACACTGTATCTGATTTTGAAAAATCTCCTTTAAAGGCTTATGTTTCACAAGACATAGAATCTACATGCAAAAGGGAACAAAAAGCTATATAGCACTGAGGCAACAACAGTAAAGCTGCAGACAAGGATCATGAGAGTCTGGACTGAAGTAATGCGATTTAAGATCTCTGTTTTATCTACATAATTGCATCAATCAGACAACTAGGTATCACAGGTAATGTATCCTCTCTTATTTCCTGGGAGACTGACTCAATAGTTAGGAACTACTTCATCAAGATCAAGTTTGTTCCATCAAGACAACAGAAAGGCACATAATACTGTGACCATATTGCTTCTGAGAATCGTGTCACTGACAGGAGACTAAGTAAGGATTTGTGATCAGCTACCATTTTATTTTAAAATGGTTCTTGATTTTACATACCAAAGCAACATGAACAGTGAATTCCACGCCAATGCCAACAGAAGCAATCAGAATAACCACAGGCACTGCACTCAGCTTTATTCCAATTAGACCCATCATGCCAAACAGCTCCACAGTCATCAGAGCCAGCACCACCACCTAGATGATTTCAAACATCTGTTAGTAACTTCTCATACTCCAGACAAAATTAAGAGAAAGACATTTAAAAATACAATAAGACATAATCCTCAAAGCCATCCTATATTCCCAAAGATAAGCTGCTTTTACTTGTTTCATTGTGCTCAATGGCAATGAACTGCTGAAGAGGCAGTCTAAATTACACTCCTAAGAACCAGTTAACAGATCAAGCATCAGTTTTGTATTGGTTACAAGCTATCAGTGATCTGAAAAGCCATTTCTTCCTCCTTATCATGGATACCCCCAAAACCATACATTTTCTCTTTTTCACCTGTCTCTCAGACAATCCTTCCAGAAAAAAAAACACCCTTTTAACTACCTGTATTTGAACTCTTTTTTGTGTAACTACAAATATAGGTGAGAATGACTTTTCAGTAGGTTTAAAGCCCAGAAGAAAGTGAATGCCATAATCAGCTGACAAGCTGCAGGTTACAGAGGGGCTCTGAACCTTTAAGATATTTGGGGGGATTGACACAGACAAAGTGAACAGTCAAATCCAAGGGAAAGCTTTTATTTTTCTTTCACTACCTTGTAAAAAAACAAATTGAGGAAAAGGGAGGGGAGGAAATCTGGAGAACCAACTTTAAAAGTTGCTAAAACCAAGCAGGAAAAAAAAAAAGATAGACATACTTATAAAAGCAATGGTGGACTCTGAAAATAAATGTCTTTTCCAAGGGGAAAAAAGTATGCACCACAATAAACGATTTTATAAGTTAATGAATCAAGCATAATAACATAAATTGCTTGATTAAGTGCTATGAAAAATATTCTAGACTAAACATTTACCTTTTAACATACCTGTCATATAAATGTACATTACAAAAACTAGTAACTGTTTTATGCTTTTCTACTTCTGGTGTTTTAGAAACCATACGATAGTTTATGGAATTTAAACATAGGAACATCATCATTCAATTTAACTTGAATGTTTACTGAGAGGCTTATGGTGCCTTGCAGAAAGCATAGAGGGGTATTCTCTTCAGTTTATAATTTTATGCTCTTTCTCCTTTGATAGCTCAGTTACACTCTTTCCACAGTATATACCATACAACATAACCATTTTAGTTTTTTCCAGAAAGACTGCATTCAGAAACTAGTGGGAAAATTTACAGGCAAGTTAGTCAGAAGCAACTGCCCTGAAAAATAACTATGTCTGACAAAAGGGGAGAAGGAATATAGAATTAGAAATTACAAGTTCTTAACTTTCCTCTGTGTCTTTACTTCTTATGTTAGCATGCATTTGGGCAAGGGAAACACTTTATTGTACCTTTCTAAGCAGACTTTAAAGTTGCAAAAAGGGTGGCCAGAAGATTAAGGTTATTAAGGTTTATACCTTTAGCATGAACCCTACCCCCTCAAGTTAAATAAATATATAATGAATGATGCAATATACATACTCCAGCAGAGGCCCAGACATAAACAAAACCTTGCCGACTACAGCAAGAGCTATGCTGAAAGGAATTTGACTTCAACAAAGACCCTTATAATAAACTTACAATGATCCCAGCTGTCCAGGGGTTTAGGAGGAAGAGGGCACACACCAGAAACGTGCAAGCCAAAACCACGCTAATGGATAAGAGGAGCCAGTGACGAAGTCCAATGTACTGCTCCCAAAAGAGAAATGGGTAACCATTTGGGTAGCTGGCAATCCCCAGGCTGGTGTAGTTGCTACAGATAGCTCTCACTTTCTCAATAGCCTCCACAAAGTCAGAAGTTTCACGTAATCCATTGAGGTAGAAAGGAAACTGAGCATATTCTATGGGCTCAGCTGCTGGAACTAGGAAAATGATAGCAGCGTTAAAATACGCATTTGGGAAGAAGACGATATACAGAAAGTGTGGTTAACAAAACACTTTATTCTTCACAGCAAAATACTTAAGGGTGGCAAATTTCAATTTTACTTCTTTGGAATGAGTGGCATTTCTAAAACTCCCCAATAAACTGAAACCAGAAGCGGTACAGGAGATTACTGTATTTTATCATGCACTGCAATGGGATGAATACAGCCTACCTCAAGTCCCCAGACTATTACATATAATTTAACAGGTATCTTTTGATACATGTATTTAATTCTCATCTGTGTTATAGTGGTTTTTACTGAATACCTGGCCAAAAATCCCTAACTGCAATATAAAGTAGACAATCACATCATTTAAACGTTTTATCCAAATACTCCTTTTTTTATGCCAGTGCAGTTTCTTTGAAATCAAAGAATGAGATTAATTAAGGTCCACTGACATAAAACTAGAGGAAAATTAGGCTCAATAAGGTTGTTTTTAAGATTTCCACCAAATATTGTAGAAGTCAGATTCAGAAATCCATGTTCTGCTACTGACAGAAATTACAAGGGAAAAAACCTAGTATAAATGTAATGGTTTACTGAAGAAATACATAACTTTTTATCTTTTAATAATTTGACACATCAACACTCTCCATGCTTTTTTTGAGTGTAATGCTAAGTCTACTCTATGACAAGAAAAAAACCCCTCCTACAACAAGTATTTGGTTACTGTTGTTGTGTGTTCCAGACCCTGCAGGGTCATTCAGCTGACTTGCTTAACATGATTTGCCCTACTATAATCTCAACTATAAATTTTCATTAAGACAAGAGTTGGCTGACTGCCAGAAAGTTCTAGGGTTCGGATACACTGAAGCACGGCTAGTTGATTACACACATTTCCAAGTGTACCAGTTGTCTCCTATATGCCTTCTGCCCTTCCCCACTGGTGTCCAACTAGCAACTCTCTCAAAAAACTGAAAGCTGGAGCAAATCAATGTGAACCAGTATTGGTGCTCAAGAAAACAGTGAATGGGATGAACTGGGACTTCTCCCCTAAGTTATTAGCTCTTATACTGTATCAGTGTTGATAGCTTAGCATATGAGTTGTCTCAATAAAAATTTCTTAGCATTAAGAATTGAGAGCAAACATGATAGAATCTCAGTGATGAAATTTCAGAATTACTTAGGCAGGAGTTTCATGCAATCTTCAGGTTTCTCTCACAGACAGAACTATCAGGTGACACTAGAAAAGCAATGCTTACTATAAAATTTTAGAACTTTAAACTGCTCTAAAACTCTTTTTTCAATATGATAAAACCTGGCTGTGGTGCCACAGTTGCATTGGTGCCTGGATCTTCTAAAACTAAGGCATAACAGGATGTATTGTCCTGCTTATGTTTCTGAGCCCTATGCAGCCTCAGCCAACTGCAGAGCCACTGGTGCTTGAAGGAAGCAGCGGGAACACTTATATAAACTGTAAGACATTAAGATGAAATGCTACTTACTTCTCAGCCGTGTTTCTGGCATATAGTCTGCTTTGTCATGGACCCACTCTGGGCGGTGAGGGCGGATGTTGGCTTGTGAGGCAGCATAGGCCACAGGGTCATTGCTAACCCAGGCTGTCAGGTAGATGTAGAAAGCACTGGGGTTAATGATTCCATCTGCATCCACCAGACGCTGTTTAGTCAGCTGCAAAATGGAAGAAAAATTAGAAGTCGTTCAGAATGAGCTCTCCTCTTGGGGCTCTTGCCATAATGCTTTCAACAAATAGCCTGCGAGATGCGACACAAATAGGAGGGGAAAAGCAAGAGAACATGAATCTTCACTTGAAGTGACTTATCAGTAAACTATTGTTTGACAATGAAAACAGAATCTAAAAAAATACAGTAACAGTGGCTAATTTATAAATTAGGGCTCGTATAATATTTACAATAACCACTAAATCAGCAGATGGTTCCAGAATAGACTAAACCAATTAAATACAAATTCTGAAAAGACTGCAGCCAAGAGTAAAAAACAACCAAGTTGGAGAAACATATTTACAGACACGGAAAGAAAACCTGGCAAGAGTCCTTATACACGTCTGTGTGCAGTTAACCTCTGTTGTTAACACTGAAGGAAATGCCACCCAGTAAATGGAGGAGAGCTATAAAAATAAAACAACATCTGTATAAATTTTGCTAACACTTGCCTCCTATGACCTATGTATTTAGAAAATGCCCAGCATCATGAAAGCAGACGAGTGCCCTGTGTTATTTGGGTCACGGTGGGCAGATGCATCTGTGGAGTAAACAGCAGTGGTACACGTCCAGGGTTCTGCTAGCCAAATCCTGCACAGCGAGAGCTCTGACAGAGGACTCCATGGGTGAAAAATATTACTGGTGTTTTTGTTTTGTTTATTTAAAATTCTGGCTCAGCTCCAGTTCCAGGTCTTTTTAATGAAATGAAAAACAACAGTGACAGCAGTTAAAAAATAAAAAAAAAAAGCTGGATTCCAAGGATCTGGATTCAATTAGTCCACAGGATATGCAACAACTGTATGTCTTCAAGCTGTCTCTGGAACTGCACAGTACAGTATTCAGCCCCTGTGGGTGCACCACACTTTTCTCCCTCCCAGGCACAGGAAATTATATCAGCAGCTGCAGTCCAATTGCATTTGTTCCACAGTGTACCTGGTACACTCTGCTAAACAAAAAATCTAACTCAAGGTTTTCTCTTCAACTCACTTACTTTGCCTAATTTATGTCTGAAGCTTCATTCAGACCCGACAGCATGTTGCTATACAGCAGTGTGTTTCACACACCATAGTAGCTTTGAACAATGTACTCTGTAAATCTGTCACCTTTAATGGCAGGAAGAAAAAAGAAAGACAATAAGCAGAACTGCCAAGAAGCTCACTAGAAAGACTGTTTTTCTGCCTGAATGCACAGCAAGTCTACGATGACTCTCAGGGAGAACTTATGTTATTGCAGAATTTCTTCTTCAAAGTTTGAAATCTAACTTTAGTGTAAGGAGTCACACCTAGTGTATTTCCACCTATCAATGGCTACCACAAATGCAGTCATATGCTGTTGTAACCTCAGCTATATTTTATTTAGGCAGCTCTAACAACTGCTATTCTAAGTTCTTAGTAATGATGGTACAAGAATATGATACTGCATGTAATGATTTAAGTTTCCTTCCTCTACCATTCATCAATATCTTTGTTTAAATGTAATATTTTATATAAATCAGTAGGAAAACCAAAAATAATTGCAAATGTCTGGCATAGAACTAGACTCCATCTATCTACAGATGCAGAGTAGCTTTTTTCACTATTTCAATGGAAACTGAGTGTGTCTGACACAGGAGCAACACCAAATGCACACCAATCAGTAATAATCAAGGACTGGCACTCCCGATGTTGATTTTGAACACTTTGCAACACAGGCCAGACTGCAGCTAATGAGTGGCTTCAGCAAAGTCAGTGAGGCCATGCAAGTAAGGTGTAACTCAGACATTCAGATCCTGGAGCTGGAAAAAAGAAACTAGGACATGCTCTATGCACCTCCCCTCACTCCTGATAACTTGTGTATTGCTATGCAAACCAGCACGGATTCTGACACATTACCTGGCTGATGTCAATGGGCTTTGCACGGTTGCCTGTTTGTACCAAGAGTTTGTAAGCCAAAACAGCATCATCAGATCCATTTTTATAGTTGTTGTAAGTGATCTTCCCAGTCTCCCAGTCGCTGTCAAATGCATCCTGAAGTCCTAATAAGTTAAGGGAGGCAAGGGGAACACAGAACAAACAGGTAAGTAATCATTCTTACAAACAAATTTCAGAAGGAGAAATATTAATTACTTTTGCGTAGCTGGATCAGGATGAAAATTATCCACCTGCTGCTTCCTAAATCTGGGGTTCCTCACTCACTGTCAGCATGTGGGAAGATAAAAGTACCAGTTACATATCCAGTATGTACAAAAAAAGGCCAGGAAAGCATGAAAATGCAAGGGAGAAGCCCCAGAAGAGTTCCCATATTGTGCAGACCAGCAAAGCTGAGCAAGCAAGCTGCAGATGCATTGTGCATTGGTGTAAACAGCTTCCCCTCAAGGCAAATTGGAGATGTTCTCTGAGCACTCTGCTTAGAGGATTGTATGGAAAGAGCTAATCTTACCTTGAATAGATTGGTTTTCCTCATGAACCACAATTCCAGAAGCATCACACTCAAAACATCATAAGCATATTTGCATTTATCATCTCTTTCATACACAGTACTCAAAACAAAGCTCAAGTCTTGCCCTGACCTGAATGGTGCCAGAACAGAAAAGGGCTGAGCTCAGCCCTCATCCAACTTCACCACCTTAAAACCAGAGGAGGCATTTAGTCTGCTACCTAGAAGGGAAACACTCCCCTTTCTCCCCCCTCTGCCTCACCAAAACCCTGGCCAAGTGCACTGAGCCACAGAAAAGGACATACACTGCTCTCTTTAACTGTTTTGGGCTACTGCAGAGCACTGAGGGAATAGCTTCTACGCTATAATCAGAAATTCCACTACAAGGGGGGAAAAAAAACACACTCAAACTTTTAACTTCAAACAGCAACTCAGCTGCTCCTCAAGCACTGCGTGAGTGAACACGATTTTGTCAATTTGTTCCATCTGTTCAACTTGTGCAGCTAATACAAGTCATGGGATCTGCTGCCAGCACATGTAAAGATCACAGCCAACACCTATTCACTCTCAACTGTTATTTTCCTCCTTGCCACCCTTCAATACCTCACAGCAGAAATTTGGATCAGATTTAGTACAGGAAGCCACAGCCCAGTACGAGGAGGCTCTGTGCAAGCAGATGAAAAACCGCATGTCCAGAGAAGGGAAGAAAAAGGCTGGGGGGGCAGCAGTGGAGGAAATCGCAAACCCACCTCACAGCTGGGCTGAGAAGCCATAACAAAAACCATCACTGCAGATTGGATAGGTTAACTACAGCTGTACTGAGATAAGAGAAAATGCACCCAGCCAACGCTGCCTCCAGGACAAAGTACCCGCTCTACCCATGTATAAGTTCATCCCCTTCTCCCTTAGAAAACTGCCTCCCATGTTGTCTTGCTAAATCATGTCAAATCACATGAAGCCAACAGGCTGAGAACCAAACAATGAAAGCAGCCTGCCAGATCTCTGCGTGCAGCCCTCCAGCACAGGTCCAGGAGAAGGGCAATTCGCTGACAGGTTTTATGGCATCACCAAAGGAATTTGGGGTACCCTTTAAAAAAGCATTGTTTTCTGGCACCCTTAGAGAGGGGAAACGTTGCTTAGGACATGCAAAAATACCAATCCATCTCTCCTGTGCCAAATCCAGCTCCATGTCAGTGTCTCAGAGTGGCCAGATGAGAGCCTTTGTGCTATTGTACCAGTCACATGCAAGACAACTTTGGAAAGTTAAGAGGAGGCTGTCAAAAAAGCATGTAGAAAAGATGGAGACCACCTAAGAACATCTTAACTTCCAGTAAAAATGATTTCCTTTAGCCAGAGGAGCACACAAACTGCTGTGAGAGACAGCGGGTCAGGGCAGAGCTTTCAGACAAACATATCACCCCTGTCAGGGGGCTCCACAGACACACACTAGCAAATAAATCCACTGGCATGTGATGGTACCAGCTTGTAGTTGCAAAAGAGTGCAGGAAGAATATCAAGAAATCACTATCAGTTGTGCTTAATTCCTTAATGATTTCAAATTCTCAATAATGAAAATTTCCCATTACACTTTGAAATCAGTAGTAGAGTTGCTGCTTTCAAAGCAAACGTGTTCATACCAATTATTTTAGAAGACATTTAATCTTTTATGAATGAGATTAATTAAATGTCTCTGGGCAGAAAAAGTATCTTGTTGACCTCTTTCGGCAGAAAAGTTATAAAAATGGAGGGAATTTAAAAAATCTTATATATGGGATTTTCTTATTTCAGCAGTCACTTTTGCTTAATGCTTCAGAAGTGACAACATCCAAACTTATGTGGGATGCGGGAATGGGGGTGAGGATGGAATTCCTACTGACTCATGTGAACAGCTGCCACCATGAAACACCAGATATTTCCCTTTGCAAAAACACACTGATTAGAAGCCACCAGAGAATTCGAGCTACCTCATTTACATTCAATCCCTTAAAAAAATAATGTTAACATTTACAGTTTAAATGAATGATTAATGTTAACTTCTCTTCAGTTGCATTTTCAGTAATGGAAAATATGATAACACAATCTGATAGTAGAAAGCAACAACACAAGAGGACCTCTGAAAAGAGAAGTACATTAGGAAGAATGCATTCCACTGCTCTTAAACAAGTGAAAATATACAGCTAAGACCAAGGACACCTTTCTGACAAAAATTGCTTCCCATGTTGCTTTCCTCATTCTGCTGGACAAATGTGTGCACATCAGGAGGTCATCTTGAGCCATTAATGTCTAGCACCAAATTCACAGTCAAGTTGGAAGGAATTAGCTATGCACTTCAAAGCTGTCCCTAATTCAATTATCCTGTCCCTCCAGCATGCAAAATATACCAGTAGAAGTGTTCCACCTTGCAGAGGATCCTCCCTGAATTCAGCCTAAAATTGTACCTTGTTTGTAAATTCTATTTTTCTATTTCTATTTCTAAATTCTATATCTTCCCTCCCTTGACTCCCTTGCACCAGCCACAGTAGGTAACAACCAGGTGTTATTCAGCCTATTAGTGTCTATACCACAAGATAATTCCCCAGCTGTGACAACTGTGGCACCTTTTAGCGTAACAGTTTAGCTCCCCCCCCTTACATTAATGCCCTGTACCAACAGAAAACAAAACTTCTTCCTATTGATAGATTTCAATATCCTCCTTTACAGCTTTCTGAATGCAGCATCACACTCTGTGAAGACAGCCCTGTGACTTTATGAAGCAGCAGGGTGGTATTAATTGTGTCCCTCTCAGTGAAAGTGGGTAGGAGGAATAAGCATACAGACCTGAATTCTAATTAAAAATTATAATGATTAATTCTAAAGCTGTGGGTGATCAATGGGCCCAGCAATGCACCTTCCATCACAGCATTGGCATGTCCACTTGGATCACAGCAAGTCACTGCTTCCTGGATTCTCCCTGACCATTCCACTATAACGTTTTATTCCATGCAGCCTGCCAGTATAGTCAGGGTACCAGAAATACACACAGCTCCTCTAGAGGAAGAAGAGGACAAATAAGGACAGGCAGGGTAATGTGGATTGGAATGGGAAAAGTAACTATGTGCTGAACCTAAGCACAGAATAGGAACACCCTTAAGAGAGGAGCAGGTCTGTAAAGGTCACATAAGAGCATGGACATATGGATATACAGTTCAGAGATGACATGTAGGCCTTTGACACCAGGCCAAGGCCACACAGTCCTGAGCATAAGCAGGTTATTACAAAGAGGAAAGGGAAGCACCCAAAGTGGAAGTGGTTTGGGAAAGGATGTGGTGCACCTGAGAGAGTGGCACTGGGAATGCACACACTCCTGGGAGCAACACCAGGTGGGCTAGCCTCCAGCATTTCACTTGGAGCAGCCTGCAAGGGAGCAGATCCAAGGACACTTCTTTCTGACTTTATCGCTGGCAGATTGAGCTGAGGTTGAGTACTATTAAAGCTTCCTGAACACAATCTCAGATTTCCATCTCCCTCACTGGGGAAGGGGGAAACACCAGACACGTTTTTACCTACTGTTTTGGAATAGCAGCTAGAAATACCCACAAAAGAAACAAAATAAACAGCAGAGGTTTAAGAGAATCTGGAAAAGCGTGTAGAAAGATGATTGCTTAGAAATCTAGAAAATACACTAAGGTTCCAATCCAGCAAAACAACTAAATTATGCTGAATTTTCTTCCTACCAGTAATGTCTTCCCTTACAGCTCAATATGCTTATGCAAGCAAAATATTTTAAATAAAACTTCCAGTAAGTAGACTGTGATGAATCAGTCCAATATATTTAAAAACCATAAAAAAAATCCAAAGCTAGTATTTGAAATACTGCCTTGCATAATTTATCAGTGTATTAAACACAAAGGAAACTTGCTCGTTTTGTACAGATCTATCACTTGGATGCATCTGGTTTCCTAATACTGCACAACCTATTTTCAGACAAATAAAATACCCGGTTACTGACAGTTACCTACATGTTCTCTAAGAATCACTGGCTGCACTGGTCACCTGTACACATGGTTAAAATTGACAGACTCACTAGGTCAGCACAATTCATTTTTCTATTGGCAAAAGCTTCCGGGAGATTCTCCCAATAGAAAGAGAGGTAGGACAGACATAACCCTTCAGAGGGTATGTTTGCTGGTAAAAAGATGTAACAGTAACTACTTATTTTAAATACAAAACAATTACCTGTCTCAACACGTGCAATTATAGTATTTTTAACATCTTTAATTAGCTGACTTCAATACAATTATCATCATAGCTATGCCTTCTCTTCTCTTTCTCCATCCTGTTACACTTCAGCACAGAAAAAGCAGCCCCAGAGAAAGAGGATACTTGATTGGAAATCTAGAATATGTAGTTAAGTTTCCAATGCAGTAGAACATATAAGCCACACTGACTTGTCTCCATGCCAGCAGTCCCAGATGAAACCAACAGGATCACTCAAGAGCTGAAAGTTAAGCCTGACTCAGAATACATCACTGGACAGGGACTTTTCATTTACTGTTCTGAAAACACTCAGCAAATATTTATTTACCCAAGACAGTGAGTCGTATTTGGCCATAAATTATAATGCAGAACTTATCATTAGCTGTTTAGAAATGATTGGCATGGATAGAATTACTTAAAGGTTCAAGATTGTCTTACTGGGGAATAAACTTAAAGTCCTTGTGTTTAAGTGATCTGCTGGAAAAACAGCAAGTCCATGTGTGACTTTGGAGCAGCACCTACACATTTTCCCTTCTACTCACAGTCTTTAACTGTGTGACCATATTTGAAGAAGGCAGCAACACCAATCTGAGCAATAGTTACTTTTGTTGAATTAAGAAAAGTTTGTGTAACATTCTCTTACCTTGCAGCCAATCTCGAAAATAGTGCAACCACATTTTTGGAAGCTGCCTGTCCTCTTCCAATAAAACATATGTCACATTGCTGAAACTTCTGTGAAGTTCATAAAGTAAGTGCTGGACATTTGGATAGTCTGCTTTCTGTGTCACAATATACATGTTGTAGAAGGAAAAGTACTTGAACTGTGCAGCAATAAAGTCATATTCCCGTGTTTCCCGTGGCACAATGTCTGTGAGATCTAGTCCATCTCTCACACGGGTAGTTCCATAAAGGCTGAGCCCAAGTAAACCCAGAAAAAGAAAAATAACCACAATCTGCAACAGAAAATGGAAATGTTATTTGGTTTAGGTTTCTAAAGGAACTAACAATTCATAATGTCAGACTACAAAGCAAGGTTCAAAATTAACATCCATCAATCTACTTTCAAGCTTTTCTTTCTTCTTTTTTTTTTTTCCTAAACACACACATACTACACGACTGAGCTTATCTGAAGAGGCTTTGCATCACTGATGAGGAATTTATATTGTAGTAAAGTTTAAAAATGGCTTTAGTTTCACTGTTCACAAGCTTGTACTACTGAAAGTCACCAAAACCCTCACCACATTTGAAAAGTATGTCTCTACAACACTTGCAAGATAAAACTTTTTAAGGTAAGAAATCATCTGTAAAATTATTAAGACTGTTATTCCACAAGAATTGTATTTATTCCTTATATTTAATACCACTGTCAGGATAATTGGATGAGGCAGAAGACTATTTTGGAAAAACAGGTAAATAGTTGCCTGATTACCTTAGCTTTTGGTTTTAGGAGGAATGGAGCATAATGCTTTTCTGCGAAAGATGAGAGCGTCCACTTTGTACAGGGTGGCTCAAGACAATGCATACTGGAGTCCGTGAATTGGGAAAGCAAATCCCTCGTCGAACTTGTGCTTTCTGGGCTCTGGCAGCTAAGGTTGTCTTGTGTCACTGTCACTGGCTGCACAGATATTTCCGAGCGAGGCTCTGCTGTGGTGTAGTACACCTGCGTATGGGGATCATATTCTGTGCGCAACTGCACTGTGGACTGCATTGTAATCTGAGTTTCATGTGCAAAACTGTGGCTGCTGTACGGGGGTGGAGGACTGTAGCAAGTATTGTCGTTCTCTGCATATACTTGGGGCTCAATCTGAATCACTCGAGTGACACATGGACTGTAAGAGAAGAGAAAAACATCTGACTACATTTCTTTAGATGAATTAGAGTAGATAGGATAACATGTTTTCATCTGAGGTTGCTTCTACTACTACTACATGGTTTATATTCATTAAGTGTAATGCTTGGATGTTAATTTTATTCTGCACTTTTAGGAAACGTTTCTCAGATATGGTTCATAATGTAGGCCTCTGAGAATACGTGCATATTTCTGGTGCTCCAGGAAGAAGGGAACAACATCTGTTTGAAGACATTGACATTTACGCACACTACTCCATTAATTACACAAGCTCATCAGGTCAGTACCCAGGTAGTTATACATAGTCTGAATGCACAGCCATAACACAAACTTTATCAAGCATTATCCTGTAATGGTACTGATATTCCTTTTAGTTCTATGAAAAACTCAGCTAAGGGGAAGTAATTTTACAGTTTATTTAGGTTTAAAGGTATAAAACTGTAAAAATTAACACATAATGATTTACTGTAAATGAGGCTTCCCAATATCCTGAGTTATGTACAGTTTTCCAAGACTACCTAGTGTGGGCACTGGTTACCTTACAATATCAGGTATTCTAAAAATACCTGAAGATATTCCTAAATCATGGAGCTTTTATCTGCTTTCAAAAGGTTGTTCTCCAACAGTCAAAATGAACATACGTATGAATAAAGGGAAAAGTGGAGGAGGAGGGAGAAGTGGGGGAAGAGAGGGAAAGGGAGATAGACGTATTTTACCTTTTCTCCTCAGACAGGTAGAAACCAAGACAGCAAACGTAAGTCAGTCACTAGCAATGAAATCATAACCACATACTGACCCTGCTTCAGTGGGGAACTTCCACTACTGACATGGACTGAAAGCACTGATTGGTGACCACAAAAATGACATACATAAATCTATTGCTCATTCTCACCTTGTAAAACAGCAGAATATATCCAGCCTCCTATCTTCACGACGATAAAGATCCATGCTCAGGATAGCAGGGAAAATCAGCAGAACCATAGCAAAGTTGAATACCACCACAACCGCTGCCTAGAGACAATCATAGGAGAAGTGATGCTGCTAAACTTCATGTAAGGCACCAGCTTTACAGTGCATAAAAATTCCTTTCAATTCTCATCCAGTCACCCATTTACCACTTCAACCCATTAGATGTTTTCAAGCTTTTGCCTCAGCAAATTAGGAGATACACTTTTACATTTCCATTTCAGTATCACAGTTAATTCATTAATTTTAATAATGAAGTTTGTATTATTTTAATACATCTGTGCCTGGATATGTAGTAACTATTTTTAAAGTGGAAAAAGAGAGTCCACTGACTCAGTAATCATATTTTTACATGAAATTCTGACATATTTAGAATCTCAAGGTAAAATAAGACAGAAGGGAAAGCAAACCTGGAACTAAACCTGAAGTTCTCACATTTAAGAGATCTGAAGTAATTTAAGCATCACAATAACATTAAAGCATGTTATTAAATTGGAAATGAAGGTTTAAGTAAATTTTAATGAAACTGATCATTTACACCTATTTAGTAAAATACTGTGCACTTGATGTACTTACTTAGAAGTCTAGCCAAAAAAGAGCAACATTTTTTACTTTATCGGGGATTTTTTTTAAAGGAAAATCAAAATTAAACCAATACCACATAGTAAATCTGTGTATTAATACGCTTGTGTTTAACAGAGCTTGATTTATGAGCCAGTCTAGCAAAATGAGTCTTAAATTGGAACAAGAATACTTGATTTAATTTGTAAAGCAAGTATCACATAATGAAAAAAACAACCTCCCCGTCCACCCCCTTTCAAACCATATTTCAAACCCTTTCCCACACAGAGATTCCCAGAGAATTTCCATAAACATATGTGGTGCAGCATCTACCATTATTATTGATAGCATTTATTTGTAATGCAGAATTGTTGGGAGCACTAACCATCACAAAGGAAAAGCTGGGCACAGATGGAACTGGAAGATAGTTGTAAGAATAGAAGAGATACTGGGAAAAAAATGGTTGAGCCATCAACTGGTGGAAAAAACCCCTATATTTTACCTGTTAAGTAAGCAGTAGCCACCTCAATAGTAGCCCAGTTTTATTTTAAGGTAATCTATATATAAATTATCAAGTGCTTCCACCTGTAACTTCTGAAGCAATGACTGCTGGGGTTAAAACAGTCAAAAAAGGAAGAAAAGTTGGGTTACAAAAATGACCTGATATAAATGTGACCTCATTTTTCCCCAAGTAAATGAATGGCTTCTTTTGATCTTGAAAAATCAGACCTCAAAACTGGCACCACAAAAGATGTGATATCAAAAATCCATGTTTTAAAAATTCTTGAGTTATGTTATGACATAAATTGTTTAAATTTATCTGTGAAAATCACGGTAACACACTGAATGATTTTTAAAGTTTTGAAGCTTTCAGAGTATAATAAAAGTCTTAGATATAATTTTTACTGCTCTGAAAATGACAGAATCAACTAATTATGTAAACATTTTCTAGGAATTTCAATCATAAATACATTGTATACAAAAGTGGGTTTTATTGGTGTTCCTCTTTTCTTGTCTCCAGCCTGCTTGAAGTAAGATTTTAGTCCTGCTGGTTGTCTACAGACATAGCTATTAAACCAGAATTTACCTGGTACTTAAAGCCAAATTAGTATTTAGCCATCTTTGTGAGAACAGATCCAATGACTATTTAATGATTTATAAATATTCACACAGAAAGGTATGTAAGGTCATAGCCAAGACTTTAAAATTTAGTGATTTGCTTTTGATCCTCTCTAGAATTAATTCAATCTGTCAGAAAAACAAATGGTTGCTGTTGCAAGAAAGGTGTTTGTTGGACTTAGTTCATACAACTGTTTTCTTTACTGCCACTAAATCAAAAAAGGTTGAATCACCCATGTAACATGAATAATTAGTTGTGCCTAAGCAGGATCCTGTATCAAGGATCAGCTAAGATTTACTGAGATTTGGAAAAAACAGCTGAGGTCTGACTAAATAATTCTTACTTCTCCCAGCATGGCTGAAAAACTAACAGAAGTTCTCTGTTTCTGCTCCATAAACTGTGAATACTTCATGCTATATCAGTTCCCTTTGTAAATCCCAACATCCTTGAATCTCCAATGTTACTAAATACTCAAGTGTGTGGTTAAGATGCCATTAAAGTTAGGTATAACGACATTTGATTTTTTTAGTAAGTATCAAAACTAATCCCACAACACACAGTAAATCTGCCTACTTAAATGGAAATCTCTTTTTAGAACAACGAGATTTTCCATTGTGCCATCCCAGTGTTGACATACTAACTACCCTGCAAGTGAAGTATTTCAAATCAATCTCTGTTCTGATTACTACTTAAATAGATTCCTAGAGCTTAACACCACACTTCCTATATAATGCATACTTTCTCTCTCACCCATGTCTCCAGAGTTACACGGATGTAACAGTTCTCCGTTTTCACAACTAAATACAGAAAATTCTGTTCTTTCATGAATTCTAGACTACTGTCCCATGAAAAGACACCCTGTGATTTGATAAGGAGAGGGAAGGAAGAATTGTTGAGGAGTGTCTCAGTCCCTGACCTGATGCATCTGCCACTGCTTCCCTCCCAAAGCTGTTCAGACATCTGGTGTCATGGAATGGAAACGTATGAAAAATGCAATGGCCACGATCTGTAAAAGCAACAACAAACTGTGGCAGCAGAGCTTCCAGAGTACAGGCAGCACCCAAGCTGAAAACAAGTTTAGGATTTTTGGGACAGTGATACTTCTCTCACCCCTTCAGAGATCAATGGTCAAAGGTGAAAGGAAAGGGCCTCAAACGTTTTACTTGAGAAATCAACAAAGGTAAGATTAGCCCTAGAAGGAATAAAACGGAGCCTAATCAAGGGTGTAAAACGAAGGCATTCAGTGAAATGAGATCAGAGAGCAGTAAAAAAATTCCATTAATCAGAAAAAAATATGTTGCTCACTTCCTGAGAAACATGCTATGGTTTTGACATCTTTTCATAAGGCATAGCCTAAAAATATTATTGCTGCTGCAACTGTTAATGGAGACAGAAGAATGGCAGTCTGTGCTGGAGGCAGGGAGGGAGCAGGGAGCCAGGCTGGTAGGTGTGTGCTGGGGCCCCGCTGAAGGTATGTGCTGCTATGTGCCATTCCTGGCAGCCCACCCAAGGAGACCGTGTGTGCTATATAGCCAGAGGTGATGAACGGAGGAGGAGGTCTGTCAGGGAAACTTCCACCCTACTGCTCTCTATCTGCAACTCCCTCCTGACAGGGTACAGACTCAGATCCTTGCCCCTCCCCACCCCCTTTTCCAATAGGCTTTAATTTTGCTTGTTAAATTCTCATGCCAGGGGCAGGGAAAGGTAAATGATGTGGGTAAAAGACAGGGAACAAGCCACTTCAGCAGAGTAAGATAATTAAATGAGCTCAAATGCATACATTCTTTCTTTCCACAAACCCATCACTGCCACCTGTTACTGCACTTTTACATTTAGGAAAAAAACTTGTCATTCTCATGGCGAGGGAAAAAGTTACTGCTAAGTCTTAATGGGAAAAGTTCCACCCTGCTCATTAGTGGTTCCACACCACTCCTCTGCTGTTAGGGGAGGAAGTTTCTGATGTAAACAAGAAGAGTTAGGTAAGTTTTTGTACCTTATCTTTCCTGGGCAGAATTTACTGTGTGACAGTGTCTGACTAGTCTGTCTTCAGAAAGAATACAGCCCTGCTCAGTTACACTCTGCCTTCCTTCATTTATACTCAAAACAAAGGGCTATGTTTAAGATATTCCTACTGCAAACTTCCAAACATTCAGTAGATTTCTCTGATAACCTCTTCCTCCACCACAATTTTAAGAAATGGAACACATCTGAAAGCTCAGAACCCAGTCCCTCAAAGCCCTGACTCTCACAGGTGATTCTTCTGACTGGGTCATATTCAGCAATCTTGAAGCCCTAAAACTGCTTAATAAGATCAACAAATGAAATAAAAGAATGAAAAAGCTGAAACAATCCTTACCTGTGTAATGTAATTAACTTTGAAAAATCTCACTTTTAAAAGGACTCAATTCCAATTTTAAAACTTGGAAAGAGCTAACCCCTAGCAAACTCTTGAAACATCAGACTTCCAGTGTTTGAGTTCGATAAAGTAAATTAACAACTCAGAGATATCAATGAACTGCTTTAGCTGGCAGAAGAGGACAGAAATTGAGATAAGAGAAAGCACTGATATGCAAAATATGAGTTTCTAACTAGAAGTTTGGCTTGCAGATGCAGAAAACTTTACTCTTCCTCAGCAGACAGGATATTTTACCAATAATGGGCCTCAAAAGTTATAGAAATTTTGACAATTACCTTGCAATGTCTTAAGAAAAGTGAATAAAGAGCACAACAATTCCAAGAACAATCCTTTTCTTTTTTTAAGCCCATCTGCTAAAAATTCACTATTTAGATAAGATGGCAGCATCTGTGAAAAGTAAATGCAGTATTTCATTGCTTTTTAAGTTTCACTAGGAAACTATCAAAGACAGCAAAGATTTTTTGTTTAAACAAGTCTGAGTAAGAGGGAGAGGGAGGAAGGAGACTAAATAATGAAATCCATATATGAGTATGGACCACCCACCAAAACTGCCGTGGTTCTCTGATTCTGAGTACTGTGATTAAAGTATCACTTGATTTTAATTTTACCTGATGAAGGTAGGCAAAGCAAGTAATAGATGTTCCTTTCTAACAATAAAGGATTTCATTTTAGTGGTTGCTAACTTATGTGTGTCTCAGTCATATATGTTCTTCTGATATCAATACTCATTACACATCTCCCACTGTTCTTCTTTTCACCTCTTATATACATATAAGGTGCTACTATGTGCAAGCAAACACAAATTACCAAGTGAGAAAAGACTGAGCAATTCAAACAGTAATTTCTGGACAACCATTTGCGTTCCTACATATAAATTCTGTATTAATCACCGCTTTAAAAAGGACTTGGATCTTGATATTTTTATTCTGAATACTATCATGTTCATAATAATATGCTAAAATCTCACTGGAAACGTTTTGCTTATTATTTTGCTATGCATACTTTATTTTTAAACTTTCAGTGACTCAGTCTACAGCATGGCAGTAAGCAAAAAGAAATTAGTTTAGGATGAGTGTATTTTACTTATACTGATCACAGTAAGAATTACAGCTCGTGTCCATGTATGTTCCAAGGGCAACCTGTGATGTTCTGATGTGAAGAGTGAAAACAGAAAAAAAGTCAGCAAAATCTGATCAGATAAAAAAGAATTAATTTTAGTGGTTCACACTCAACAGCTCAGCAATGTGATTACAACAAAACAGCCCACCTCTGTTGAATATCTCTTATCAGATGCATTTAGGCTGATGTAACCTCTGTAAAGCACAGATACTAAAAAGTCTGATGATCTCCTATATCCTGTTAGCTGCTGAAGGTACATGTTAGCTGTTTGAAATTTGATCATAGATTTCAGAGAAATAAACTACTTCTTTCAATAGAGGAGGTGATATAATTCCGAAGTATTTCACACATCTAGATTGGTCTTTACCATAGGAACCTCATCAAGTTCAATGCAGCCAAGTTCAAGGTCCTGCACCTGCACCTGACTCTGCCATATCAACACAGGCTGAGGGATGAGCAGATCAAGTGCAGCCCTGCCAAGGACTTGTGGGTGCTGGTGGATGAGAGGCGGGACATGAATCAGCAATGTGCACTTGCTGCACAGAAAGCCAATTGTATCCTGGGCTGAATATGCATGGCCAGCAGATCAAGGGAGGCGATTCTAACCCTCTACCCTGCTCTGGTGAGACCCCACCTGGAGTGCTGCATCTAGCTCTGGGGCCCTCAGCACAGAAAGGACACTGACCTGCTGGAGTGAGTCCAGAGAAGGGCCACAAAGGTGATTAGAGTGATGAAGCACCTCTCCTGTGAAGGCTGAGAAAATTCAGATTGTTCAGCCTGGAAAAGAGAAGGCTCTGGGGAGGCCTTACAGCAGCCTTTCAGTACCTAAATGGGGCTTACAAGGAGGCTGAAGAGGGGCTTTTTAAAAGGGCATGTAGTGATAGAACAAAAAGGAATGGTTTTAAACGAAAATAGGGTAGATTTAGATATTATGAAAAAGGGGTTTAGTTTTTTTTTTTTAAATTAGGCTAGTAAAACACTAGAATAGGTTGCCCACAGAAGTCCAGTTTAAGTCATCCCTGCTCATCAGGATGAGGGAAGTGCGGATTGGAGTAGATGACCTTCAGAAGGTCTGCTCCAACTCAAACTATTCATTCTGTGATTCTATAAAATAAAACAATTCATTATCACATGACCTGTATCAGCAGAGCTAAATACTGTTAGCCATTGAAGTCTAAGTATCTTATTTTGGTTGCCACAGACTCCTGCTAAATGATGCAGAAAATCAAGGAAGCCTTTACTTTCTCTATTAATCACTACCAAATTGCCTATTGAGAAGAAAATGCAAACAAATTACTAATGCTTCTTGGTAATATAACTGCAATCACAAACAATATACTATTTTACAGCTTAATGAGGCCATACTTAAATCTCTGAAAACAGTAACAAGAAATATTAAGAAATATTAAGAAAAATGGAAGCCTTGCTTCCTCTGGGTAGCCAAGGGCTCAATGAGAATGAAAATTGACTGGAGAACCAAGCTTCAGCAGAAGAAAAGTAACTACTGAAAAAGTACAGGTTGCTTGCTCTACAGTGCTATAAATTGCTAGTGCCAGGGGAGAAGCTCCCAAAGCTTTCTTCAAAGCATCCTTGCTTTTAGAAAAAAAATCCAACATCCTTAATATTTCATATTCCTGAAGGTATATTATCACACGCAAAAACAAGAAGACAGAGAAAGGAAGAGCAAGTGATACATGGTTCAGCACATAAAATTCACATTTTCTCTTTAAGCAGCTGGAACATAAAAATCTGGAAGTTTTCTCCAAGTTTGCTAAAATTACACTGGGAGTAAGGCAGCAAAAGCTGCTGCATTAATAATTAATACAGCAAATGCATGTTTGCTACTGTCATTGCACTTTGGTTGTAGTTTTTAAGAGCAGCAAACTGGACAAACATGAATGAAAGGATTAAATTACTACTGAGGAACATTACAGGATACTCTACACTGCAGTCTGCTCCTCTTGACTTCAGAATGCAAACCTTTCTGGAGACTTTTTCTGCTTAGTTGCATACATCTTGGCTTTTGCATTCAACCCAGTTGTGATGGGGCAAGGTATTCTTTTACCTGCTAAGAGGATGTGAGAGACTCCATGCATGAGAATAGGCATAGAGCAGCATCAAAGGCAGGCAGTTATTATTACCCAGATCTGTGGAGAACTACAATAACATACTGGTTCAGTGAACTGCAGCAGCACCAAAACCAGACTTTAATGCTACCAGTAACAAGTACCATCATTGGGCTTTTATGATGGGGCCATGCATAAGAGCTAACAAAACAGGATATAAACTTACTTGGAGTGAAAATGCACGTAAAGCAGGAATAGGGATTAAAGCAGCCATAAAGAAAGCAGTAACATTGCTGATAGACGTAAGGGCTACACTTGCTCCTGTTCGCTTCAAACATTCACCTGTTCTGTCCTGCAAAAGAGAAGATGTATCTTAAAAGTCAACCCAATAAGGTGATGTCCTTCAAATGAAGGTTCATTCTACAGATATAACACAGTAGGCAGTGAAAAGTTATCACACAAATTCAGAATACAAGTTTGTATTTGAGTGTATGTGAGAAATAAACCACATACTAAGTATACTGTTAATGAGAAAAACAGATGACACATGAAGTGCTCAAGTTTTTTTTTGAGAGTAGAAAACATTACCAGAGTTAATTCTAGCTTCAAAACATAAAACTAAATTGGTACTGACATTATATCAAAATACCTCTGTAATTAAGCGGGATGTGATTTTTACCAGTGGAATCACTTGGTGTTTTCATTTTTCAGACAAAACAAGCATATATTAACAGCACAGAGGTGTAACATAGCTACACATCTTAAAAAAAGTATGTAACAGAACAAACAAAAAGAACAACCTGAAGCACATGGACCACACACAAAAAACACAGAAAAATCAGGATAAACACACAGTCCTTTCCCAACTGAACAGGCTATTACTAAGCATATAGAGGTACAGCAGAGTGAGGTTGTAGTGTCTGCATGCCAAACCAACTGCAAAGAAATGGAAGACACTACCTGTACAAAACAGAGTCAGCAAATATACACTGGTTTTAAATGGGTCATACTTTAAATAAGAAACTTTGTACTGAGACTAAAAAAAAGATAATAAAAGGGACTCCACTTTAGATTTCCTCACAGTAATATGTTATGCTATGAAATGTCATGGTCAGTTATAAATGTCAGAAAATAAAACCATGAGAAAAATACAGAAAATACTTGAAGAATGTAAGCATTCCAAAACTTCCTACGATCACATGTATTGTTGCAATTTCCTATTTTGATAGAAGTAAGAATTCCTAGACCCTGGGAAAAGCTATTGAGAAACACCCCTCTAGTGATTAATTCTGGGCATGGTTGTCTTTTCATATATGAAGGATTTTTTTTCTATCTTCCCCCAACACCCCATTTTGTCATTACCTCGAATGGAATTCTCTTATTCTGTCCTGTTTCACTAAATGCATGTGCCAGAAGGAAAACATCATCTACACCAACTCCAAGAGCAAGAAAAGGCAAAACCTTGGGGGATAAAGAAAACAAAACAAAACCCAAGAATGTTTTTTATGATCTGCCATGCAGCTAGCCATTAAGTGGCCAATTAAAACAACTTTTGCACTACAGTGTACACAAATCCAAGGGTAAAATGAAAATAAAAAAACACAACACAGGTATTAACTTTTTTCCTGGAGTATTGCTGAGGAACTTAATGCATACCATTTACAGGTAGTTCAAGTTTTGTGCAAAGAATAGCTGATAATAATTTGAGTTATATTCAAAATATCTTCAGAATTTGAGCATTCTGATATATTCAGATGTAAAATCAAACCTGCAGCTCCTCAAGTAAAACTGGATGTCTCCACTTGTATTGGGACACAGGAAAAATCAAACAATTCAGAATCTAGCAATTATACAGACTGCATAATACCTACTGTTTCCTTTATATCAATTGGTAAGATGATCATTTAATTCATCACAGCATAAGCTATGAGATAAGAAAAAGGCTCAAGTAAAAACCTAGACCCAAAATATTTTTCGAGCTTTTTTCACCTCAAAGATTCACTTGTGTTCATTTATTAACAGAGTACTTGTAATTTAACAGCAGGCTTGTGTTTTCTAAATACCTGAGTTGTGGCAGCGTTAAAGGAAATTCCAATCAATGAGCACAGGCCCAATCCTGCAGCCACCGAGAGTGCAACCAACAAGACTCCTGCCAGCCCCACAGCACCCTGAGACTTGGCACAGTCCCACCGCAGCATCGTTAAACAGGCATAGGCAAGCTAAAGAGATGAGCAGGGAGGGGAGTTTGGGGGAAAAAAACCAAAATATTAGAACTGATCCTTTTCTAACAGCTGTCTCTCCCTACCCAATAGAGATCCTTATACACATTTTTCATCAGAATAGACACAGAGGTTACAGAGTGGAACAGATGACATGCCTGAGGTAAAGTTTACAAACTGTAGTTTTTATTTTAAATATATGTCAGATGTTCTAGACTACTGGCTGGTAACAATAAAGCAGGTTTTTAAACCCTGATCTACTACTAAAGAAAAATAAATAAATTTATTTTATTACCATTAGTAAGTAGCCACTAGCTACTCTGATAGCACTGACATCAGAAAATGACTTCAGGATGTCATCCAGGGTGGTAGTAGTAAAGGAGAGCACCTTCTGGGTAGAGTTCTGTGCAACACTTTGATGAACAACCTATGAAAAGTAAAATAAAACTTGGTGTGACTAAAGAAAATGTTGTTTTAAATTTTAGTCTCTTAGTCCAAACAGTCATTACCATCTTCTACAGCATTTTGTCGTAGCTCTCCTATAACCTAGGCAGAGATTATGCTGATGCTACACAAGTGTGTTTCGTGATTTGTTCTTGCAAACTACTGATTACGGGACAAGACTTTGCATCCTTCAGGAAAGTCTACTGCATTCCCAGCCCATTACAAACATTTTACTTGAATACCTTCCTGTAGTTCCACCATGCAGTACCAGTTTTGCCTTTAACCCCAGGCCAGCAATGTCTTTGCCTCTCCCTGCCTGGCCATTTGCAGAGGTCAGAAGCAGCACAGTGGAGGTCAAGGCTTGGGATGCAGAGGCCAGGCATTGTCACACAGCCTCCCAACCTGGGCTGCTGCTGAGAGAGCAACCCATGGCTGGCTAATGTTTTCCAGACACCTTTAGAATAACCATGCCAACCAAAAGGTTTTAAATTCCAGCTAGTTCTTTAGTTTCTCCTCACCCTCAACAAAGCAAAAATGTCCCAAACAGCAAAGAGCAAAACTTTCAGGGCTTCTCATATGGGAATAACCAAGCAGCTTCTTATGGAAAAAAAAACCCAAAACCTTAAAAATGGAGAAGCAATGAATCAGTTCTGGTTTAGGCATCTTCCTTCAAGAAACACTCTAAAAAGCTGTGACAGAAGGCAGTGAATCTTACTAGAACTTTATAGTATTGTACCTAGTTTACTTTCAAATTTACCTCAACATACATCCTCTGCCAGGCTTCCAGAATTGCTGCTGCCTTATCCTCATTCCAGTTGATATGTGAAACATATTCATACCCCTTGAAGTGTTCATACATTTGCTTAGGAGTCATTAACTGAAACATGGTTTGCAAAGCCTGGGCACTGTGACATGGAGAGAAAAGAGAGGAGGAAGAGGCATAAAATTAGCATTTTCAGGAACATATTTTCATGGCATGAAGTCCCAAATGCAACCCTAATGGGAGCTTGCATGAATTCTTGATTTCACAGGGCACGTGCTTGTATTGAAATTGAACAGAATATAATTATTCTCCTGTGTATCTGGTGCAGTTTTACTGCTCTATGCAAGTATGGAGGCTAAATCTGGTTTCATTGAAGTTAATGAGAGTTTTGCCATCATTTTCAATAGGATTGGTTTCAGAAACAAAGAACGTAACCATACAAATTATAAAGATCATGATTGGTAAGACAGATTACTATGAGGATTCCATCAAAACAATTATTTCTACAAGATCTTGTAAATGCTGTTGGCTGGCAAATGTCATTTCAAGAGTTTAGTCTTCTTCATCCATTGGAGGGAAATGGTAGATTAAACTCCTCTTGCCTAACAAGCTGTCTGGAGTAAACAAGGGCAATAATTATATATCCTGAATTTCCACATTACGCAATTGTATCCAACAACTTCGGAAGGCTAAGGAACTATTTTCTTTTTCACTAAAAGCACATTTTTTGGCTACTTATTGAAAAACTTATCAATGTTTAGTGTGAATATTACGTCAAAATTCATGTTACAAGTTCTCTGGAAGAATTATGCTTCATTTAGTGTAACAGTCTACATTTTTCAGACCAATTCAATTTCACAGGTTCCCCCCCTCCCCCACTGAAGTCCAGTGTTTCATGTCTTCATTCAGAAGTTTAAAACAAAAGGGTTTGTTTTACCACTCAAAGCTGTATTCACAATACAGGGAAATAAAAATAAACTTTTGTCTGTATTGATTCTGAACAAAAAGTTCAGTGAAGATTCTGGAATTCTGACAGAAGTCAAATGAATGAGCACAATTACTCAAATTATTTTTTTACCCTTTTTCAAAATATGATCAAAGGTGTTCAGGGCTTTAAATACCATTCAACGCTTTATACACGCATTTTAAACAACAAAGCTGCCAGTAAAAACCTTTCTTTCTCAGCAATATACACTATCATTCTGAGGTTAAAAGGAGGAAGCAATGATGCTGCCTTAAATTTAAAAAACCTGCCTAAGCCCTCTTTTAAATTCTCTTCTCTTGGGGAATGTGCCCCTAAAGTGAGATTTGTAATACACCTGAAGGGCAGTACATTTTGCATGAACCTCCCGCTGTGCCCCCCAAAAAATGAATTCGAACAAAGAAAAACTGACTTTTTCATTAAACACTTTTTTACCTGACAAGTTTACCAGAACCGTTCTTGACTGTACCACCTATAATCAGCTCCTCCTGCCAATGCATGTACTTTCTTGACAGTCCATAGCATCCACCACTCAAAACAAGGGCTACATCAAGAGGCTAGAAAAAGTTATAAGGAAGCAATTAATGGGTTTCACAATTTTAGACAAATTCATACCTTAATTCAGCATCCAGTGAATGAGAATAATGGACATAAAAGAGAAACTAGGCAGTCTGCTAAACAAAATGCATTCCATATATCAAGTCAAACAAATCACCCAGATACTGGTTGACCAAATGCCAATTTCTCCGAAGCCTAATCTGATTGATCAAGTGATATATAATGAGGCCTGTGACTTCAAATTGTCACAGAAATCAACAAAACAGGCTCTACTTAAAGGAAGGCCTTGCCCCATGGTGTGAGCATAGAGTGGCAGCTGTATTCTAGCAGTGGCTATTGTCTGTCTGAAGCATCAGGTTTGCTGAAATGCCACATCACCACATTTCCAAAGCCAGAGTGTACCTGACAACTGTACCTTCACTCTAAATACATAGGACTAAGCACTGCATCACAGAACAAGGCAAAGTCCATGACTGTGAGCTAACAGCATGCAACAGAAACAGAAAAATGACATCACTCAAGAACAAGAACTATATATTGCTTGAAAGAAAATGGTACTTTCTTCTATTCTGTCTGACCTTCCCCTCCACCTCTCCCCACCCCCAAGCCTCCCTTGAAAAGATATGCACAAGGACAAGCAAACTTACTTTGGTGGAATTTTTATTGGGAGCTGTGATTGGGCAATCGGGATCAGCAGGATTCAGGCAGGGTCGATCCATATAACCATGACCAACCTCTGCTTTATTCAGCATTTCTTCCCAGCTCTCTACTTGGTAGTTTATTTTCTTTAACTCTTCCAAGAATTCTAAGGGGTCAAAGTTGATCCACTGCAAAGGAGGTTTCCCTCTGCAAGAGCAATCAGGAGCAAAAACACACAGAAAAAAGACAAAAGAAGCACTGAAATAAGCACACTTTTAAAATTCATATTTGAAAAAATAACAAAGTTATTTTATGCTAAACGTTAAAACCTTTTCTGGAAAAGGCTGTTTCACAAAATGTAAGGCATGTTTTAATTAGATTTGTTTATGTACTTTTCTTGCAGCCCAGTTGTAGCTGTAACAAAAATACTTAGTTCTTACAGAGTGATCTCATAAAACAGAATATGCACAGGTTAAAAATATTTCCATTTACAAACAAAGCAAAACAAATCATCCAGCACCTAAATAACAAAAAAGCTGCCAAGTGCTGCTTCAAAGAATTAGGGGGGATGGGAGAGGGACAGAAGAGAGGAGGCTGATGAAAGAAAGCCTTTCTCATAGTATCAGATTACTTCTTGCTAGTCTAATAATCATCTTGGAAATGTAATCAATCAATATAACTGATCTTTGTTTATCTATAACAATACTGTGCTCCTTCAAATGTCCTGGCAGCTTGACTATCAACCATCAACCTTTCCTGCAACCATTGCTGTCACCACTATCACTGTCACGTCTTCCACCCCCCACTTCTGAATTTGTGATGTTGACAGACTAGAAAGGCTTTTGACTGCCTTATTCTGTGGTTCAAACTACACTGTATCTGCTTAACCAGGCTTAAGTCATTATTCTGAATCTCCCAACCAGAAAACACAAACCCCCTTATTTCCCCATCTAAAACTGTACACTAAAGGTTAGGAGATGGCCATTGCAAATTGCTTTTGCAGAGACATGCAAACCAGGACAGAAACAATAACTCAAATGCTAACTCTTGCATAATTAACAGAAAATGCCTGCACAGATTAACAATTAACTCTTTAAAGGATTCAGGGCATGTAATATCACACTTGTAAACTGTGAGAAACCACCCATAAAAGATACTATATGGTTTCTTTAATGATCTCATAAGCAAAGGATTTGTTCTTAATTCCTTAGGAAGACTTGAGAATTAACCCAAGAAATTTTCTTAGCTCTAAAATGTCCATCCAATCAACGGTTTTATGTTTGGTGAATGAAAAAACATCTACCAGAAACAAGTTTGTTTCAGGGAAAAAAATCCACAAAAACAAAGCATAAAATTCTTAAAACTTCAATACAGAATTTACATTTTATTTTGCATGCTAACAGAACAGGAAAAATAACTGGGAATTTAAATCGAGGCTTACAAATTACCTCTAAGAAACAGGAAAATCTTTGTTAAAATAAAATCCAAGCATATTTTCTATAGAGACACTACACTTTATTTTCCTGTTAAATCAGAATCTGAATAAACAATGGGAGTGCAACTGAAAAGTCATACGCAGTTATACAATTAAGAAGTCCAGACCAGAAAGCTATAAAAAAGCATGCTTACAACAGATAGGCAGTTCCTGATTGTAGCTTTGCTCCCTCCCAGAAGCAGTCCAAAGGAGTGATAATTAAGCAAGGATAAAGATATTCTATGATCTGTCAAAATCAGAAAGGGGAAAAACAGTCACACTAGAATATAATCAAAGCAGCACAAACTGCATCATGAAAATACACAAACCTTGTAATTAAAAGCCTGCTACACATACCTGGTCCATGTAACCTGCTTCTGTGATGAGTTCTCCTGATTTGTAACACAAATGTTCCAGTTTCCACTGTCTGTAAGAAATAAGAAGGACAAATATCTTCTTTTTGCATAATTACTGCAAAATTATTTTTAAAATGTAACAGACATTTAAAATTTTAACTCATGTATACAAAACTGAGAGAAGCTGTTGACTTCCTTGAAGGCAGGGAGGCCCTGAAAAGGGACCTCAACAAATTAGAGGACTGGGCAATCCCCAACCATATGAAGTTCAACAAGGGAATGTGCTGGATTCTGCAACAGGCATGGGGCAGCCATGGATGTTTGCACACACTGGGGAATGAGAGGCTGGAAAGCAGTACCACAGAAAGGGCCCTGGGGGTCCTGGTGGATCACAAGTTGAATATGAGTCAGCAGTGCCCTGGCAGCCAGGAGGGCCAACCCTGTCCTGGGGGGCATCAGGCAAAGCAT
>JAWWTY010000088.1:34785153-34795153 GCA_035222235.1 Margarornis squamiger | reverse complement strand
TGATCTTTCTGAACTCTGATAGGTGACTACACTACTTATTGTAGAACTGTCACTTAGATCTTAAGATATTTTACTGATTTCTTCAGGTTTTCCCAGGAAGAGTAACTCACAAACATAAATGGGGAAAGACCTCCTGCATACTACAAGGCAGGAAAGATTAGAGAAATTAAGAGAACCAAAGGAATACTGAAGATAAATATGGATGACTGAGAAAATATATGTAACTGTACAGTAGACACAAAGAATAATGAACTTCTTCATAAAATTCTGCACTCCTGATCCTGCTGAACGTCAGAGAAGAGCAGCTAGAACCATGTATATTCATACCATCATCTGTAGACAGAAAAAGCACTGTGCAAATGCTCCAAGACTGAACTTTATTCTATATACAGGAGAAAACACTTGACAAGTAACAGCCCCACAAAATCTATAACCAAAATGCTGTTTTAAACAATTAGAATATTCTTAAAAACCTAGCTGTGGGGCAGAAAACTTTACAAGCATGGTTTTACCTGAGTGCTGGAGCAGGCAATTCACTGTTAAGTTAAAAAGGTTGTGCATAAAAGTTCATGACTGTGAAAATGAGAACATGTTCCATCAGACACCAAAAGGAAAGCGGTTGCAGACATGTTAAAACTAGCATCCTAGTGGACACAGCTCCAATAGGTCATAGGGAGGTCAGCTTTGAAGGAAAAATCCAAATGAAATATAAACATGGCATTGTGGAAACCAGACAAATCTCCCATAGCTTTGTCCAGCCAGCACTAATCTAGGCATCAGCTGTGGTGCATAATCTAAACAAAGGGATCAGTCGGTTCATACATCTGGAAGCTGTCATATTTTGGAGCCTCCTAACAGTTATGTGTAAGTGAAACATCCACTTGCATGCAACAACCACTAAACTTGTTGAGTGGTCAAGAACTAGATATGCTACATAGTATTACAACTTTCTGGGGAACCACCAAAAATATTATTTAATGACAGGGCTTGGGCCATCTCTTCCCACAAGAAAAAATCATGAAAATGGAGTCAGGGTGAAGAGCTCAAGTGTTTGTTAATGCATTGTATGCTAAAAGCAAGCTTGAGTACCCATGGCTTTTAGAGTCATTCTTTTCTGAACCTACTGTCTGCTGAGGAATAACAAGAAAGGAAGGCCCGTTCTCTACAAAACAAACAAATAAAAAACAGGCCACTTAGCAGGTGGCAGACACTGGTAGTAGACCTAAAACTACGCATCACCGCCTCCACACAGCACCACAATTTAAGCAGCAGCCAGCCCTACCAGCGGAGTTTGCTCTTCTGCTTACCTACATTTCTCCTGTTCCTGCTCAGCAATAGTGGCATGGGGAACAACAATAAAGCAATGTTGCTTTCAACTATTTTATTTCTCTCCAGCACTTCTGTACCAAAATCTGTAAGCTCTCCAGAATTACAGAAATGCCTTCACACCCCATTCATAAGCAGCAAAACCCCCAAAGTTCAAGACAACACTCAAAGTGCAGAAGAGAGGAAGAGGGTAATGGCACAGCCAAGGTGCTGCCCTGTTTAAATACACAGTTAAACAGAGAAGGAAACAGACCCTTCCAAACAAGGATCTGTAGGGGACATTCTGTCAGGAATATTGGCAACAGTGTGTTAAGTTTGGAAATAGTAATGAAGATTAATTTTTTCCATCCTTGAGTAAATTAAATGTCTCTAAAGTCTGAAAGGCAGAAGGAACCCTGCAACCACACATGTATATCTTAGGAACATGCTAGCTCTACAGGAGGAGCTTCTCTTTCCTTTCCCTGAAGAGGTAACACATGGGCACACAATTAGTTTGCTGTGACTTCATACATGGATAAGGACTAGCCACACTGAAGTCATTCCAAGTTTTGCCACTACATTGAGTGATTTCAGGATTTCACCATCTACCTTCTCAATGACCAAAAAATGGTCACAGGCAATACTTTCATTAAAAATCTTACATATAACCCAGGATTTTTATGTACTCGAGCTCTGGGGGTTATCTATGTATATAACATAAGCACTCACTATCCTGATGGTTTTCTTCACAAATATCAAGTGAAGCCTAAATATAAGAATTTTATGGGATTTTTCAAAACAACAACATGGACTGAAATACTTTTGCACCTCCATCAGTAAACATTAAAAAGAGCATGTTGTCCAGATGACCATCCTTCAGCATCCTTCATGTGAAAACATTACTGCTCCTTTCCCATTTGGAAAAAAAGCAAAAACCAAAGAAACAAAAAACCCCACATAATAAATAATCACACTTAAGTCAAACAAAACCATGGCTTGGAAATTTTCCAGGTAAACACCTTTCAATGAACTTTCAATATGAACTGAAGAATGCAACACAGTATTCAGGGACAAATAAACTCTTATGTCACCTGATCAATGCGAAACTAATGAATTTGGTGATGTGATCAGAGACAATGTCCCTGACTGCCACACAGCCTGCCAGCACCCCACCACAGATGCAAGAGCAGAGTAACTTCTGCTCTTCTGTCATCTGTACCATAGTGATGTGATGCAGGAACAACAATCTAAAACAGTACTACTCAACTGCTGCCCACAAACTTGCATGTTTGTGGGAGAATGGAATTATACCTGACTGGGTCAATTCCTGCTAACTGTATTCAAACCCAACATGTTACTTCAGCCCACTCACATAAATTTGTCTCCTTGAAACAACAAATTCACACAGATCTGTTCCTTTACTATTCTTTTTTGTTTCTCCAAAGAATATTAGTGTAAAGTTAACTGATGCCTTAGGCAGAACTTAAGAACAACTTTCCTCTCCACCTGCACTTAATCTTGCTGGGTTAAGAAAACTGAGAATCTATGGAAATAATACTGATTCCTGCATCACTCACACACTTTCCTCATTTTCACCTCATTCTTATGTTGCATGGGTAGATTAACATATTTTAAGACAAGTCAGCCATACATATTACAGTAGAGTTACCTGATTTTTGCCCCCTTAAAGTAAACAATATTACATATAGCTCAAATCTTGACTTAAAGTGTTTCTGTGGTGCTATAATTAGAATACATTTTATTCCACATACCTGAACTGAACTATGCAGCTACTGAGGCATCTTTTTCCCTGTAGGATGTCCCGCCTACTTGTATCACCCACCCTCTTCCTTCAAACTGCATGTTAGAGCTCAACTCAAACTAACAAAGCTTCACAAAGCTTTGTGAAGAGGGCTACTTACAGAAAAAAAAGTTTGACTGAGCTACAGCTAGTGCAAAAAAAATGCAGAATGCAAGAAAGGAAGGAAGGAAAGAACAGTATGATCCTTGAAGAAGAAAAAGTAATGAAAAACGTGAGGAGAAACAAAAATCCCATGACAGCAGTAACATGAAATGAATTACCACAGAACAAGACAAGACCATCTCTCCCATTATAGGCTGCTCCAATTAACATCATTTAAAGCATTGCAGTAGCCAAATTTCAAGCTCCACTTAAGAGAACCTTTTCTGGAGCAACAAAACTACCTTCTTTCAGAAGCAAAGGCTGTGAATTTACATGTCTGACTGCTGTTGACACACTGGGTCCTATTAAGAGTGGCAGCAAAAGAACATGACCAGTTATGAGCATGATTTCTTCTCCATCCAAACTACTCTGTAGTTATGAATGGATGATTCTAAAAGCACATCTGTGTCCAACAAAGTTCAGTTACTGAGGATATCAGTGCAAAGCCTTTTTTATTCTCTTTGGGTGTATGATGCACAAAGATGCTAAACAGTCTCCAGAACTCCAGCATGCACAGACACCCACATACAGCAGTTCAACTACAGCTGAATGGCTGTGAATAACAGAACAGCCATTAGAATGCCAGTCCAGAATTTGTCTGCCCAAGAAACTAAAACAATTCCCTCCACAAGCAAGGTTCACACATGGGGATGGCAGATCTGTTCAGGTGTTGAGGAGTAACAGGTGTATGTTCCAGTCAAAGACAGCTGAGAGTAAGCCTACAAGAAAGGGGTATGGATGGAGATCATACAGTGGGACACACAGTAATAACTGATGTATTCTGAACAGTAGCCAGAGGAGTACTGTGTTTAAATGACACCCCCCAAAACAAAAAAGCTACTCTACAACACTGTCAGACACAAGCTGACAGAAAAGCCACTTTGGTATCAGCAGCCTCAGAAAAGGCCAAGAATGCTGGCATAAATTCTGAAAGAGGAAGACTACTACAGAAAATCTGAAAGAATGATGTTTTGGAAATCTGCTTTCCTTCTTCTCGATCTGCAAGTTTGCCTTACAGATGGGTTTCTAAACTTCTAATGTAAATACTTCAGCCATATTAGCTGTAGGCCCAGACTACCATCATTTATCTTTGCCTTGAAAACTCATTCAAACTCATTCAAAGTTTACTTCACTATTTGTTAACTAATTGTGTTATGGTTTTAAAGAAAGCATTTACTTCCATCAAATTTCAGTGCTGTATTGCAATCTATTCTCCACGGTATTCAGAAATACACCATATAAACTCAGTCTCTTCAAGTAAATACTGTTAATTTATTCAGCAGTAATAACTGTAAAAAGCTTCATTGGCAAATCAGAACTGCTACTTAAAACGCATTTCAAGTAATCTATGAATCTTCACTGCACATACAGAACAGTCAGGGCATCAGGCCCAGCCAGCACAGGCTTACGAAAGGCAGGTCCTGCTTGACCAACCTAACCTCCCACTACGACAATCACTCAGTGGATGAGAGAAAGGCTGTGGACCTTGCCTTTGAACTTTAATAATGTCTTTCACACTGTTTCCTACAGCATTGCCCTGGAGAAACTAGCCACTCATGGCTTGTACAGGGGCATTGTTCAGTGGGTTAAAAATTGTCTGGATGGCCAGGCCAAGAATGCTGGTGAACAGAGTTGCATACAACTGGTGGCCAGTCACTAGGAGGGTTCCCCAGGGCTCAGTGTTAGGGCCAGTATGGCTGAGGGGATAGAGTGCACCGTCAGTCAGTTTGCAGAGGACATCAAGTTGGGTGGGAGTGTTGATCTGCTGGAGGGTAAGAAGGCTCTGCAGAGGGATCTGGACAGGCTGGAGCAATGGCCTGAGGCCAGTGTTATAAGGTTCAACAAGGTGAAGTGCCCTGTCCTGCCCTCAGATTACAACAGCCCCATGCAGCACTACAGGCTTGGGGAAAAGAAACTAGAAAGCTGCCCAGTTGAAAAGGACGACAGTGGCTGAACACGAGCCAGCAGTGTGCTCAGGTGGTGAAGAAGGCCAATGACATCTTGACTTGTATCAACAATAGTGTGGCCAGCAGGACTAGGACAGTGATTGTCTCACTGTACTAGGCACTGGTGAGGCCACATCTCTATTCCTGCTCTCAGTTTTGGGCCCCTCACTTCAAGGAAGATAGTGATGTGCTGGAGCATGTCCAGAGAAGGGCAATTAAGCTGACAGAGAGTCTGTAGCACAAGTCTTATGAGGAGCAGCTGAGGGAGCTGGAGCTCTTAGGCGTGGAGAAAAGGAGGCTTGGGGCGACCTTATCACTCTCTACAACTACCTGAACAGGAGTTTGTAGGCAACAAGCGACAGAATGAGAGAAAATGGCCTGAAGTTGCTCCAGGGGAGGTTTAGATTGGATAGTAAGAAAAATGTCTTCACAGAAAGGGCTGCCAAGCATTGGAACAGGCTGCCCAAGGAACCGGCCCAATCACCATCCCTGGAGGTATCTAAAAGATGTGCAATGTGGCATTGGGGACATGGGTCAAAGGTGAACAAAGTGGTGCTTGGTTACTGGTTGGACTTGATGATATCCTAACTTAAACAATTCTGTGATACTGTACTGGACCAACATTGCCTGACTTATTCAAACTCTCAGTAAACAAAAAGTAAATACCAAAGTAATACTATTTTAATAAACAAGACAATTCAGCCACTGCTTCTATGCTAAGAAAACTTGATCTTAAGAGTTTCTTAGTATAATAACCTCCATGGAGAGTACTTTAAAGCTGTTAGGACCAGCTGCACATAAGTGCAGAAAAACGAGTTTGGTCACTGCTTTGCACTTCTGCATAGCAAAACCAACATTTTCCATACAATCTTCTTCTCTATCTGTTCTATCTCAAACTCTCACTCTGTAGTGCTGCCTGTAGTTTAGCAACAGAAACATGCAATTGCTACTTGTTAGGTTAATTTGTGTAACACCCTGGATCATGAGCAGAACTTTTACAGAACCTCTACCATTTTTAGCAAGACCTTTTTAATAGGTGGTCATGCAGTGCTAGAATGGTAAACCTAGATGGTCATTTAAATCAGAGTATCTTTTTTTTTTAACCTTAATCTGATAGCCTTTGCTTTGGGGTTTTGATTTGGTTTTTTTGTTGGTTTGGTTTTTTTTTCAGTAGAGAAATGCAAGGGTTTCTAAATGCAGTTTTAATATGTTTAAATATTATCTTAAATTTGACATAAAACCTAAACTCAATAGACGTGAAATTACATAGGCCAACTCTGTCAAATCAGCTGCATTATCCATTCATCTTGGCCATAAAAACCTCAGAGACCCATTTCTACCAGATTTTATCCTAAGGACTTCCCCCCACTCCCTTCCCCCAAACAATAATGACATGAAAAGAAACCAGTGCAGCAACTGAACTAAGCAACTGTTTTACAAATTGTGTTTTTTTCCTTGGGAATTGCATTTTTAATGTCAGGCCAGTCACAAAAGCATCATCAGCAAGTAGTTTCTTGGTATTATAAGGCTACAAAAAGCAAGTGGCATTACTAGGATAGGATCATCCCTCCAACTGGGTTAATGCCAGTAATAATAAATGTCAGTGAAATGTGCTAGATGGAACCACAATCAGATACTAATCTACCCAACACAGAAAAGCAGAGATGAAAACCTAAGAGCAAAAACCGACAGAAGAAACTCCACCACAACCTTACAAGGAGTCTGGATAGGTGGAGGCGGGGAGGGAAGGATGGAGAAAAACAAGGTTCACAATCATTTTCATTAGTATTGAAGGTACATGGGACTTACAGCCCAGTACAAACTCCGAACACACATCTCTGCCTACAGAAGGGACCCTACTCTGCCTGCTCTGTTTCTCGGGCAGATCTGTTCATATTGTGAGCTCCTGAACTACAGTACATGGATCAAACAAAGTTCAGTTGGTAACAGATTATTTTCCACAACAGAAACAGTGACACTGACTAAACGACCCGTGAACACCACCCTGACCCCACCAGGGCTGTCATCTGCAAGGACGAACTCTGGTCCTATGCGCTGTAATTCACCTGGGGCAGCACAGACCACCTTCAGAACAGGCACCCACTTTGTTTGCGCTTAGCACTAGCTTCTCCACACATGCACATACAGAGGGCTATTTAGTAATGATTATTTATGCAGCCTTCCATATTAACTTTTATAAGCCAAATTCTGCTGCAAGCAACTTGGACACAAACCCAGGGCAGTAACTGCTGCAGCCCAGGAACGCTGTTCTCACGTCCACGCACCAGCTAACGGGGGAATGCGATGCTAAGTAAACAACCCTTCCCTGCCGGGGAGGGGGGAAGAGGAAAAGGCGCCCCTGCCCCCAGCACACCTAAACCCCCCGCGGGCGGCCTCGGCCCTGCCCCTCAGCGCGGGCCGCCCGCCCGGCCGCCCGGCCTGCCGGCCCCGCTCCCGCTCCCTTTCTTCCGGCTTGGTTTGTTTTTTGGGTTCTTTTTTAACGCGGTCCTCTCCCGCCCGTTCTATTTCCCTGTGTGTTTCTGCCGGCGCCGAGCCCCGCGCTCCCCCCGCTGAACGCTCTCCAAGCCCGGGACCACACGCAGCCGCCCGCCCCCTCCCCCGCCGCGGCCGCGCGCACTCCCAACAGGGCGGAGGGGGCGCCCCCCGCCAGCCCGGCCCCTTCCCGCGCCCGGCGGGGAGGCGCGGACCCGCCCCCCGCGGCTCTCCCGCACTGCGAAGCGGGACAGAGCCGAGGGCACGGCTGAACGAGGACGGGCGGCCCCGGTGGTCCCTCCGCCCCGCGCACGGCCTGGCCGGCGCGGCCCCCCGCGGGCGCACAAGTGGTACGGCCCGGCCGGGGCTGCGCGCCCGGCGCTGCGCCCGCCCCCGCCGCGGGAGCGCGCGGCAGGCACGGCCGGAGCCCGCGCTTACCTTCCACCCACAGCTCCTCCACGTTCGTCTCCAGGTTAGCCGCCCGTAATCCTACAGCGAAGGCCCCGAATATCAGGAGGCCGACAACCAAAAACTTCCCGCAGTTTTTCTGAATGTAACAGCCCAGTTTAAACAATAGTCTCTGAAATTTTGCTCGCAGCCACAGCGGCGCTTTCCGTCCCGTCGCCTTCCCCTGCCAGGCCAGAAGAGGTCAGTAGTTGGGGGGCAGCGGCAGCCGCCAGACGTGGGGGGAGCCCCCCAGCCCTCCCCCGAGCGGGACAGCTCCTGCCCCTCGGGGCGCGGCCCCCGGCAGGACGGACGGAGCACAGCGAACAGCTCCAGCAGGCATCCTCTCCGCAGAGCCCTCTGCCCCGCAGCCACCCTCGGGCACACGCACAGGGAGGGACAGGGGGTACCTGCTGCCAGCCATCCTTGCCCCACACCAACACGCGGGTTTGGGGGTGACAACGCTGCGTCAGAGCCCCGGGTCCCAGCCTTAGCCGCCCACTAGCACGCTCCTCTCGTGCCCGAGGCACCGCCAGCAGCTCAGGCTGCAAAGCATTCTCGCTGGCAAGACCTGTGGCTCCAGGGGAGAAGGAACCACTTCCGATGAAATTCTACAGGCACGAGAAAGAAAAGTCCCTTTTCCTGTTCTCCTTGGACCCCAGAATGGCCGGGGTGGAGGGGGGTGGATTGTGTGACAGAACGCTAGTGGTTAGCGGTGGCCGTTTCCCCCATTCCTAGCAGGGACTTGGTGCTGAGGCAGGAGGACCCACGTGGTGAGCAGTAATTCATTTCCATAGAGTTTGGAGACGCTGTGTGATCTGAATTAGGAAGTAGAGCAGCCATCTGTAAGTTACGACAATATTTGTGAACGGAAGAGGGCAGCCACATGGATCTTTTTTTTTTTCCCCCTCATCCTTTCCTTCTTCTTACAAAGCCTAGAAATCCGCTCCCTGAAGTGAAATCATCCCTGCAGCAAAGCAGCTTTTGGAGGTTGTTTACTTTGAACATTTTTTGGCCGCCGGAGATTGGCGGACGAGGCCGTCCCCTCGCCCCGCCCGGGCCGGCACCTCCAGCCCTCTGCGGGGACCGGCGGCAGGGTTAAGGTGGCAATTTGTTTGCGGCCCTCGCTCCCCCTCCGACCTCCGGGCAAGGGAGAAAACCGCTGCCTTCTCTGCTGGGGGACACCCCTCTCCGAAGGCAGTCGCCGTGTCAGCGCTCGGCGGAAAACTTCACAAAAGCCCAACTTCTGCCAAGAAACCGGCCGGCCGGGAGCGAGTGTTGCCGAGGTCGCAGGGACCTACGAGATGGAGAGGCGGAAAGGAAGCAGAGCGGGAGAGGGGAAGCGGGAGAGCGAGCCTGGGGCTAGCCATAGGGAGGCCGGGAGCAAGCCGAGGCTGTCTCGGGAAGTTTAACAGGAGGAGTGGTCCGCAGCGCAGGCACGCACCAAGGCAGGCACAGGCGAGCAGGGAGAGAAGGAGGGCACTCTCTCCCGCACTGAAGAGTCACAGACGTCCCTCTCTTTTTCCCAGCATTTTATTGGTGGCCGTTTCGTTTCCATCTCCTCCTTCCACCCCCGCGAGAAAACACACCACCCCCCTCCTCCTCCCCCGCCGAAAAAGCAGCACTAGCACTAGCCTGTATCTCTGGAAAAAAAGAGAGATTGAATGCACCTTTGAAATCTGCTCCAAGGCGAAAGCCGCATCGCAGTAGCTTGGTCGCTGCAGATACTCCCGGTCGGGCGCCGCGGCGCGCCGATTCCCTCCGGTCCTTCGCCGCGTCCCGCCGCCGCTCCTCGCCGCCCGGCCGGGGTGGCCTCCGCCGCCCGCGCTGCTGCTGGTCTCGGGCTCCG
>JAWWTY010000088.1:34749049-34770635 GCA_035222235.1 Margarornis squamiger | reverse complement strand
TCTTTTCTATCTGTTACTTGTCAACACGTGTTGTACTCTTTTATACTCTTTTATACTTTTATACTCCTTTATATTCTGTACCCCAAAACCCTGTAAGTAAAAGAACTCTTCTCTACTTTACCCACATAAAGTTGCCTTGGAAAGTTTTTTTTCCCCCCTCCTTAAGACAATACCGCCCTTACTTGGTTAGGTAACTATTTTGCTCATAAGCATGTAAGTTGCCTGTTTCAAGTTAGGAATTACAGAACTTTCGAGTTGGAAACCTCATCAATGACACAACGAATTAGTGAATTAGTATTGTAGACTGGTCTTTACAAATGGGATTGAGCCCTTATTTGACATACTTGTATGTTTTTTTCCCTATAATGAAGTTCAATTTATGGTTGTCCTGTAAATTTGAGAGATACAATTGGACCGTGACAGTGGTTGTACTTCTATGAAAATATTAGCTGAATGATTTAGAATCATACAATCTTATCACACCTTAAGCTGGAAGGAACACATAAGTATCATAAAGTCAAACACCCTGTTTCTCACAACTATCTAAAACTAAATCATATGACCAAGAGTGTCCAAACTCTCCCTGAACTCTAACAGGCCTGGTGCCTCCCTGGGAGCCTGTGCTTGCCTCTTCTTCAGGTGAAGAACCTTTTCCTAATACCACTCTGAACTTCCCATGATCCAGCTTCATTCCATTTCCTCATGCCCTATTGCTGGTGGCCAGAGAGAGAAGATCACCACCTATCCTTCCACTGCCCCGCCAAGGAAGCTGTGGACTGTGAGGGGGTCAGCCTTCTCCAGACTAAACAAACCAAGTGACATCAGCTGCTCCTTTTAAATTTGCTCTTGACACCTTTCAGCATCTCAGTCATCCTGCTCTGACTACCATTCTATTTCTTTATGTTGTGACACCCAAAACTACACACAGCACTCAAGATGAGGCCTCATCAGTGTGGAATAGCGTGACAATCTTTTCCCTCAACTGGCTGCTGATTCTGTGCCTGATGCACCCCAAGACAAGTTCGGCCCTTTTGGCTGCCAGAGCACACTGCTGACATATTCAACTTGCCATCAATTCAAGATGCAAGATCTCTTTCCCTGGGGTTGGCCTCCAGTCTCTCATCCCCCAGTTTATACATGTGAGGATTACCAGTCCGAGCTGGAGAATCAAACACTTGCTCTTGTTTTATTGCATACAGTTGGTGATTGCATTCATCTTCTGTATCCAGTTCTCTCTCTACTCTTGAGGGAGTCCACAGCTACTCCTAATTTAGTATCAATGGCAAACTTCATTAATGTTTGACTCCGGTGTCCAGATCATTTATAAAAACATTGAAGAGCACTGCCCCAAAAATTGACCTCTGGGGAACCCCACTGATGACTGGCCACTAGTCTGGTGTAACTCCCTTTGATATAACCTTTTGGACTAGATCCATCCACTAGTTGTTCACCCAGTGCTTTATGGATTTGTCTGGCTGTGTGGTGGATGTTTAATGAAGAAGGATGCCATGAGAGACAGTATGAAAAGCTTTGCTAAAATCCCAAACTACCCCATCTACTGGCTTCCTTTGGCTGGCTAGATGGGTGGCCTAGTCATAAAAGGAAATTAAGCTGGGTAAGCAAGAGTTTCCACTTATGAGCCTGTGCTGGTTATGACCACCAATGACTGCATTGTCTTTCTAGTGTGTTTCTATAAATCCCAGAAAAACCTTCTCCATAATTTTACCAGACAATGAAGTGAGACTGACAAGCTTCTATTTACCTTTTTACCCTTCTTGAAAATTGGGGCATTCCATAGAATTCCATAGATGGTTTGAGTTAAAAGGACCTTAAACATCATCTAGTTCTAAAACCCCTGTCATGGGCACAGACAGCTTCCACTTAACCAGGCTGCTCAAAGCCCCATCCTTGAACACTTTAGGAATGATGCATCCACAGCTTCTTTGGGCATCTTGTTCCAGTGTCTCACCAGACCCACAGGCACCTCACATTCGCCAGCTTCAAGTCAACTGGGACCTCTCAGACTGTTGAAAATTAGTGGAGAAAGGTCTTGCAATGATATCAGCCAGACCTTTCAGTACTCTGGGATGAATCCCATAGGACCCAGTAGACTTATTTGCATGCGGTTGGAGCAGCAAGTCTTGAGAAAGTTCAGAGTTAACAGGGAGTTTATCATCCTCCTGTTATGATCTTCCATCTCTGCAGGCTCCAGGGGGTCCAGGGTCTAGGATTGCTTTTGAAGATGGAAGCAAAGAAGGCATTATACCTCTCTGCTTTTTCTGCATCCATATTTGTGAAGTGACCAACCTCATCAAGTAACAGATCGATGTTATGCCTGATTCTCTCATTGTCAACATATTCTAAAATGATTTTTTTGGTGTCCTTCACAGTGCCAGCTGCTTGAATTTCAATTGAGCTTTTGCCACACAAATCTTCTCCCTTTAGTGGCTAACAGCCTCTCTGTAGTTCCACCATGTTGCCTGTCTTTGTATCCAGTGTTCATACACTTGCATTTTCCTCCTAAGTTCTAGAAGGTCCCTGCTCACCCCAAGCTGGCCTCCTGACCCACTTGCTTGAATTCTGATGCTTTGGTATTGCCTGCTACTGAGCTCTTAACAGAGGGCTCTTAATAATTTACCAGCATTCACGGACCTCAATACTTTCAGCCTTAAGTAGTTGTACAATGCATTTTGTGTATCCTTTGGCAGGGAAGAACATTTTGAGCGGAAGTGGATCTTTGTACTCTGTACGGTAGTGAAGTCTATAAGATGCAGGTAGAGTTTCCATTACCATGGCTTGCAACCTGTGTGGATCCCTCACACTGTGCTCTAAGAACTATGATAGTGTTCACATTAGCATTAAAGCTCCAGTTGATTTCATCTGCATCCAATAGTGGCAAATCAAACCTAGCTGGCTGTTGAATGGCATTTTGTGTAGGCTTTTACCAGGAGCAGCCCTATGGTGATAGCCAGGACAAGACCCAGATAAATTTGCCTGAGCTTGAACTTGGTCATAGCATGGGCAAGGTGAAATCAGCTGCAAAAAGTCTTGCTTCTCAGAGAAAAATATGAAAGGTTTGTCCTTCACCAGGCCATTGTCTCCTCTGGACCTGACTAATCTGATACTCCTGTGCGGTCACTTGTCACAGACATAGACCTCAGGCAGAGCTCCAAACTGAAGCTGAGGTTTTTTTCTCCCCTTTGGATGATATAAAATTCCTGAGTATGCAAAAAATAACCAGTTTTGTGGTGCTTCCATATGATACCTGGTAATTCATGAAAGACTGGTTTTCTCATGCTGGCCTTCAAACTGAGTAAGCAATCAACTCTCTTTCTTCAAAAAAGGGTATTTTCTCAGCTTCAAGTCAGGCTCCAGACTGTGATTCACTTAGGGTTTTCACAAGAAATCAGTGAGAAAAGAAGGATCCTAAAGTCACTGTAAATACATTTCCCAGATGTCTTATGCTTCAGCTGGGATTCGTACAAATGGCCTTTCAGACTAAAGAGACCCCACTAATCTGCAGTGCAAAGCTGTCTCTATTTCATTTTCTGTTTGTTACCGCAAGCAGTAGGATGACATCTTGATTACATTTATGATGCTTAAGGAGGCAGGTTTTCTCTTCTGTTACCAGAAGAACAAGGAAAATCACTTGCTTTGATACTAAAGAGCCCTAAAATTAATTTTTAGTTAGAGACTTAATCAATGGCTCTTCATTAACCTTTTATTTTAGAGATTAGAGGAAATTATCTCAGACTAAAGGTATGCGGTTATACATTACTGTGAAAAAACCAAGTATTGCATGCTAGCACACCATTCAAGGACTGCAGTTAAGACTAAAAAGAGTAAATGTCACCAAGCCATAATTTCTGTTCACAATTGTAGACTGATTGAAATGTGTAACCTTCTTGTACTACAAGTAAAAGTCAGCCTTTCTTCAGGGGACGCAGCAAATCCAAGGGGTGAGACACACACAGCATGTAACTCAAGTAAGAAGTAATGAATTTAAAAGGAAATGTAATTCAAATAATGGGTGCAGTGTATTTTAAAACTAGTCTGCCTTCACTGCAGTTTCAGAGCTCTCACTGAAGTCTGTAAAGTGGGCAGTAAGTTACAGAAATACTCGGTTTGATCTTCAAGTGACTACTTGAGAAGGAGCAAAACCCCTGACTAAATTCATAGTGAAATAGATCTGTTCAGCAGAGCATTTTCTGCAGAACAAATAAAACATGTCATTCTGTACTGATTTTAAGTGGTTAATCATATCAGCCATCCTTTTGATTAGTCCTTCTTCTTATCAATCAGATTAATCACTTTTAGTAAAGGAATCAAAAGAAAAATTCTTATCAGGAGAGGTAAGACTGTGTCCATTACTAGCTTGCTCCAGACATCCCTGTCCATTTCAGTTAGTGTTTGCTGCCTCTTGCTGAAATTTCTTCAGGTTTGTGAAAGGAGAGGGGAGACTTGGAATGGTTGGAGGGGACTCTGGGGGTGATAATCTTTATGGAGATTTTTGAATCCTTTCCACATTTAATAAATCTGGCAGTGTCACCTGGTCATGTCCTTTAGTTTGTCATTCAGAGCTTATCAAGAGACCCTACTGTTCATGATGGATGTGCTCTTTCTTAGCATATCAAAACTATATACATAAATAAAAATGCAGTTTAATTGTAATATAATTCTCAGAGCAGGTAAAGATTTATTTGGTAATACTAGTGACATCTGTCCACTGATTTCCTCTATTATCTAACTCCCAAAGTACTCTATCCTTCAGAACTCATAAATGAATGCCCAGCAGTCTGGTACTTATTTTATTAAGGAATATAAGTTAGTTTCTATTGCAATAACACTTAAGATATCAGAAAAAAAAGGGCTCCCTTACAAGAAAATCTTTAAAGCAACAAGATTTTTTTTGGAAGACGATTGTAATTAACACTGTTTGGCACTGGTAAGAACAGAGAGAAGAAAAGAACATACAAAGGTACATCACTTTTGCATGAAGTTAGCTTTGGTTTCTGCAGACACTGAGTCATGGTTACTTGCTTAGGTAGGGAGAGATGTCAGTCATTCATGGGCATCTGAGCAAATATAGACTTACAAGTCCTAATGAAAAAATATAAAGCATTGCTTGATAAAAAAAAAAAAAAATGGAATTTTCCTGGAAATGGTGAGGCAAAAGCAGAGAAGGCCAATTATTTATTGTATATTTTTGCATATATTTTCCTGTGAATGTCAAGATATTAACTACTGAAAATCTGCCTGTTTCTGATATTCTGATTTTAATTTCCGCTGATACTCATTTTTCAGTTTCTTTGACTTATTTCCAAGCAAAAAGAAGCAGGACCAGAATCATAATTATCTCCATGTGGAAATATGTGCCTTTGTTTTATGTGTCTACTCTCTTTGCAGTTTAATCAATGCCATTTAATATTTCCGTGACTATCTGTTTTAAAAATAATGAAGTATATGTTAAGAAGTTATTTCAGATTAAGCCCATACATAGACTTTGCCCGATCTAGTTGTGCAAGTTAAAGATGGCATCCACTCCTTTCTTTTCCTTTCTTTTTTTTTCCTAACATCTCTTTGCCAGAGTTTATCAGACCTGGCAAATGCTAGAGACCAAGCCCCATGCAGCCATTCACTCACACCCCCACCAGCATGGTGAGGAAGAGAATCAGAAGGGTAAGAGTGAGAAAACTCGTGGGTTGAGATAGAGACAGTCTAATAGGGAAAGCAAAAGCCATGAATGGAAGCGAAGTAAAACAAAGAATTAATTCACTGCTTCTCATGGGCAGACAGGTGTTCAGCCATCTCCAGGAGGGCAGGGAGCCATCACATGTAAGGGTCACTTGGGAAGGTAAGTGCCATCAGTCTCAATGTCCCCCTCTTCCTCCTCCTTCTGCACAGCTTTATACACTGAGCATGATGTCATATGGTCTGGAATACCCAGCAAAATCCAGCCAGCCTACACCGGGAAAAATCAGACAGGTTAACATCACCATTTTATGAAAACCTGGCCCATGGATGGTGACCAACAATTTGACATAACAATCATCAGTTGGAACTGCTGTTTGTGTAATGAATATTGAAATGGGAAATAAGAAAAAAAAAAAAAAAAAAGAAGGTTTAACATTTTTAAAGAAAAAAGTTGTGAATACAAAATCCCATAATGATGCACTCCTCTTGCCAATTTAATTTTTTTTTGTTCTACAGAAGACATGCATTGCTTAGTAAAAATGATAGTTCCTGTATAATTGCTATGCCATTCAAATAATGGCAGGCATTACAGTAACTCGGCAGATACGAAGTGTCATAAATTGTGTGTGTAACTTGGGTTATCATAATCAACTTTTTTTACATGATGAAAGCATAAATAATATTCAATAGAACAATCTTCCTGCGAGGTGTTAAAGTGTTTTTTAAACTGCATTGCACAATGTATGAATAACCACAACTATGGTTTTACTCATAGTTTAAGTGTCTTTTGCTTAATAGCTGTGCCAACAACAGTGATAGTTGCCTTCTATGTTCTAGTATTTTTTTATATTTTATTTTATTTCAAGGCACTAAGGTATATTACAAAATATGTACTAATTGTGACCAGTTGAGTTTTTTAGATGTTCAGTAATGAATCACACAGTAAGAACCATGTTATTTCTGCTCTTCTGGTTAGTTTCAGCTGCTACCTATCACATTATTGCTGGTCCCAGATTACCTAAGCATGCAACAATATTTCTGACAAGAATACTTAAAATTCCAAATTCAATTTTGCACCTCCATGAATGACTATGAATGGGACTCTTGAAGTAAGCCTTCTGGGCCAGAGTGAGTTAGTTCTGTGAGTGGTAATAGAAGGTAATACAGATGAAGGGGAGATAATATAAAAAATATGAAAAGCAGGCATTGCATGGTTTCATTTTCAACCATTCACCTCAGTTCTGTAGAACTATATGGCTACTTTGAAAACACTTGCTCCTTATTCTTAGGACTGAAAATTACATATAAGGACAGGGTACAGAAAAAGGAACCGGCATAGGAATAATATTGCCTGGAGCATGCAGGGATGGTGGTATACCTGATCTTAAGTGAAAGCTCAGAGTTGGGTTGTAGAGTTGCAAGTAGCAAGAGGTGACAAGCAGAGCTTCTATAACTACTTCTTCAGTGTAAAAGCAAATCAGGAAAAATATCTAGGTAAGGTCCTGTGAAACTTGCTTTGCATAGGTCAGACTGGATCACCTCCAGAGGTTCTGTATAATCTGAATGATTCTGTGATACTGTGGATATGCAAAACAAGCAGCAACAGCCCTCATCAAACTATTCTAGACAATTTTGCAGCAAAACATTCTTCTTTCCAAACTGCTTTTTCAAGAGGGAGGGTTTTGTGTTTGAAGTTGACTTTTTAGACAAATTCAACTTTTTGCTTTTGCACACTCCGTGCCTTCTGGATATCACAGTAACTCTTTTGAAGAATGAAACATATTCTTAAAAGTATCACCCAAACTGTTTCTAATTTGAACATGCTGCAAATAACTTGAACATGAGTGTTACAATCTCACTTAACTTTAAACATACGAATAATCAACAGAGCAGCTCAGAAACAGAATGTTAAAACCATATTTAGGTCTTAGGCTTGGATTACAGTTCTGTAAGGCAAAGTCAGAGGAGTGCTCAGACTCCTCCTTGAGTCTGAGGAGTAGCAGTCTTTACTGTAAGGTAAACAGTTTGTGAATTCCTAATACCTGAAAGCTGGGTAGTCACAGACTAGAAGTACAGAAAGAGTTTGGAGGAACTTCTGCAAAGTTCTCCAAGTAAGATATGGTTCCAAGCCAGAGACAAATTTAGGCATGAAAATGAACTAGAAATCTTGTAGAATATAATAAAGAGAAGAAAAATTCAAATGTTAAATTTACAGTGCTAGTATGATAATTTAAATATTTACAGTGTCTTAATACAAAAATTACCTGGAACTCAGGAATCTAAGTGAAGTCTTAAAAAAGGCAGGCAATATATATATACATATATTACTCTTTAGCAAGTCCTTAAAATTTGAACAAATCAGCTGAAGTCTGTGATCAACTTCATGTGGAGTCATACATCTCACATTCCTATATTGATACAGAAACTAATTCTCACAGAGAGCTGAAGTAGGATGCAATGTTTTGGAGAATATGGCATACAAAAGCCCCAACTCAGCCTTCCTCAAGAGAAAAGGTATCTGTAGAACAAACTGCTATTCCAACAAAATATAATTATATGTCAGACTATCAAATTGTCTATAGAGAAATCAGCAGTGTGGTAAACAGTTAATCCCAGCTGACCTCAAATTGCTGTCATGACAGAAAGAGGAGAATTATGATAGAGATTTAGCAGTCTTCTGATTAAAATTAACTTCCTAAACATTTCTGAATCAGCAATTATTTTATCCATTTGATGTGGGCATAAAGCTGTAGGTTTTCACAGCCTAAATGGGCCATCAGTAAGACATAGGAATCCCTGGAAAGCCAGAGGAACAAGACTAGGAGTCCAGGCTTGGTGTCACTGTATGCAAGATGAAAGAAGAAATTTTGGGGTCTCTGGAAAGCCCATGGTTGCTCAGAGTTTCAATAGAGATGGATTTGGTCACTCAGCATCTCGTAGATAAAAATGTCTCTCTCTGTGTCAGTCCCATTAGATACCACACTCTAGGAGGAAATCTAGGGTTGACTTTTGAATCTTTATACCAATTTGTTTCAGTTATATGCATACCAATAATGATTTTGCTTGAATTTAATCTGCTTTTACACAAATAAAGCAAAATAAAAAGAGAAAGAAGAATAATTTCAGATCCTCTAATATCCACTTCGTGAAACCCATCTGGTATCTTTCTTTGTTATTAATTGACTTCACAGCTGAAGACTTCAAAGAGGAGTTGTGTGGGAACTGGTAATAATGTTATTCCAAAATTTGTTTTCATTTAAATTCAAATCAGTGTGCTATATTTAGAAATTTCTTATAAAAACAGAATTTAAATAAATAATTTCAGTCTTGTAGTACTACTTTAAGAGGGCATCAAAATATCCTTTCCTAATTTTTATATTATTCTTCTGGGTTTTTTGTTTAGTTGATAAAGTATTTTTCAAATTGACTTTCCAGTTTCTATTAAAAGAATTAAAATATTATCTTGAATCTTTTAATATTTTAATAATATTTATTTAAAATAATAAAAAATAATATTAATTTTAATATTTTAATTTTAAATGAAATATTTTGCACTGGTTTCTTCTGTTCTGGTTTATTCTGTTCTGATTTAGTGGGCTGCCTTCCAAATTGTCACATTCCTATATTTCAGTACAGGTTGATTGCTACTTTGTTTCAGTGAAAAATTTTGTGAGGTCTGTCTACAAGGAATCAGCTGCCTAGAAGATGTTGTTGAACAATCTTTAAAGAAAAGGAGAAATTCTAGAGATATTTGTGCTGATTGCCCCTCATCATTACTAGTTGACACCACCACAATTTCTTGTTCATGTCCTGTGGATGTTCCGTCTGATCTATGCGTCTGCCTGCTCATATCTTCCTTGGGCACAAGTAACTCCATTCTGCAGCTTTCAGGAGCATTTCTTTGAAACTGGCCGTACATTATCTGCAAAATTCATCTTGTTATGTGATATTGCACAAAAAGGTGATAGCACACACACAGCTTGTCTTTCTAAGCTGATTTTTACTAAGGCAAAGTAGTACTGCCTGTTTAGAATTGCTTTTGTCTCATTTTGCTTCAGAAAGTTAAAACATGCCACTGTAACCATTCTCATTTCCACATTTTAATTTTTTTAAATATATATTTCCTAGAGAGTAAGTTTTTGCAAGTAGAGGAAAAAAAATCATATTCAGGGGAAGCATAAGAACTTTTCAAGTCATTGCTTTACTGGAAGTTAGAACATGCAAAATTGCATTAGAAATTACTAACCTTAGCGAAAGCCAATGGGTAGCTTTGCACTAAAACAGCAAAATTCAGATATTTTATGTAAAACTTGCTTGATATAGCAAGTTTTATGCTTTCCACTTTACAGATTTGGAATAAGAAAAATTAAGGGTCTCCAGTTTGTTCCTGTGACAAGAATTACTTGCAGAGTTTCTGGAAGTGTATTTGACAGGTGCCTGTGATGCATGCCAGAAACAGTAAATGAATGTCATTTATGATGGCTCTGTTGTTATCTACAGTTACAGAGACCAGAGGGTAAAGCTGTGCTTTTGAAAGTTTGTGAAGGGCATAATTATTTTTAAAGTTCTGTTTTATCTAGAAGGGGAGGGGGAACAAATAGGTAACCCATGAGGGATTTTAAAGGAGTGACTGGGATGAAATAAGGGCTTGAATTTAGAAAAGCTTCAAAGGGTTGTAACACATACAGTAGCTGTTGCCAATACCGTGGTGTGCATATACAAAGCCACTGATGCACAGCCTACATTTTTAAGAGAGTATCCAAGTTTGGAACCACATTTTTTTGCAGCATTTGACCCCAACTGTCAGCACACAGGAAAGTTTGGCCCTGTGGTGCATAGGCACACAGCACACACCACTGTGTCTGTAATTATGTTCAGCTTACAGATTAATTGATAGTGGGACATTCGATTGTGATTAAGCAGATCGCATTTGTTATTAACAACAGTTAAGAAAGAGCTGCTAAGAAAGTCCATCCAAGTCCCAGTGAACGTCTGACACCAGTGTTCACAGCAAACGTGGGTGGGCAGTCCTGAGCTGTTTATGTATGCTGGCCAAGAGACAACACCAGGAATACCAGCTGCTGGAAACCAGATGAGAAGGTACAGCCAGCTTAGTGGGACAGGGAGCATGTCTCTGGAAGAAAGCATTACAAGAAAAAAGCCATAGGTCAAATCACATCATGTGCCATATTACAGTATCTTACCTTAATGACGGTTTGACAAACTGCTTTCAAAAGGTGAGAATTGTTAAAAATTGTAGCAATTCTCAAAGTAACTACAGCACAACTGAGTGCAGAAATAGAATAAATGGGGGTGGGGAGAAGTTTCTCATTATTTTCAAATATATTAATAAAATTTTAAGTTAGAAAGGCTAAAGGAGTTGTCTCTGGGTCTAATGCATTTCACAGCATTCACATGTTGTTAACTTTTCATCTTATATTCCCTCCAAGAAAAAGGGAAGGGGCAAAAAAATCTTCTTGAAACTATGTATTTCTTCCCAAACAAACAAACAAACAAAAAAAAGGCAAATGATAAAACTCTTCTCAGATTTCTCATAAAACCTAAAAGCTCCTATTGGAGGTCTTTGAATATTTGTTCCCTGGCTAATTAGGCATGAAGAAAGGAAGTGAGCCAGAATTCTTTTGTTGATAGCATACCCATGCTGATGAGACTTAGATATCCTTCAGCTGCAGTCCCCCTCATCAAAAGCAGCTCTCTGGAAAGAGGACTCATAGGAGGGAACAAAGAATAAGGGATGGGTAGGAATTTACTCAGTGAAAAATGTTTACATACTTGATTGGTTAGCACCCTTTTAACACACTTTGGAAAAAAATCCCAGTCAGCTGGGAAAAGCAGAGCACAGTACTGACACACTGATATTTAGATTTTGACATGGATTAAAAATTAAGTTTTCTAGAGAACAGAAGAGACAAAAAAAATTCTATCTCCGGGGCATTGGCCCTGCAGACATAATTGAATTTTTTATCTGACAGCAGAATGAGTGTTTGTTTCTTTTTGCTGTTCTTTTATCTTTTCTTTGCTGCAGGATGAAGTAGAAAGGTTAAGGAGTATTAGAGAACCCGAAAGGGAAATAGACAGGTAGAATCAGTTTCTGACCTCCATGAGAAAGTAGCATCCACCAGAAATGGAGTGACTCCATCAGCGGACAAGGGAGGGGCTACAGGTACCACTTACGTGGACTTCTGTAAAGGCTTTAACGTCATCTCTTGCAACATCCTTCTTTCTAAATCAAACAGAGGGATTCGGTGGATGAACTGTTGGATGAGGAATTGATTGGACAGTCACCTCCAGAGGGTAGTGGTTAAGAACTCAGAATCTTGATGGACATCAGTGACAAGTGGTGTCTCTCAGGGGTCATACTGCAACCGGTGTTATTTAACATCTTCGTTTATGACACAGACATAGGGATCCAGTGCACCCTCAGCATATTTGCAGATGATACCAAGCTAAGTGGTGTGGTTGACACACCTGAAGGATGGGAAGCCATCCTGAGGGACTTAGACAAGCTTGAGAACTGGGCCTATGGGCATCTTGTGCAGTTTAACAAGACCAAGTGCAAGGTGCTGCAACCAGCTTGACGCAGCCCCTAGTATTCATACAGGCTGGGGGATGAACAGATCAGGAGCAGCCCTGCCGAGAAGGACTTAGGAGTGCTGGTGGATGAGAGGCTGGACATGAGGCAGCAATGTGCACTTGCAGCACAGAAAGTCAGTTGTATCCTGGGCTGCATATGCTTGGCCAACAGGTCAAGCGAGGTGATTCTGACTCTCTGCTCCGCTCTGATGAGACTGCACCTGGAACACTGCATCCAGCTCTGGATCTACAACACAGAAAGTACATCAACATGTGGGAGCAAGTCCAAAGGAGGCCACCAAGGTGATTAGGGGGATGGAGCATGTCTTCTAGAAGGAAAGGCTGAGAGAATTGGGATTGTTCAGAATTGGGATTGTTCAGCTCGGAGAAGAGAAGGCTTTGGGGTGACCTAATTGCAGCATGCCAGTACCTGAAGGGAGCCTACAAGAAAGAGGGAGAGATTTACAAGAATAGGTAGTGAAAGGACAAGGGGGAATAGCTTTAAACTGAGAGTAGGTTTAGAATAGATATTAGGAAGAAATTCTTTTCTATGAGGGTGGTGAGGTACTGGAACAGGTTGCCCAAAGAGGTTGTGAATGCCCCATCCCTGGAAGTGTTTGAGGCCAGGTCAAATAGAGCTCTGAGCAGCCTGGTCTAGTGGAAGGTTGCCTGCCCCTGGCAGTGGGATTGGAATTAGATGATCTTTAGGGTCCTTCCAATTCAAGCTATTCTATGATCTTATGATTCTGAGTTCAGCAAATAGTCCAGTTTGATGTTTGATAAGGACATTTTACCTCATGACTGAAAAAGGAAACCCCAACAAAATAAACTCTTTTCAGCTGCACTCAGAAAAACAGAACAACAGAACAAAGGAGGTCTGAAAATTAAATCAAGAGAGAGTTTTGTGGGTGTTTAAAAGGGGTTTGGTCAAACCCCTAGAGGTAAAAGGGCCCCTGCAGTTTGTTCTCTCTGGCATATTGACTTATAAATATCTGATTTACGATACACTAAACTCTCCCTTGGGTCAGTCTGTTTCTGAAGCACAGTAGACACAAAAGGATATACTATAATAGTCCTTTCTGTGAGAAAAGAAAAAAAAAACCACCACCAAAACCAAAATCACAAACAAACAAACAAACAAACAAACAAAACCCCTCCTCTTTTACTCTATGAAATCTATTTTTCAATATTTAAAATAAATAATTCAAGAGGGGACAGTATATATAGTATTTGTGTATATATGCATGTGTATAAAAGAGATCTATTTAATGGAAGAAGAAAATGTGCTATTTAAGCAATGATGGAAAAGGCCAGGCAGCATTTAATTCTCAGAGAGGCTATCTTTTTTCATTGGTGATTAGAGACTAATGTTCCTGTTGGATCTATATCAACATACATTTTAAGCTAGGATCATATTAGTAGATTCTGTCTTCAGAACTGTTTAAAAGCTTTCCTAAGGTCTTTTCTCATTGCCTTTAAAAGTCATCACTGGTAACACGAAATTCTACACACAGAACTTGGCTTCCCATGCTGACTGAAATTCAGTGAAAGATAGCTGGCTTAGAAAATGTATTTCTAAAGCATTATCAAAGAAAACAACTGTGTTGATGCCACAGTGTTTACAGCAGCAAAATGGAAGAGGGAAAGGTTTCCTCAAAAAAAGCAAATGTATTTCCTGAGGCACTTATTAGAGAAGCAGATCTGTGAAATTAAGAAGATTTCTCAACTTCAGAAAGCCACCTAATTTCACACAGCCAGCTTTTTGCTCTTTTTGAAGAAATGTTGTAATCACAAAAGGCAAATGATGTTAAGGAAGTTAGAGGGAAACAGGTCTCCACGATTTTGAACACCAAAAAGCTGATGTGAATTTCTATACCCAGGCAAGAGTAGAATCACCCTACAACACCAAAATTTCTGGTAATGGTTACTTTTTAGAGAACTACTTCCTCAAAATAGACCTGCTTGTGGAACTTTAAGTGCTTGGGTTAGTCATCACATACTAATGAGCAGCTTTGGAATAAAGCAGATAAATTAAAATTATGAGGCATGCTAGGATTTGTGTGGAAAAAAAAAAAAGGTGGTGTGAAGATGACCTTGAAGGATGCTAATCATCTATTGTGATAGTAGTTACACTCTCAATGAAAGACTGATGGAGATCATCAGGAAGATAAAAATGGGGGGAAAAGAAAAGCTACTGGAAAGGATAGGAATGCATCAGACTCCAGAAATAATGAAAATAATATATATGTTGGCAGAGATAAGAGGAATTGAAATACATAAGTTTACTACTTTAACTCTTGTGAACAGCAATAAAACTTATCACAGTGGGGGTTTGACAAAACTTACACATACTTGTTTTTCCTTTAAAATGTATGGGTTTATTTCAACATTTGTTGTATTTTCTTTTCTTAAGGCTTTTCAAGTGGCAGACTTTAATCCTCCATAAGTATGGAAGCAAGGTGTCTTTTGCTAAGAAGCAGGTTTTCCTCTCACAATATTCTTATTCTTTAAAAATGTAACCAAAATTTAATTATGGGAAATTCTGCAATGATCTTGATAAAAATAAGAGACTAAAGGGAAAAATCAATAATTTCTTTTTTTCAATCTTAAAAAGAAATGCTTGGCTTATGAACACTCAGGGTGTAGCAACACTAGGCAGGAAGACCAGTGCAAATCTGGCAAACAGAAGGCAACTTCCCAGCAACTTCAACTAAATCCTGAAGAAATGTCTGGCCCCTGTTTCATCACAATAAAGAACAGGAATAGTCTAATTAGTGGCAAATAGTAAGACATCTTATGGTCTCTTACATGATAGGAACACTCCACAGCCACTCACCATGCATCTAACCAAGGATGTTGCAGGTGCATCTTGGCTAGAGATGCAGTCATGCAGGCAAAATATACTGTTCAAACCGAGCATGGAACATAAGATGAACCTCTTTATGCCAAGGGCTGGCAAGAGGGGAAGCTGAGCCAAGGGAAGACCATGGAGAGCTGAGTGAGTGCTGTTAGGATGAGAAAGGATGAAGTTCATTGAATGGTCTTTAAGAGTCACCACCATCCTGTGGAGCTGTGTTCCATTGACTCAGACCTCTCTTGCAGACACAGAAGTACCAAATTAACGTTACAAAGTTTGGAATTAACCCAAATTGCTTTTTTGCTGCTCTTGTAATCTGTCACAGTGGACAGTTGCCTGTTTTTCTTATCCTTAAATTCACAGCACTCTGATTCATTATGAGATGACATGGCACAATGATGTCAATCTCTTCCTTCCTTTTTGAAATAAAGGTTTGAGAAAACATAGTTTGTCTTCTAAAGTCTTATCATGGAGAAGACTTACAGCCTCATGGTATGGATGTCTATCTGCAATATACATTAGACTCTTCTGTTACTGATTTTGGTAGATGTACATGGTGTTTGCACCAGTCTTTCTAGTCCAGAAAAATAGCAGAATTTACCCACATTACTGTCATAGTGCCAAGATTTGGTTCCTTTCAATAATAATGTCCAGTACAAAGTAGATTTCTAATAGTGTAAGACTTCCAGGCTGGGTAAAAGATACTGAGATATTTAATAGAAGGTCTACATGGAACTAGAGTATTAGCAGCATTTTGGCAATTGTTCTAAGCTCCACATTTTTTCAATGTCCTTTATATTAGCAACATTTTTACATGCTTCTATATTGATTAAAAGCAACATGACACATATCAAGGCGTCATTTTCTTTCCCCTCCCCTTCAGATCTCTGCATAGAGACTTCCATGAGTGCGAAGTTCAAAGTACTGTCCAATAATGTAAAATACACAGTCATATAAGTAATTTTCTCTCTTCTGAGTAATTGTCTATTAAAAATTAAAAAAAATTAAAAAATTAAATTATGAAAGAGAGCAGCACCTCTCTTTCATAATTTTACATGAGACAGTATACTGTAATTATTTAGCCAGGAGTTGAAAGTGCTGCCAAGGTGCTGTCACAGTCATACATCAGTTCTGTGTCTCTCAGCTGACATTGCTCCATGAGGATAGTGTATCTGTCCAACCCAAAAGACTCCTGTGTTTTACAGTGTGAGCAGGAACCAGACTTCAACAATTGACCAAGAAATTAAATGGATCTCTATTACACCCAGTGTCACAAAGGTAGTGCAGTTTTATCCATAACACCGTCAAAATACTGATTCAGTTCTGAAAGAGTAATATTAAAGAGAAAACAACCTCACAATAAGCAGATGATTCCGAGAAAGTTCATTTAAAAATACATAGAACGTAAAAGATTATGGGCAGATAATAATTCCAAAATACCCCAAACGTGAGTTTCAGATTAAACAGAAGCTTAATTTTGTATTTAACAATTACCTCACCCAAGTTTATTTAATAATTTCAAGGATATACAGTATACTTGTGTAATTGTATAAAGTGAGACATACTGATACCACATATATTCAAGTATATATGAAACATTTTAAACTACAAGTCAATATTGCAAAACTCTATTTTAACATATTTTTCTTTAGGTTTCTCTATATGTTGGAATAATAAGATCCCAGTTTTAAATTGCATTACAAGTTAACTGTTGGATTAAAAGACGATATAATGAAATGAGAGATAAATCTACTGTGACAAAAATCCAAATATTAGTTCAGTGAAGAAAAATTACTGCATTTTCTGGGATCAGAGATAGCTTTGAATGTACAGTAGTTAATTTGTTAATGAATGCAGAATGGCCAGGAAATAAGAAACCTCCTTCATTATGGCTGCTCCACAGTTACTCTAACCCTTATATTGCAACAGCATGAAGAGAATAAAAACTTCTTAAGCTGGTTGTCCTTCACTCTGAGACAGGATAATCTTTGAGAAACATTTTACGGTGCATCTTTTGAAGAAAAGTGCACTAGTCTTTACTGAAAAAAACATTTGGTTGACCTTGAAAATAAAGCATTCATGAGAAGTATGAGCAGAAGTTTTCATTATTCCTTAAGCCATTGCTTCAGAGAGACAAAAAATTCCTCCTTCCATTGCAGCCCCACAATACCCAGTTGCCAAGCAACTGATCTTTTATGGTGGGTCTCCATGGCAACTGATGTAAACAAAATCATAAATCCCATTACCTAACGAATACTAAGGCTGTACTATAAAAGGAGAAAGAATCAAGACGAAGTTTAAAGACATAATGTAGAGGAGTAACAATGGATTTTTTTTAAAAAGGCCATTGCATATAGTTAATATGGTTCATCTTACAAAACTTTCTCTTTTTACATTTTCCTACATGCCATTCCATATAATTTTCCTCCTAATTTAGTAAGTACATTTTCAGCATAATTAAGCTGCCTAAGGAAACCACTATATTCAACAGGTAAACCTGCAGTTACCACTAAGAGTAACCTGTACACAGAAGAATTGTGCTAACATTGTTATTGTGAATTGAAAAGCCTTTGGTGTAGATAAAACAAAGCTGAAGTTCACTGATAAACTAGGGGGGCTAAGCAGGTAGTTCCACCGCTCTTACCCATGAGAAAGTCAAAATAGAAAGTTACAACACACAGTTCACTTTTGCTCCCTGTGAGAAATTCAGGCTGGTCACAGAACCAGGTCAGAATGGAAGCACAAGCTCATGGACTCTTGAGAAGGGTCTCACAGCTATGGCAAAAAGACAAGGCAGAAACATGAAATGGGCATGCAGTATTTTCTTTAACTCAGTGGTAGTAGATATAACATCCATTTGGACACGCATGTCAACAAGTCATTTTAGCAGCATCCTTTAAAGAGGGAAATAATGAAATTTTGCACCTTTGAGTGGAAACAAGCTTCATTTGCATTTGTTTGTTCTATTTAGTCTCTATTTATTTATATCCTTGTCTGTATGTCAGAGACAGCAAACCTCTGGGGCTTTTACCATATCAAATCCAACTTCCTTCTGGATGGACTGTATTTAAATATCATTTGGTATGCAATCTCCCCTGAGATAACATCTAGTTACATCACTAAGCTTTTTGTTACAATCCATGCCTCTAAAAAGTGATTAATGGCTGGCATTTTGTGACTGATTCTACTTTTAAATATGATCAGCTTGCAATACTTCCAAATAAAAAGAAATCAACATATATACAAATCTGTGAATTCTCTTTTAAATCTGACCATAAGATTTCTTTTTTGAGCAGTGTGCATTCAAGTTATGCTTCCAAGAAGGAAAGTATTTTTTGAAACCAAAATATACATCACACTTTTCTTATCTGAACTTACAGTGCAGATGAACTGAAAAATTTTAGAAGCAGATGTGTGATTTATGATTACATGTTTAATATTTTTTTTTTAAATTATGCAAAAGTTAAAACTAACTTATAACAGCAAACTCATAATAGTGGCAAGGGTATTACAGTGCTGAATGTATACAATTTATTCTGAAGTACTGACTATTCCTTATGTGAACACCCCTAGGCTTTTAAAATCACTAAATATTATATGGATTTTGCAAAGATCTAGCAATAATAATTTTTAGAAAAAGCCTTTTATGGACATCTTCATTGGAACAGTTTGTGAATTTCTTCTGCCCAAGCCCCTCATGGCCTCAAAGCCATGGATTAATGAATGGTGAATCAAGAACTGAAGACTCTATTTCTTGAACTGGAGATACGTGTATTTTAGGTCAAATAACATACTTTCAGATATATGTCATTGTCTTACGGCATTCCATAGTAAAAATTAGACTTAAAGGTACATTTCTTTTTGAAACAGTAAGTGAAATTCACAATAATACTCCATGTCAAAGATAATTCATTAAATCCTTTAGCAACTATTTGGACTCTAAAAATTTATTCCAATGGTAAGAGAGACATACCAGAAATTCCCTGAAGTACCTCTCTTGTTCTGACTTCGTGAAGAATCTGAGTCTCTTTGTAAGAATGACGTGGGGGTTTAGGTGTACTCTCTCCCTTTCTCAATTAAATTACTCTCTAACTGCTTCACAAATACATTTTAAGTTAGAAAATGATTGGAACAGTAAATAGAATCATAGAATGGTTTGGGTTGGAAGGGATCTCAAAGGTCACCTAGTTCTGATACCACTGCCATGAGCAAGGGCATCTTCCACTAGACCAGGTTACTCAGAGCCCTATCCTGCTTGGCCTTGAACTCCTTCAAGGATGGGGAGTACATAACCTCCCTGGACAACCTGTTCCAGTGTCTCACTACCCTCACAGTAAAGAAATTCTTCCTAATATCCATCTAAAAATGCTCTCTTTCAGTTTAAAGCCATTTTTTTTTGGTCCAATCACTACACGCTCTTGTGAAAAGTCTGTCTCCCATGACCTTCTAGGCCCCTTTTTGGTTTTGGAAGGCTGCTATAAGGTCTCCCTGGAGCCCTCTCCTTTCCACAATGAATAACCCCAACTGCCTCAGCCTATCTTCATTGTCCAACTGGAAAGCAGTGTCGAGTGGTGTCCTCAGAGCTCAGTATTGGGATTGGCATTGTTTAACATCTTTGTCAGTGACATGGGCCATGGGATTGAGTGCACCCTCAGCAAATGTGTAGATGACACCAAGCTGTGTGGTGTGGTCAACATGCTGAAGAGAAGGAATACCACCCAGAGGAACCTTGACAGGCTTGAAAGGAGGACCTGTGTGAACCTCATGAGGTTCAACAAGGTGAAAGGCAAGGTCCTGCACCTGAGTCAAGGCAATCCCAAGCACAGGCTGAGCAGAGAATGGATTGAGACTAGCCCTGGGGAGAAAGACTTTGTGGTGTTTGTGAAGGAAAAACTCAATATGACTTGTCAGTCTGTGTTCAGAGCCCAGAAAGTCAACTATAATCTGAGCTGCATCAAAAGAGTGGTGACCAAAAGGTTAAGGGAGATGCTTCTGTCCCTCTGCTCTGCTCTTGTGAGAACCCACCTGGAATGCTGTGTCCAGCTCAGGGGCCCCCAAGACAAGAAAGACAGAGACATATTGGAACAAGTCCAGAGCAGGGCCACTAAGTTGGTCAGATGTCTGGGGCACCTCCCCTGTGGACACAGGTTGAGAGAGCTGGTGTCATTCATCCTGGAGAAGTGAAGGCTCTGTGGAGATCTTACAACAACCTTACAGTTGACTGCAACTCTTTGAGTACGACCATCCAGTAAATTCCTTATCCACCATGTAGTCCACCCACCAATTCCACATCTCTCCAGTTTAGAGACAAGGATGTCATGTGGGACAGTGCCCAGTACTTTTCTCAAGGCCAGGCAGGTGGCATCTGTTGCTCTTCTTTCATCCACCATTGCTGTAATCCCATCACAGAAGGCCATCAAATTGTCAGGACACGTTGGCTGTCACGTTCTTTTTTTTCATGTGTCTTCACATAGTTTCCACATAGGAGGATCTTTTTGGATACTGAGGTGAAAGTGACCAGCATGTACCCAAGTCTTCCTTTTTTCACTTTTTAAAAAGGGGGGCTACATTTCCCCTTTTACAGACAGTAGGAACTTCGCCAAACTGCCATGACTCTTCAAATATAATGGAGAGTGGCTTAGCCACTTCCTTGGCCAGTTGCCTCAGGATCCTCAGATGCATCTGATCAGGTCCCATGGACTTATGCACCTTCAAATTCCTTAGATGTTTTTGAGCCTGATCTTTTTCTAGAGTGGGCAGTTCTTCATTCTCCCAGTCACTGCCTTTTCTTTCCGTGACCTGTGGGGTGTGCCTGTAGCACTTGCTAGAGAAGACTGAGGCAAAAGAGTTGCTGAGTATCTCAGCCTTCTCCATACCCTGGGTTACCAGGTTTCCCATATCCTTCCTGAGAGGACCCACATTTTCCCTAGTCTTTCTTTATCAGTTTTTTTTTATTTCCCTTGATGTCCTTGATCAGATTTACTTCTGCCACTGTTTTAGCTTTCCTAACCACCTGCCTCTTAGTTTGAACAATTTCTCTGCATTCTTCCCAGGCTACTTTTCCCTGTTTCCACCCTCTGTAAGCTACTTGCTTGTGTTTAGGTTGGCTAGGGTCTCCTTATTCATCCACGTAGGACTCCTGGCCTTCATCCTTGATTTCCTCTTTCTAGGAATGCATTGTTCTTGGGCTTGAAGGAGACAATCCTTGAATATCATCCAGATTTCTTGGGCTCCTTTTCCCTCCAGGGCTCTATCCTGTGGCACTCTACCAAGCAGATCTTTGAAGAGATCAAAATCAGCACTTCTGAAGTCCACAGTAGTGCACTCACTGTGTGCCCTACTTGTTGCTCCAAGGATCTCAAACTCCACTTTTTCATGGTCACTGCAGCCCAGGCTGCCCTTGAGCTTCACATTCCCCACCAGTCCCTCTTTGTTATTGAG
>JAWWTY010000088.1:34710610-34740947 GCA_035222235.1 Margarornis squamiger | reverse complement strand
AAACAGGTGTGTTCTTCCTTTCCCACAGTAGTAATCCATGATGTCCAACAGGTGATTGGCGAAGCCAGAGAGCAAAAGACACAATCCTGATCCGTCAGTGATGCTGGACCTGGTGTATATGTTCCCGTGCTCTGTTCTCCGCGCTGAACCGGTGTGCTGCTGACCTGTGCAGAAAGACCAGAAACGCTGACCCCTTCCCCCCACACGAGCCAGTCTTTCCCTCCCCATCAGGCCCAGGGAGAGGTCCAAAAAAAAGCTCTGGCTAGAGCTGTTAACATCAAAACATGCATATTCATTGTGTCCTTTGTTAAACCTCTTTATCGGCACTAGGCGTTGGTTCCAAGCTTTTGGAAGGAATTCTGAGTTTTAAAACTACAACAAAAGCACACCCCTGTCCTCTGGGAGGTGATTTTCAGCCCTGCCTTGAGCTGGAGTTGCCTTCTGCTCCTTGGCTGGGGTGGTGGGACAGCCCTCACTACTGGCTCTGCCCCGCCCCCCAAGGGAGTCCTCATGGGTGCTGGTTCCCAGGGAGCAGCCAACAAGTGCCACTTGAAATGACAATGCTGTTAACCTACCACTCCCTGCCAAACCCCATAACGGTACCAGCTAGAAGGCAAGAACTTCCCTGCCAGCGGCAGTGCATGGGTCAGGCAGACCTTACCTGACAATGAGGACCAATCAATTTCAGCAGCTTTCAGCTTTGCATGCTGGAAGAAGGGTATCTTCCAGACCAGCTGCAATGAGAGGTCAGCTCATGAGGACAAAGACTCAAATTTGCAATTCTACAAGCAGAAGCAAAACAAAATTAGTGTTCCAGGTTGTTGCTCCAGGCTTTAAGCATTGACTTCCCAATAGTATTATCATTATATCCTCCACATGGAGCTAACCTTGAAGTTCCTGTGGGAGTTACAGCTGGTGCAAAGCATCCCAGCAGGCAAGTAAGAAGGCCTCACAGAGTTAAGTAGGAGTAAACTTGCAAATCAGCCCACAGGATGAAGTGCCTCTTTTAGATAAACTCTTCAGTTTTAGGAAGAGGGAGCAGAGCACCTCCATGTTGCAGTTGTGGTCCCAACAATCCATGAAAGGCCTAATCCCAGCATTATGTTACCAGATGCTCAGGAGTTCACTAATCCACTAGCTATTACACCTGCATTCCAGGGTTTTAATAAGAAATTCTACAGCTGAATCCTTTATATGGCTCATGAAGAAATTGCATACTTCAGAGATTGTCTGCTCTCTTCACTTCAGACCAGCAGGAAATTGCTGTTATGAGATATGTCCCCTCTAGAAGAAATGTGGGTAACGTTGAGTTTAAATCCTTAGAAGTTCTTGTGGATGGTGATAGTGTGTGGAGGAATTCTGCTAACAGTGCAACTGAATGTTGCAGTGTTAGCTGTGTTCCTCTTCTTCGCTCTTAGACCCTCCACAAATATTTTGTTAGCTTAGATTTTATGAACAATGGCATAGGAAGTGTATTTTCAGGTATGCCAGTTGATATTCTAAGCAGATATCTGTTCAGATGCACTCAAGTAGTTGGTTGATGTCATGCCTTAGACACAGATATGAACTCACTGTAGTGAGAAAATCATAAATCCCAATCCTAATCTAATGGGAAAAGAGTATAGTGCCAAAGGTTTTTCCCCTCAGATTTCAGCAGTAAGTTAAGTCATAACATCAATTTGTCAGCATTTTTTGTTTAAGGATAGAGCTGCAGTTTCTTCTGGACATTCTAGCTTATGTAAAAGGTGATACTGTTTTGAATTAGAATATTTTGTTGTGATCCCTTTCTTTCATACATTGTAGAATATTCATTTGATGTCTCAAGTGGAATAATCATCTGGTATTTTCAGTTGGCCATAACTTATTCCTCCTTAGTAAAATTTTGCCTTCTCCTGAAATGTACTTTTGTAGTTGGAAGGTAAAGGCATTAATAATCAGATGCCTTTTGTCCTGCATAAAATATGCCATCCTGAAAAATGTTTACTCTGATTGATTGCCTAAATTGCAATACACAGTTTCCCTTTTCTGTTTGGATGGATGACAACTAGGAAAAGTTCTGAGGCAACTGCTTTTATCTTGATTCTATCAAAGAGAAGTTATAGGGAATTTTCTAAAAAAAAAATCAACATAGGAAATTAGTAATTATCTCTGATAAGTAAGCTGAGGAAAATGTAAAGACAAGACTTTTCAATAGTTTCCACTCTTTTTTTTTTTTTTTTTCAGAAACAAGTGTATTTGTTTATGTGAGATCCATTCCACTGTGTATCTAATGATATCCCAAGTCACCTTTGTGGGGGGACACAAAGTGAACAGTGATTTGGATAAAATATTTGTCCTCCCTTGGAAGGAACTAATTGATTTTTATTAAATAAACTAATAATTAAGGAAGGTTTCTTGCCCCTCAGTCCCAAGTTTTGACTGCAAGTTCCAGGAGGACATAGACTGGTGTATTTAGAAAGGACTCCAGTACTATAGCAGAGAATAACACCAAAGTGATAGCATGCCACCACTTTGCCAGAACAAGTTGCATGTATGTTAGTGAACCACTGCAGTTTTTCTTTTTTGATCAGGAAGCAGATGATTCATTAACGTGCTTGGACACTTCCAGCGTGGGAAACTGAGTAGGTGACAGTACAAGGTTCAGGATTCTTCCAGGATGGTAATGTGACAAACAAAAGGTCTTCATATTCACCTATGAAGGAATCATTAGAGAGATATTTTAGTAAAAATAGAACATGAAACAAAATGAAGACATCATGAATCACCAATAAGTCGCAACGTAGTTACTACAGAAATAGATGTATCTTCAGTTAACACATTTATTCATACACTGAAGTATTCATAAGCAACATTGAAATAATGGTGACATTTTGCATTCAGGCTTTACTTTTGCCATAATTTTATTTTTAAAAGTGAGGAACTCCAGTCCAATATTTTGAGTCATATGACTTCTTAGGCCAGTTCTGAATTTGGTACTTTTGCCTCAAAGTCTTTTCCAATAAAACAAAAAAATATTTGAGTTGCTCAACACCAAAATTTGGAAGTCACAATAGTGATTCTGATGCACTTTACAAATCACTCCGAAAGTTACCAGGATATCATTATTCCTTGTTCAAACAGTACTTGCATTAGGATTAGCTTTATTCTTATTCAGCACTGAAGAGAACATGGTATGACATAAAAAATGATTATGAAAACTGCAAAAGTGTCTTTCGCTTACTGAATGTTTTGCTTTGATTGCTTTTTTCCTACAAAATCAAGACTTGATTGCTATGTCTAATTTTGCTCCATTTTTGTACATCTTCATTGCAATAATTCAATACCTAACTAAGTACAAGAGCTAATGCTCAATTCTGTCCATTTCCATGATAGCTGCTGAAAACACCCACCACGGTGTAGATCTCAGGGTCCCTTGAGCATTTACATGTTATACTGTCATGACAAGGCACACAAAACCTTAAGTTTACTTCAGAAAGTAAAATTAGACTTAAAAACATACTATTTAAAGCTATACTAAAATATAGGAGGTGACTTTAAGTTTATGTCCTAATTTTGGCTGGGACAAGGTAAATTTTTTGCAGTGCTGGGAAGAGGGTGTTGTTGATGGGGCAGGGCCAGGCCCCAGATGTTATTCTATTCCATCTCTTGTCATTGCTGGGGGTGGGGTAAAGGGAATTCATGGCTCTCAAGAAGGAGGACATTTCTTCTGGTCAAAAAAACATAGTGTGTGTGGGGGGGAAGTTGTCCACTGTTGTTCGTTGTCTCAGGGTCTGTGGTGAGCATTTTTGAATGTGAATCATCCTGTCTTTTGTATACTTTTGTTATTAATATTGTTGCTGTTACTGTTCATTTTCTTATCTTACTGCCGTTTCCAGTAAATTGCTCATATCTCAACGCATGATCTTTACTTTTTCTGCTTCCAATTCTCAACTCCATCCTACCACAGTAGGAAGGGGGAGGGAAAGAAGAGGGGTGAGAGAGTAGCATGTGGTTTGGAAGAGTCTCAGTGGGGGCACTGAATTGGAGAATATTATTTGTAAACCACGACAGCTTTATTTTGGGACACAAAGGGCTGAGATAACAGCAGATCTGCCAAGAGCAGGTTGGAAACAATTTTGATCTAAGAATTTGTTTTACTAGGTAAGGAGCCACTGGTCACAATGTTGCTTGCTCTGTTCATTTGGGTGTGGTACCTAACCTGGTATATATTTCTGTACATGCACTGTGTGCCTACCACAGTGCTCTTTTCAGAGCAGGTAGAGGGATCAGGATTGCTCTGTTGATGTACTGCAGGATATCAGTTTATGACATGATAACATCAAGGGCAATGAGGGTCATTTGGAGTGTGTGTTCAGTGTTGCTCTCCTACCTTTACCTTGGGCTATCCAGAAATGTGGGGGACAATAAAAAGAGACCCACAAGAGTATAAGGCTTTAGTTGACATCAGTGCAGATTGTACCCTGATGCCATTAAGACAAGTAGGGGCAGAATCCATCTCTGTTTCTGTCTGTACTGGAAGCTGAAGTGACGCTGACTGGGAACGAAGGGAAAAAGACCCCCTTGTGACTGGCCCAGAGGCCCTATCAATCCTGTGCATAGATTACCTCAGGAGAGGATAACTCAAGGACCCAAAAAGGCATTTTTGGGAGAAATTAGACAGGTGAGTACCTCACCTAGTATCTGAGAGAACTCTTCTGCTGAGGGTCAAACAACAGGAACTGATCACTACCACAACAGTGCACTGTTGGCAATACCACACCAGCTGGGACTCTGTGTCCCCCATCCATGAGATGACTTGTGAACTGGACAGCCAGGGAGTGGCCAGCAAGACTCACTCACCCTTTAATAGTCTTAAACTGTCAGCGTGTAAGTCCAATGGAGAGTGGAGACTGACCGTAGACTATTGTAGCCTGAAAGAAGTCACACTACCACTGAGTCCTGCTGTGCTGGATATGCTGGAACTTCAGTACCAACTGGAGTCCAAGACAGCAAAGTGATGCCACCATTGCCATTGCTAATGCATTTTTCTCCATTCCTTTAGCAGCAGAGTGCAGGCTACAATTTGCTTTCACATGGAGGGGCATCCAATACACCCAGAACTGACTGGCCCAGGAGTGGAAACAGAGTCCCCCTATTTGCCATGGACTAATACAGACTCAACTGGAAAAGGGGGTGGCTCCAGGATACCTGCAGTACATTGATGACATCATCGTATGGAGAAATACAGCAGAGGAAGTTTTTGAGAAATGGGAAAAGATAATTCAGATCCTTCTGGAGGCTGGTTTTCCCATAAAGCAAAGTAAGGTCAAGGGACGGACCCAGAAAATTAAATTTTTAAGAGTAACATGGCAAGATGAACGTTGTCAGATTCCAATGGACATGGTCAACAAAATAGCAGCTATGTCCCCATCACCCAGCAGGAAGGAAACACAGGCTTTCCTAGGCACTCTGGGTTTTTTGAGGATGCATATTGCAGATTACAGAGAGATTGTAAACCCTCTCTATCATATGACATGAAAAAAGAATGATTTCAAGTGGGGTCTTTAATCACAACAAGCTTTTGAACAAATTAAACAGGAGATTGTTCATGCAGTAGCCCTTGAGCTAGTTAAGACAGGACAAAATATGAAAAATATTCTCTACACTACAGCCTGAAGTCTCTGAAAAAAATGCCCAGGGACACTTGAGGACAGGCCCTGGGGTTCTGGAGCTGGGGATACAAAGGATCTGAGGCCTTCAACCTTCCAGCTGAGAAAGAGATACTGGTAGCTTATGAAGGGGTTTGAGCTGCCTCAGAAGTTGACATCAAAGCACAGCTACTCTTGGCAAACTGATTGCCAGTGCTGGGCTGAATATTCAAAAGGAAAGTCCCTTCCAGACATCATGCTACTGATGCTATGTGGAGTAAATGGATTGCTCTGATCACACAGTGAGCTCAAGTAGGAAATCCTGTTCACCCAGGGATCATGGAATTCATCATGAACTCACCTGAAGGTGAAAAGTTTGGACAATTGTCAGAAGAGGAGGAGGAGAAGGTGACAAGCGCTAAGCAGACCCCACCATATAATCAGTTACCAGAAAATTAAGACCAATACACTCTCTTTTATGGATGGTTCCTGCTGTATTGAATGGATACATCAAAAATGGAAAGCTGCCATATGGAGTCCTACACAGTGAGTCGCAGAAGCTATTGAGGGATTAGGTGGATAAGTCAGGTTGCAGAGCTGAAAGCCATTCAGCTGGCTTTAGATGTCATTGAATGAGAGAAATGGCCAGCAATCTACTTCTACACTGACTTGTGGATGGTAGCAAACGCTCTGTGGGGGTGGCTGGACCGAGGGAAAAAGGCAAATTGGCAGTGCAGAAGTTAAACCCATTTGGACTGCTGAAGTCTGGCAAGACCACTGCCTGGGTAGAGAAATTGACTATGAAGTACATCATGTAGAAGCACACATATCCAACAGTTGGGCTATGGAAGAACATTACAAAATGGACAGGTGGATTGAGCTGCCAAGATTAAAGTGTCTCAGGTGGATCTGGACTGGCAACATAAGGCTGAATTATTTCTGGCTTGGTGGGCCCATGATGTCTCAGATCATCAGAGAAGAGATTTAACATTCAGATGAGCTCCTGATCAAGGCATGGACTTAACCATGGACACTATCTTCCAGGTTATCCACAACTGTGAAACATGCACTTCAATCTAGCAGGCCAAGAGGGTAAAGCCTTTGTGGTACGGTGGACAATGGTCAAAATATAAACACAGGGAGGCCTGGTAGATCGATTACATCACACCCCTTCAGGTCCAGCAAGGCAAGCACTGTGTGCTTACAAAGGTGGAAACAACTAGTGGATGGCTGCAGATGCACCCTGTGGCTCACACCACTGCCTGGAACTCCATCTTGGGCCTTGAAGAGGAACTTGTGTGGCAACATGGCACCCCAGAAAGAACAGATTTGGACAACAGGACTCATTTCAAAAATAGCCTCAGAGACACCCAGTCTAGAGAGCACAGTATTGAGTGGGTATATCATATTCTCTGTCATGCACCAGCCTCTGGGAAAACTGAAGGGTACAATGAACTGTTAAAAAACACATTGAAAGCAGTGGGTGGAGGAGCCTTCAAACACTGGGATATAAATTTATCGAAGGCCACCTGTTTAGTTAACATGAGAGGCTCTACCAATCAAGCTGGCCCTGCCCAATCAGAACCTCCATGTACCACAGAAGGGGTTGAAGTCTCCATGGTGCATAGGAGGAATATATTAGGGAAGACAGTTTGGATTAATCCTGTCTGGAGCGAAGGCAAACCCATCCATGGGATAGTTTCTGCTCAAGGACAGGGGTGCATTTGGTGGGTATATGTAGACAGACAGGGAAACACAATGTGTAGCTCAAGAGAACTTGATTTTTGGGTGAGCACAGTCTGTAATGTTGAATTGTATAATATTGGTTGCTGAATGACACTCTCGCTGTATGCCATAACTATCATGGACAATGGGTATGCACTGCTCCAGAAACACCAGTCATGATCTCCTGATGCAGCTGGCAAATACCCAACACCATACCAACCCTCCTGCCCTGGAAGATATCTAGGAAGGATAGAACCCACAGTTATGGACTAAATGAACTCAACAGGCATTTTGGAGGGATGGGCATCAACTACGGAAATTATACCTATACTTGTGTATATTTATATGTATATATATGTGTGTGTATGTGTGTATGTATGTAAGTACATAGTTGGAAGGTGCAGGATCTGAGCCTGATGTAGATGGTATAGAATAAGGGGTGGATAATGTCCTGATTTTGTCCAGGACAGAGTCAATTTTTCACAGTAGCCGCGCGGGCAGAGCTTGGAGCCGTGTGGGCATGTCCAGGTTGTTATTCCATACCACCTCGTGTGGTCACTGGGAGTGGAAGTAAAGGACTCTTGCTTCTAGGAAGAAGGTGAGCATGGCTTGCAGTTGGGAAAAAAAAGCATGGCAACTAGAAGGTTGGTCCGCCACTGCTTTTCATTGTCCCAGACTTTGGTGAGCATTTTGCTCACCCTCTCTTTGTGCACTTTTGTTATTAGTATTGTTGCTGTTACCAATTGTTTTCTTATTGCTGTGTCCAGTAAATTGTTCTTATCTTAACTAGTAAATTGTCCTTATCTCAACCCATTAATCTCTGCCCTTTTCTCTCTTGCCAGAGCAGAGAGGGGAGCAGATCATGATTTTCTTTCTAGTTCTAAATTTGAGAATGTCTTTCCTAAACCATGACACCCAGGACTCTCAGGACAGCAGCAGAGCTTGCTATGGTTATTCAGCAGATTACAGCATTTGTGTTACCCTTTGGCTCTCTTTCTAAGGGCAGGTAGTAATATAATGGGTAGCAATGCAGATTTGGTTCTCAGAAAGTATTGACTTCTCTGGGTTTCTCCCCTTTCTCCCCTCGAGCAGTCTGTGAATGCAATCCTGTGAAATGTCACTGCCTGCTCCCTCATCTCATGTCAAGAATGCATATAGACACAAAATAGTAATTTCTCTCAATTTGTCCTCTACTACAGTTATAATTGGGTACCACCTGCCTGTTTCTCTGACCTTCAGGGTCTGAGTTCAGGGTACAGTCATTTGCACCAAATCATATTTTATTTTCTACATGACCCTCCTGTAAAGCATATTTTCCTTGTTGGCAGTTAATAAACAAGATATTGAGGGTCACAGCTTCATCCTGTTCATGCCTTCCTCTGTGTAGCCACAAGCATATTTATCTAGCAAGAATGTTACTCTTAAACTGTTTCACTCTGGCAACAAAGTGCTGCCTATGGAGAATGGCTCATTCTATTGTTTCCCTATCAAAAATAATTTGTGAGACGGACAAAAACAAGTGAAACAGTTACAAGATGAAGCAGCCACAGTTGTAATTATGTAGTAATTACTGCTGCAACATTTAAAGGTAGCTTGCTTTTGCTACCTAAATTGTTGGAAAGCATTATCAAGGCATAATACATAAACTGCCATTTACATCAAAATATTACTTCTGCCTAATAGGACAGATGAATGAAGAAGAGCCAAGACTAGGACTGCAGTTACAGACAGAGAGAATTTCTTCATATCAATCAAAATGTTTTTTAACAATTTTAGGTTTTACCTCTACTATACTTTTTATTGTCCTTTTTTTTTTTTTTTTTTTTTTTAAGATTGGATGAGAAATTGCATTAAGAGTTGTCCCATATTTATAAAAATGCATGAGGGTATTGGTGCTGTGGCATGGTCAAAAACATCTTTCAACATAATTCTAAGGCAGTTTTTTGTCATGTGAGAGTGGACAAGTGTATTGGTACTATATTCACCCACAATACAGTTATAATAAGGATTATAGCTAAAGACCTAACATAAAAATACACATCACAATTTTCCTGTGTTGTCATAGTAGGTGTTTTTCCAGATGACTGAAAATCTAGCATAACCTGTCCATCTGCCATAAAAGCAGTAGAAGGTGCTGGTTCCTATGCACTTTTCATATTGGACTGGGAATGGACAGTAAACTACAAAAAAATCCCATATTATCTAGAATATGTGATGTCCCACATTGGTTCAAGGAGTCTCAAGAGTCTTTACAGAGTGTACCCCTGAGACTCAGTAAGGTAATTGTGCATGTAAGCAGGACAACAGCCTTTCATAGAAGGATTTTTTGTGCTCTGCTAGTTCCCCATTTTGTGACTGAGAGAACAGATTGAGAGTCAACAACTGGCAGTGGTTCCAAAGTTGAAGCTTAAACTAAAATTAATCTTAGAACCACAAACTGTTTCATAACATCTTTCATAATAACAACAATTTATTGCCTTGTGATGTTAAGTCCTTCCCTGTTTCTTCACTCTGTAAAACCTCTATTGTACTGGCTTCTTCCTGTTTCATTGAAGGGAACAGCTTGTATGAATCAGTGATGAAGCACTCTCCAGAGTTATGAATACCCAGCTATCACTCTCTGTCTTGACTGTCCAGAAAGACCAGAGCTGCATCTTCAAATATCTTTCCATTCCTCTGCTCTTTTCCCTCTGTGTAAGGGAGACGTGGCTGAAACCAGGGTATTAGCCAAGCTACTGTACAATGGAGATTCAGGCCTCCTAATGGCATCAGAACCACATAGCTGTCAGTTTGTGTTCCATATTCTGTGAAAAGCCATTTCTGCTTGTAATTTTCTTGCATTCTTTATAAAGAAAATTAAATTCCTCATTGAAGAAGGGATCTAGTGTGTATTAAATTGCAACACCATACCTGACCAAAGCATTTTCCACTGAAACTTTAAGGATCATCTGAATATACCATGAAGTCTTACAATACACAAACATCAAAAATTTGAACTTAACAGCTCAAGAAACAAATGGATAAGTAAGTAGATAACAAAAAAATGGTATTATTTATGAGTTTTCCAGTCTTGTAAGAGATTATTCAGTCTCTTTCAGATTTCCTAGTTTGTAAGTACTCTGGAAAATTTTGCCAGGCTTTGCAATATTCTTAAATTCTTGAGATCCTTCTTTGGTGGTGCAGAACCTCCTGTTAGTCCTCTTTGGCTCTTCTCATAACCAGTGTTTTCACAACTAAACTGAAAAAGCTGAATAGTGAATTGTTATAGCTTAGCACAAATATGGAAGTTAGAGCACATATATAAAAATGTAAATCATTACTAACTCCACTTTTCCTCTCAAACCAAAATAAAACAACTAATGTTAAAGGGTGGATATGACAAGCTCATCTACGGAGCTTTCACAGTCAGTTACAGCATAATACCAAGAGTAAAGCATTTATTATTTGCAGTGCTGGACATTGTAGGGTTTCATTGTGAATCTGCAAGAGAATGACTGTTCAGCATTTGGATGGAGTACACAGCCAACTAAGATTACCGCAGAAAACATGGGACATGAGAAGAATATTGTTTTCTGACCATGAAAAGACCACACACAGTGTCCATGTGGAATGCACGCTGGACTATCTTCAAAAACATAGAAGTTGCATTCTCTGTTATGCTCACAGACTGGTTTAATTAAATATAGGCATTAGGCAGTAAATGTGTTGGCAGTTTCACACTGAAATGCTGCTGCTCTACAAGTAACTTCTTCACTGTAGTTTATTATTTTAAAATGGTACCATATTTTTTCATTCTGCTTAAGACTGTAGAGGCTTGTAAGGAAACATCTTTCTATAAACCCGAATCTTGAAAAATACAACATGAAAATTAATTAATTAATTAATGTTTCTAAATTAAGTAATTAAACACATAGGTGTTTACAAGATTTAAGCTTCAAAAATAGTTATGGATCGTATTATGGATTGAAGTGTTTATTGGTTTTACATTTCAATAATTAATTCTTCTGAAGGCAGTATTTACTCTTTAATGCTATTACTTTTCTATATACTTATATATTTATCTGTATACTTACATAAATGCCATCTATATTTTATTCAGTTTACAGTGTCAAAACTAGACTGAGGCTGAATAACTTAGGTTAAAATATCTATGACCACAAATGTAGTTAGATAAGACTTACACTATGTGAGCTTTGTAAATTTTAGGAACATTAACCTGAGCTACTTCATAGTACATGCATATTTTAGTCTTGAAAATTCAAGATGTTTAAAGATAACATTGATGTTCTTCTCTCAAAAACATTTTCCCATCGATAAAAGGAATCATTGCTGAGAATTTTTCCTTCTAAGGCATTTTTTTCTAATTGCAAATTAGATATTTGCCTAGTGCAGTGCTACAAAGTCACAAACTATACAGCTTGCTGACTTGTGTGGCTGTAAGCTTACAAGTAGGTAATGACTGTTTTGCCTAAGCTGGTAGAAAGGGATGATGAAGATCATCTTTGCCATTTTTTTGATCCACATTGAAAACAGGAGATGCAAAACATGACTAAAGGGTGTGTGCAGACTAAAAGGGTCATATTTAGGTTTGCCTGTTGGGAGCATACCTTGCCTTGAGAAACCTTAATTTCTGTTTATTGAAGCCACAGTTAAGTATGCACACCTTCATTGGCTAAGCTCACACATTCCAGTAAAACCAATGAAGTTACATCTCTCATAAATTCAGGAAGCAGCAGACTTAGGGCTGGAAAAGATACTAATTCTTGTTGAAGAAAACTTTTTCTGTTACTGTTTAAACCTCTTTGCAAACTTTTAATGGACTTTATTTTATGGGAGTATACTAGAATAAGCTAGGCGACAACACAGTGCTAAAGTGAAATAGGCACCAAGAAAGCAATCATGGACAAGAAAAGATTAGATGTCAGCAGGGCTGGAAAAATTTCAAACCCCAGAATCAGTTTATAATCGCTGCAGTGGAGATAGCTACTGCTTAACTGCGGAGTAGGAGAAATGGCCATTTCTTCTACCCTTTCTTCTATCCCTCTTGCCATTTGTAACCAAAGAGTTTATGCATGGGATGAGATAGTAACACGAGAGCTCTTTCCCAGTTATGTGTTATTCTGATAGCAAATTGCATTATGTCTTCTCTTTTGATCTTTTCATTTGGAGACTTAACCTCTGCATTTGGGTCAGGTCTTTCTAACAGGCTGGCCGACAGTTAGCAATACGCAATGAAGCAGCTTTTCCAGATGGTTTCTCTGTCATTAAGATTGCAGGCATTTTTTAAGGAATATGTCTTGGGAGCACAGGAACATGACACAGTTTGGTTATGTGTTATTTGTATAGTCCTAATATTTACTAGCTCTACTGTTGTTTTAAGACTCAGAGTAAAATTCTCCTAAACTCATTCTTTTGAAACTGCTTCTCTGAGACAAATGTTTGAAATATCCATATGGTTACCAAATCACATCCAATGTCAGTGTGCCTTCACTTGGGATACCTCTCTAAGACTTCCCTACACTAGCATTAGTGTATATATGATGTGGCATTCTGTGGACTGGGGAAGGTTTTCTATACCTCAAACCCCCTTACTGTATACCAGAGATCTTGAACTGTCGTGAAAGACATCAGTGTGCTTAATAACCTATTTCCAGGCTACACTGGTATGATAAACATATTGAGCAGTGCAGTTTGTGTGTAAGTGGCTATGTAACTAAGGTACCGGTGCTGGTCTGAATGAGGCATTCACCTTCCTTGGTAACTACGGATATACATCACTGTGTAAATAAGTGCTCTTTAGGAGTCACAGCACTGTTTGCTTCTGCTTTGAGTAAAAAGGTTATTTAAATAGATGGCATAGATGGAGCCAAAATACTTTGCAGAATGGAATGACTATTCCAATCTTTACAACTTAAGTTGCACCTCTTCTGCAGCTCCCTGATCATAGTTTGAATAGTCCTTGGGGTTTTGTGTCCCCAGTTTTTTGTGATGTATAGGGAGAGCGCTGTTGTATGAGCAGACTCTTTCCCAAATTGACAGGAATATATTTTTCTTTTCTTGAGCCTGCATCCATGCACATCTCAAGTCAGAGTTTAGTATTGAAAACATATGTTGTTTTAATCTGCTTTATGTCTTGTATCAGTAATAACAGCAGCAATATAACCCATTTATTTTGCCTGAATGAAAGAAGCCAAAAGCCACTCTTCTAATGATTTTTCCATTCCTGCTGTTTATATTTTTATAGTGCCTATTAATTGGGGACTATTAGTAAAACAATACTGTGTACACTGTTTAGGAGCTATGTTTAAAAAGAACTCATTAGCTGACAAGTTGTTACAGAGAAATACTTTGGTGTTTAAAATAAATAAATAAAAAAGTACATGCACTCCAGCCCAGTCTTCAGTGGCTGGCACTGAAAGGATTTCCCCCCGTTTTCTGAAAGCTCTTCCATGGGGGAGAGTGAGCTTACTTCCTAAGGAAATTACTCTAGAGGTGTCTGTAAGAGAAAACCAGGCACCACTTTGCAGCTCTACAATTGCAATGAGAGTAGTCATGAATGAACACTGAGCCAAAAGAGTGATGCATGTTTACATTATGCTTACTATATTAAGCCTGCAAATGCATAAAAATGTAGCTGCCATGAACAACTGCCGTGTGTAGCACTTAGTATTCAGGGAAACATTTGGTTCTGGGTATAAGGTTCTGTGTTGAACTTCTGCTATAAAAAATGCTCCTCCAGTCAGTTGCAGGCTTGTAGAGGTGAATGCTCTGGAATGTAGCACACGCTGCAGCAGAAGAGCAGTGTCCGTGGGTGTGTTTCGCTTGAAGGACCCCCTCTGGCCCTTCCAGTGTTCTGGGACTTTTGGAACCTCTGGGCAGGGCTGAAGGCAGAGCCAATGGATTGCATGTGTGTTTCCCTTGGCACTTGCAAAGGGTTCTCCCTCTCCCTCCCACCTGGCACAGGTCATGCTGGTACTACTTTTTGCAGGACTGTATGAATGAACTGAGTCAATGAGTGAGTCAAGCTGAAAATTACCCTTAAAAACACCCAAACCTGAAAACAATGTTTTTAACCTGGATATATTCCCTGTTTACTTAGTTTTGTGGCTTCAGGACTTGTACTGTTATCAATGAGAGAACAAAATGAGCAGGTGGAAGGCTTTTACCTGACGTCACCACTGAAAACCCAGCATGTGTAAGCCATGCCCATAGTGTAGAAAAGACAATCTACCCATGCGTATTTGTGGTGTGATTTCTTTGGGATCAGTTAATGACATTTTCTTTTTATATTGTGAATTTTCTTACTCCTAACCAAGAAGTTCCCAGAGTGATATATTTAAAGGGGTTAAAGAAAATCTAGAAGTTGTTTTAGATGGTGGCTAAAGAAACAAAAACCTTTATAATTCCTTTGAAGGTAAAAAATCAGTCTTGTAAGGTTAAAGCTTCTGTTATCAAGCCTGTAATACATAGGTGTATTAGAGACTATCAACAGAAGATGAGTTTTGAAGGTGATTTTAAAAATTATATTTATTTTTTGCATATCTCTCAAAAAATTAGTGTCTTCACTAAGTTGATCTTGGAGCAAAAAATGTCTTCACAATCAATTCTTGCATTGTATTTTGCACATTAACTTCATAATTAAAGTATTAATGTTTTAACATGGAAAGTATGCTGGCTGAGTGGCTCCCTAAATAGGGCCAGAAATACATCTTGATTAAATTCTTCCAAATTCCATGACAAGAAAATGAGTATTATGATAGTGTGCTGAAATGGAGTGATGCAAGCAGTGCTACACTCACAATCTAATTCCTTGAGCCTGACTCTTTCCTCTGGGCTTACTTTTAAAACCCTCCCATACCCCATGTAGGCTGATAGAGAACAAATTATCCCAAGTCTGAAACAAGCTGACATTCAAGCACACCTGTAAATCCTGGCACAGGTAGTACACCCACTGTGAAATTCTGTGGTCAACAAAAGAGGAGTCTGCAGGCAAATAGGATATTGGTAAGTGCTGTGCCTGATTTCTGTAGCCGTTATGCAACTTGAGTGGCCAAGCATAACAGCATCCTGTGTTGTTGCACAAGCACAAAGCACTCCATACCCTGATGGCAGGGTGGTGGAGGGAAGGGGAAAGTAAAGGAAATACCAGCTTCTGCCTGCCAAAACCTAACTAAATTCCTGGTACATGCAGCTTGGTTATGTTATACCATACTCCCAAGGTAATATTTTGTTCTCAAGTACTCTAAATCCATATTTGTATCTTGTATCTAATTGTAGGCTAAGTACATGTATCAAGGGGTTTTCAAATACTAATATTTTGCACCTAGCTGACCGGTATGATTTTAATCAATCTCACTGCCGAACCTCCTCTGTGCAGAAATTCAGAGAGAAATCATCATAAACTCTTTGCTGTCAGTTCTCCTCATCTTTTTGAACAATTAGTGCTGAGGAGTTTCACTGACTGTACATAAAAAGCATCTTTCCCTCACAATCATCTTGCATACATTACTTAATTTTATACTGCACTCTCCATGCTGACATATCAGTGAGCATGTTGTGCTTCCAGCAAGCACCACAGCAAGCCTGGTGGCACCAAGCTCCCTGTTCTCTTGGTCATGTTCAGTGTATTTATTTGCCAAAGCAATGAGTGGATGGATGACAAGCTGATGTTCTTCATCATAATCCTTACAGATCCTTTGTTAGAGATGTTTTAGGAGCCGATAACCTTTTTAAAGTCTTACTTAGAAAAGACAGGAAGAAAGTAGCAGTTTGTAGACGTAAAGTTAGAGACAGGAGAAGGTCAGCAAAGGTTTAGGCAGGCATAGGTAGTGAAGCTGGTAGGCTTCAGTTACAAAAGGTGAGACAGGGAGGGGAGGCTGAAATATATTCTTTATGTCTGTATTCAACAATGTTCCTTGAAAGGAAGGTTGGTTAGAGGTTTTCCTGCCCAGCATTCAAATCTGGATACTTCTATATCCAGAGGGAGTGATATGAAGCATGAGGTCTAAGTCTTGAGGATTTAGCTCAGTGTTCACTCTCAGCCTGCACTGAGACACTATTTTTATTTGACAGGGGCTCTGAAGACCAAGCAGATGAAGGCAAGGAACATTGAGGTAATATTCAAGTAAAAGTAGGTTAAATCACTTTAGAGTAATCTAGTCAAAGACTTATACTTGAGAGATTTACTACTGAAGATTTTCTTAAAAACCAAATCACTCCCAATATGGATTTTCAGTGATGAGTGTGTGAGTTTTAACAGAGAGGCAGCTTGGAAGAAATCTAAATATCACCCTGTGTTATCTTTCTGTTTTGTTATTTTTTTATCCATATCTTCCACATTTATTTCACAACAACAAATCATCTTGCTCCTGAAGTCTGCCCACAAAATTTTCCATCCCCTAACTGAATTTTTCCAGCTCACATTATGTAGAGACGGTCATGGAAAAAAATAATAGGGTATGACTCAGGCAAGATGGGGCTATTTTGGCCCATTTCATTATTTGGATGAGCAGTCATCAACACAGCCTTAGCTGTCAGGAAGACACATGGAGCCTTTTGCAATAGGACAGCTTGTGAAGCAGAGAGCCATCCATAAATAGAATTTACCATCTTCTGGCAAGACCTGCACTTGAGAGTTGTTTGAGCACTTACATGAAATGTAGTTCTGCCCACTGAACCATTCTTAGACCTGTGGTTAACCTATAATGTACATGCCAGTCCTATTTGCCACCTGTTGCTTGCTACCTGAGTACACTGTGGTATTTGGGATAGTAAGTACTCAAGAACCAGGGGACTGAGAAAAAATATCCAGAGACCTTTGATACTGACACATAGCAGTTCCAAACCCCTGCAAAATCCCCACTTGCAGTAGCAGTCACACAGTAAAATCTCTGACTTTTCTGCATGCACGTCTTCTTTTTTCATCTGGTTGTTAATGTCTAATGTACCATTCATTAGTCTACAGCACAGGTACTGGAAAAGGTGGTATCAGTGAGTAACAGTGTTTTTCACTGTAGAGATTGAGTGCAAAAGGAGATATAAGAATCCTCAGGCATTCTCCATGTTGAAAAGCATGGAGTTAGGCTGTTGCAACTAAGGGCAAGTGAATGCAAGAAGGATAAATAAAATTCTGCTCAAACAATGGATTTACTAATTAGTCTTCCCTGTCAGAGACCAAACTTAGCAAAACTAATACTATACCTACAAAGCATTCTTCAATCTTGTGGCTTAAAGAAGATAACTGCTTGATTTTAACTGGGTTTTCTGGGTAAATGGGAATTACCAAATTGTGTAGTTTAGCTGTCCACTGATTTTAACTAGGTTTTAGGTAAGTTCCACAGAGTATTGCAAAGGGATGAAAACACATATGGAAAACCAAGATTCATTAGTGCTTGACTGAATAGAACAGCTTATTTGTTTGTTTCCATTTTTAAAGGCACTGCTTTTGTCATCCTAACTGATAAAGGTCAGAAGTGAGACATGGAGAAGTTTTGATTCTCAAGTGTAGAGAGCGTGAGGTTCTGAAAAAGTGTAGGGAAGGCAACATAGATTTTACACAGGTTACACTACTCTTTCAGTGGGTGGTAAATAAAGAGATTGTATCTAATGTCATTGTTTTAAAGGTAATAAAAATAGGTATGTAAGTGATTGTTCTGACCAAGGAATCAGAAGCATCTGAAAAGTTTATTGTGGATTTACTACATTATGCTGCTTGCACCATTTTTCTCTTCTGTCAGCTATGATAGCAACTGTGATTTTCTACACTTTTTCTACAGGATGATTCCTCTCGCTATGCTCTACCTACATGCTCTGCTAGTTCCTGGGGTCAGAACTGGTTTTCACATGCATTCCTTGCTTACCTCACCAAAAAATGCACTAAGACAAGCAAACAGAATATAATAGCAGAATAGTGTGTTAACTTTTGGGTGACCTTTGAAGTGCAGTAACTGATATTAATGACTAATTCATAAATCTCAGAAAAGGAATTATTCAATTCTGAACTACACTACAGGTGAAGTAATATTAGGGGATACTGATGTTTTTAACAATTACTGGCCTGAGAATGAATCCTTAGTGAAAAACAAAGGTTTGTTTATGCAGTCCTGATGTTTAAAAGAGCAGAATTTTATACAGCTCTTTTGCCGTTTCTGGAACAGTTCACATGATCTGTTGGTCTACACTGAAAAATAGCAAGAGTATTTTAAGGACAACAGGAATGGTTCATTTGTTTATGGTAGATGATGAAGGCCACATTTCTTTCTCCTCTGACTTCATATCAGCCTTCCAAATATTTAGATTCTCATCTGCAGCCATCCATCACCAAGCAGGCTTCTGGTATGGGCTGTTGTCAATGCACCATACTAGCGCTTCTTCTTTGCTCTGGGCCATTTGTTGTGCCAGCTCTGGTGCCTACATGGCCACAAAGTGAAACAGATTAAGAAACGGATCTGGCTGAGAGGTAATCACAACAAAGAAGAAAAACTGGTTATAAGTCCTCAAGAGCTTTGCTTTGGCTCTCTTGCTATCATCAGTTCTCAGATCGAATCTGGCTCAAATGCTAAGCAGTTATATCACAAGAACACATTCCTGTTTACTTTGCTTTAAGCAATGCACAGTGGTCAGATAGTGGCTTCGGAGTGACTTGAATACAATAGGACTGAAGAGCTGCAATGGTTAGTCACAAGAACATTTATTATTTTCCTAACGTTTTTGTTCAGTGTTTCCTTTTGAACATAACTGCTTGCACTCATAATTTCCTTCAGTATACTAGTGAAATGATTTTTCCACCAATGCTTTTTGAAAGGAAGAAACCAATTACAGAGATATGAATGCATACTTTATTACCTCTGCTTAGCTTTATTTTATGAGGGAGAATATTTTCTACAGTATAGTGCTGGTAGGATACAAACCTCTGATTGTAGCTGTATTGCAGAAAGCACAATATGTGTTCAATTTTAGAATTCGGATATCATACAGGAAAATAAGATGATCAAACCACTGTGTGTATATAAAAAGAAATATAATTTTGAAACTATATTAGAAGATTCTATTGCAAGATCAAAAAAATGCCAAACTTAAGTGTAAATTTTTAACCTTCATTCTTGACTTTGGGTATGATTTAAACTATGATTTAAATCTACTCACATTTTCATGTGATAAAGCAAAATATTTCCCAACATTTTCTAACTTTAAGTGAAGTTAATGTACTATAACATTATGAATAGTGTTTGAATAGCATTTAGTATATATCACAATCATTACTGTAGTTCTTATAGGGTGAAGTGTCACAGATACTATTTTACATAGTTCTGAATTACCGTCACTATTGATAAAAGCTAGTCTGGGACTTCGCCCTTAAATTTGCTATCTAATGATTTTCAGCTGATAGTCACCCCTATATTATTAGAGCTTAGGTGCAAGACCAGAATAGTCAGAGGCTTTTTGTGGGTGCCAGGGTCTGGCCCACATGTTTCTGATGGTTTTATATAGACAAAACCTGCTTCTTTGAAAGAACACTGTCATAAACTTTAGTGAAGTGCCTGTTTCATTATTTAAGAGGAAATCTCTAGCAAGAACTAGAAAGATAAAACTGAACAAACTAAACATTTCAGCATTCAGAATTTTCCATTTTGTTTTAGATTCAGAAGAAATTTGTCAGATTAAATACATTCTGCATGCTCTCAGCCTGACTGAATAAGTTCTAATTCAACCTTTTTTTTTTTTTTCCTTCTAAGCTATAAAAGATGAACTGGGAGGCTACATTTTTACTCAGGAATAAATTAGAGTTATTTATGTGGATTCCTCCATTATTATGCATCTCTTTATGTTTAACTTCTTATCTGGAAGTGGCTTCCCAGAGTTTTAAAGGTGCTAACCACCCAGTGCTGCACTGGATGATGCCAGCATTAGCTTCAATGATGAGACAGAAGGAACTGCAGAAAGCTCAAATCTATGAAAATACAGAATTTGGTCTAACTTTGTAGGTATAGACTTAAGTACAAAGACTAAAGACGTACCAATCTGACCTCTACATAATAGAATGCAAGCTACTAGCAATGTTAAAAGCGAGCTACTAGCAATTTAAAAGCACATTTAATAAGTAAAAGACATGTAGCGCCTTGCTGTGCAATGAAAGGCCTTTCCAAAATGGACCTCAGTATAGACTTTTAAGACAATAGGTCTTTGTTGTTAAAGAGTTAGAAAACTCCTTAGTAGCTGCACTGTACATCATGCCCACTTTTTCTTTATGACTGACTGCAGCTGAAGAACGTGTATGCTTACACATGAACTTCTTCGACATAGAAAAAAATACTTTTTTCTTTACAAAGACAAGGGTTTTTTTAAAGAAAAGTCTTAATACAATTTAAAAAATGTTCCCCAAGTCCTAAATTCGTTGTAAAGAACCCTTCCTTCTGTAGTACTTTCTGTTTATTGGTTGCTATTTTAAACACAGCCTTTAAATGACAAAGCTGCATCTTAGCCATGTGCTAGCCAAATATAACCATTGATCAGCAGTATTCACCTCTTAAATTTAGGATTTAATCCCTAATGTGATGTCTAAGAAACCTCTACTTTATTTTGGCAGTTTTTGCCTTGAAATCTATTGCCTTCTTCACCAAAGAAAACAAGTGATGTCTCTCTCCCTCAGTTGTGTCATGCCCAAAATTGTAAGCAAAGCTGGAGTTCAGAATAAATACAAGTTCAAAGCAGGCATTGCTGGCAGTTTGAAGTACTGTAATTGCTTTATTCCATTGTTTTCATCCTTTTTTTTTTTTTTTCTTTTTGCCTAGTGCTGTATATTCTGATTCCTGCAGTGACTGTAACTGAAAATGGGGAAAGAACATAAGAAAACCTGTTTACAGAGGACTGTTTACCTACTCAGAAGCACTAGAAATCTCATGAGGATCCTGGCATACATGAGTTTTTCAGCCCAAGTGTACAAAATGAAGAGCATTGTGAAAGTTTCAGTTCAAAATCCACATATCAATTATTATTTTTCATTATTTATGCTGTGACAAGACAAAGAGGTCCCACAAAATTAACTAATCTTCAAAAGAGTATTTTTCAGCCTTCATATTGGCAACAGACTTCAGTAAAGGTGTAAAGTTTCTATTGCAATAGTTTAAAAAAAAAAGTTAAGCAGGACCATAACCCTTTTAAAGTAGATACAAAAAAAGGTTGTTTAGAGGTAGAGTAGGAAAGCTATCCCCAAACAGCTTCCAGCTCATTGTCAAGTTGTGTTCTACAACATCTCAATTTATCCTGAAAAGATGTGAACTAAAAGAGCAAGGTCCAGTGAGATTGTGCACAGCTGAAATAAGCCAGAAAGAGCTGGAATGCCATAAATTCAGATCCTTTCATCTGAATTCACTTTCAAGTGTTATCAAACACCTAAAAGATAGCTCCTATCCTACACTTCAATTTAGTACCTAAACACAAAGATGTTTGTTCAAAACAATCTTCTTAAAAACACAAAAACTAAACATTTTTCATTTAACCACCCTTTGTCCATCAGATTACCACAAGAGATGTCAGTGCCTTAAATTCCTTCCCCGTAGCATAGATCTATGTAATGTCCTCTGAAGACTTACATCCACACTGAACTCAGCCTTAGTGAAACCCCATGCAGTGTCACTGGCTTTATTGGAACTAAGTCTGTAAGAGATTTTTGACCTTTATATGATCGGAAAACTCCAATTTATAAAATTTATTTATAGTTAATCTAATCTTTTATGAGATGATCTACTGAAGAAGCTAATTTTCATCAATATCTCTCCTACTGAGAAATTTCTCAGTGCAAGGAGAATCAGTGTTTCAATGGCTGATGTTTCAAACCAAAGCTCAACAAGGATTGAAGTAAGAAATATGAGTAACTTGTTTGGAGGGTTTGAGAAGATTCAGGTATAGTAATGGATATCTTTGTCATTCTTCCTCTCTCTCCCCATTTTTTCCCCAGTAACAAACTGGAAAAAACCATGTCAGGAATAAGCATAAGAAGTTTTAGGGGGCCTGGAGGCTAGTTGTGATCATTTCATAACGTGCTGGCTTCAGTGAAAAACCTGTTTTAAAAAATCCTGTCTCCCACCTATGCCTGCAAGTTCAACTCAAAATATTGTTACCCTGAGCATTCAAGCACAAAACTGTAGCAACCAAAGTGGCCCTTGACTTTTAATTTTCAGTTTTCACTTTAGACTAACGTAATGCCCTGTTCTGCAAGTTTGTCCTATGAATTCAGTATTTCCAGGGTTTTGTGTGAGAGATTATGGCATCCTGCCCTGGACCTGATTTATACTTTGAGGAAGAAGGGATGGAAAAACTTCAGTTCCTCAGGTTGGGTTACAAGTTATGATTGCTAAATTTTTCTTCATATGAGTGGGTCTACATATTGTGGTATCCATGTTTCTTAGGTTCTGTAGGAGAAAAATAAGGAGTATTATAGATTTGTGGGGTTTTTTTCTTTATAACCAACCAGCATTAGAAAACAGAAATTAATAGCGGCTTCCTTTGGGTTCCGTACAAATATCAGAGTGATTCAACTAGCCAAGTGGGTTTCGACCTACTGTAGCCACTAAAAATGAAATACTAGGAATTCTAGATTTTAATGCATTTTAGCTGGTGTATTTTCTACTTTATTTTTCATAGAAGCCTGTTCAAAAAAGACATTTATGACATAGCAAGAGTTAACAATTACTCCCTAGTGATACATATATAACTTCCATGACAGCTTTGCTCGGTTTGTAGGTCAACAGCCTATTTCTTAATGAAAGAAGAAAAAAACAGACTTGCTGGTATGACACAGGTGCTGAAATCTCAGTAACAGTTCCAGAGCAATGTGAAACCCCTGTAAATCGTTACTCACTCACAAGGCAACCAAGGCAAAGAATTTCTCAAACTACTCTTATTTTGCTAAGTGTGTCAACTCGTGGAATTCTTGGAACATTCTTCAGCCCTGATTGGCAGCTGAGGAGGAGGATTAGTTTTCTTCCTGGTGGAGTAATCCATTATAGCTGAAGGTGATTACTTTTAAGAAAGCAATGTGTCAACAAAGCCAAAGAAAATGTGGTTCCCTGACATCTACCACTAATGAGACACCATTCTTTTGTTTGCTCTCCAGTAGTATTTCCTAATGACAAAGTTGGGGGTTGGGGGAGAATGGGGGGGATGTTTGGGGTTTTTTTAAGCTTCAGCATCTGCACAGACTTTGATATCAAGCTGTTGTAATCTCAACTCAAAAGATACTTAGCACTCATAGGACTCTACAGGGTTCATTATACCTGATGGGTCTGACTCATGCATTCCTACTATCAAATTTATTCTCACCTACAAAGCTCCATAGTGCTGCTAGCATAACCTTAACTACAGCATATATTTTCCACTCAATGTCACACTAAAAGAGGTGTATGTTCAGATAGTCTCATTTTGTCAGCCTTTCTTTGATGATACTGTAGTATTTTAGGCCATGGTACAGTTCAGTCAATGGCAGAATTTTTTTAAAAAAAGTCAATTCTGACAATGAAATTTATTTCCTTTAACTGAAGCTATACTCTGGCAGTATGCCAAAAGACATTTACATTTCTCTTTAATTATCTAAAGCAATTCATGTTCTAAAGCATTCTTTTGCAGTAACATGCCAAGAAAATATGGGTTAGAAGCTTTAATGGTATTATCTAGGTCAGCAGACAAGGACAGATTTCAAAGTACAGTTCACCACAAATGACTGTATAGTGGTTTAAAATTTAACCTGGTGTCATTCAGCCCACACATTTTTATACAGGATATCCAAATTAAATATAAAGGGCCAGAATGGCAGAACTAGCTGGAGAATTGAAAATATTGCTCTCCTTTGTTTGGTATGTGTCATGAATCTTCACTCTAGGCAGATACCTTCCACTGGTAGCATACAGGCACGTGGTTTACCAAAAAAATATTTTTATAAAAAAAACCAAAACCACGCAAATAACCAAAAAATAAGAAAAAGGGGGGAAAGGAGACAATATTATGAATTCTGACTCTTGTAGGATCCATAAGAAGGTAAAAATGTGCAGCTTTACCACTTCTGAAAACACCAATGAACTCTTTAACTAGCTCATAACACTAAGACTCACACAGATGGAAAAGTTCTGTAGAATAACTCAACAGCACTACTTTATTCAAGAGCAATTAATTCTCAGTGCAGTCAACACAGCTGGAAATAAGTACATGATTCTAACAGGCTGCATTTTTCTAAGCTCTTCCATCCACAGATATCACATTGTCTCAGTGTGCAATTGAATTATTGCATCAAAAAATACCTCCACAGGTATTTTGGAAACATGAATTCTACCAGGATATAAACAGTCAACTTTGCTATGTGAGGTCCCAGGATTTTAAAATGAATTCTTGTTTGTTTATTTGCTGAGGGTCTCCTGGTAGCCTGTAAAGTGGAGAAAATTAAGCACTTCCCAAAATCAAGAATGTGAAAAAGAGAATAAAAACCATAGGTCATCAGTGAACCAAAAGAGCCACTATCAGTACTACCAGTACAAGATGGAAATAGCCATTTGCAAAGTGGCAGAAGCTCCAGCCACATATCCAAAGAAGAAAATAGCTTTTTCTTTTCCAAAATAAAGCTCAATGGTACTAGTAGCAATAAAAATGATATACAGAAGATGAGCAAACTTTAAACATAAATTCATAAACATTCATGAGTGTGTCTTTGAGATATGAATCCTAGACTGTTTGTCCAAACAATTTGTTACAGATGAGTACAGTTGCTCTCAATAGAGCATCATTGAACTGATACAGATGCTTTCCTAAGTTCTACATTAAGCAAAGATTTAGTTACTGTAACAGCGTAGTGAGTGCTAAGACTTCATTTGCTCATTTACTTTACAGTACATTAAATGATATCATTAATAAGGAAAATAAAACTCCTAAATGTAGGAAGTATATTGTGATGCACAGTTCTTGGAGGAAGAGGGAAAGAATTGCTCTGTGCATTCCTTCCCTGCTATACCAAATATACCAAAGGGCAAAATTTTTCCATCGTTATTTAAGAAGAAATAATCTACCATGCGAGTGTCTGGGGTTGCAATTTATAATGCAATATTTTTTACCCAGACTCGTTAAATATAGTAGAAAAGACTAACTGGTTGCTGTTCACCAGTGGAACATGAAAGTACTTGACAAAATGAAAAGGCAAAGAAACCATACAAAACACAGTTTCATCATGACTCTGAGGCACATAGCTGGCATTTATCTTGGGAGAAAAACTCTAGAGATAACTTAGCTGAGATAAAATGCCAAAAGCACTCTTTCACTTCTTATGCTTCAGTGTCTAAACACATCAGCTAAGCATAAGGCAGATTTCTGTTCTGACATCTATAGATGAGCAACTGAAAACCTGAAAAGTGGAAGAAAGTAAGGCTTCCTTATGAACAGTTTGGCATTCAGAAACATGGGACTTCCCTGTAGCTCAGAAGCTAGTTTGTTAAAATGAGATGTGGAGACAGAGATAGTATTAGTCCGGCTTGTACAGCTGGTGGAAAACTGATAGCTTTTGGGTGCACAAACTCTTCTGTTATTAAAAACTTCCTTCAAAATATGCACCTGGGAACTGAAATTCATAACCAGGCAAACACCAGAAATCCTCAATTCTTTAGCAGTTTTAGGGCATACTTAAGCATGTATGTAAGACACATACAAAAAATCCTCTTCCGTTTTCTTCCTCAGCTCTCCCCAAAAACCTCTGTGTGTTCCCTAGGCAATAAATTTCTGTTTCTCACTATCTTAGGAGGTTACATCTCTTTACTCCTCTCTATTCCAGAGGCTCAAATGCCTTTCCTCTCTTTTCTAATTAAATTCAGCATAATTAAATTCACAGGCACTGTTCCTAACTTGCATATAACTTGGAAGTTCACTGCTTCTCTTTCAGAGCTGAAGAAAGACTTGTTTACCCATGACTTTGCCTAGATTCTCAGCTATTCCACTTGTTCCAATTTATTAAAAATAGGTAGATAGGTAGATAGGTAGGTAGATAGGTGGGTAGGTGAGTAGGTAGATAGGTAGATAGATAGATAGATAGATAGATAGATAGATAGATAGATAGATAGATAGATAGATCGATCGATCAACTTACAAAGCCACCCTTGGGTATATCTTTAGCCCATGTGACCCAAACATTGCAACACCATCATCACTCTGTTGTGAAAGTAGAATCAAATATGGTTAATAGCAAATGATGGCACAGGAAATCACCTCAGTCCTAGTGGGTGTTAGTGCCCTAGGAAGCACTACAGGAAGAAGGGCAGATTATTTAGCTCTTTTACAACACTTCTTCTTGTGGGAGATAGGTAGGGATGACCTATCAGCAAAACCCTAGCAGAGTCCCATGACCTACCAAGGCAGTTACTGCTCATGTTCCCAGGTTCACCAAATTCCAAGTCTCTCTTGGATGGCATGTCTCTCTTTCTCCCATGGAGAGGTGTGGATGTGGAAAATGCTGCAATAGAAACAGGATGCTTACAGACTGGTACACTCTTCAACACATTCTCTTAACCATGAATTCCAAGTCTTCATTTATCACCATGGTTTCAGTAGGTACAAGGTGTGACTGTTTCTTAGATCTAGATAAATTCCCAACAAACAGCCAGATACATGGTGCTGCTTCTGTTACTTTTCTGCACTACATGAAATCTTTGGTCCCATGGAGGTGGTTTGCACCGTTTTTAGGATGATGTGCAGGCTTAACAGAAGGCCACATACAGTGGCACACACATATGAAACTTCAGAGCTCCAGCTTTTGAGACTGATGGAGAAGGGACCATACAGAAGATCTGCATCTCTTTTGCCTTCTGGCATTTGCATTCTGTCTGTATTTCTTGCAGGAACACACCAGAAACCTGTCATGCCATGTTAATTGCCTCAATAAATCTGAGAAACCTCCTAGGCCAGGGATGGCCATTAGCCCAGGGATGACCTAAGTGGTTTCTCAGGTTTATTAAGCTCACATCAAGTCAGGGATGGCGTGAGAGTGCAGCCTAGAGACCACCTATTTATCTTGTGAAGAGTTTCCTTCAGCTCTACATTTCTATTGCTGTGGTGGGAATCCTTGGTATGACATTGGGTCTTGTATCCTTGATAGGACATTCTGAACTAAACCATCAGTCTTAGTTGGTCAATGAATTAGTTGTGTAAATCATATACTGTTGAAGTCTTATGAAAGACGGGCTAATTTCTGACAGCTGAACTCTATACTTATTAATCTTTAAACTACTCTTTATCAAAAACTTTTTGGCAATATCTTTTAATTAAGTCAGTGAATTTTGGGTTGATTTGCAAGATTAACCAGCATACTCTTTTTCTAAAAAAGCCCAATAGAGTATGGTGAAAACATTTAATGGGCTCATTAATGATGATTAAACCTTCACTGGAATGCTTACTGTATTGCACTATGGTACTGAAGAAAAGCAGGTAAGAAAATAATGATATTTCATAAAAGCTGAATATCATACATAAAGATGTAACAGAAATGTTTCCCAGTAACATACAGATGTGCTTAAAGGAAAGACTTCAGGTAATGACAATGCAGAAAGGGATCTCAGAGTTAGAGTGGATTCTATCCTGAGCACAAGCAAAAAAAAAAAAGAAAAGCCACACCCACAAATAAGGCAAACTCCACACTAGGATATCTTGGGAAAGGTAGTGTGTAAGCCTTGATACCACAACATTTGAAACAGCTGTGGAGCACCAGAGAGAGACATATAACACTCATCAGAGATTTAAAAAATATTCCACTGGAGAAAGGTGGAATGAATTGCCTGGAGACTAAAGACAAAGGAAAGACATGGAGAATCTAATTTTTTATTTTTTTTTTAATGTAATGAGAACAGAACCAAATTTTATACTCACTGTTAAAAAGGGCAAAAAGCAACATGCCTAAACTATAGAAATGAAAATTTGTGTTAGATATTGGGAAAAGCCTTTCCAACAGCTAGTCTCAAATCTACTGTTTGAGAAGAAAAATCATGGAACAAGACTTTAAAGGCCAGACTGGGTAGCCACCTTCCAGAAATATCATATGAACCAATCCTGTCTTCAGAAAGACAGTGGAGCAAATTATCTAGGACTTCTGGTAGTGGGGGTTTTTTGAGAACTTTTTGGCATTTGAAGTTCTCTTTTCATAGCATTTCTTGTATCACCAGCCATCTGCAACATACTTATGATACAAGTAGCAAAGGATTAACAGACTCATATCCACAGCTGTGCTTCCTCTCTATAACAAAAGCAAAGCAGTCAGTGTCTTCCTTTTCCCTCTCTCCTTTCTCCTTTTTCTGCTCCAGAGGTGAACACACTCATAGCTGAAAACCATGCAACTTTTAAAGTTCTGGATGATGAGGACTTGGAACTCATTTTCTTGATAGTGAGTGTCAGCACAGAAGTAATAACGGACTATTAATTAAAAAAAAAAATTCTCAGAAACTTGCTTCACTTAAGCATTAGACTTGCAGATACTTGGTACAAGATCCAGTCATCCAGACAGGATGCTGCCCTGGCCATAACAAGACTATGAGAGAGTTCTCCTAATCTTAGCTAGCTCTCTGCCTTAATTCTGACTCATGGCCATCGACATGATGGCCTTGCCACACATTCAGAATGGTTTTGTTGTCAGAACCACCTATAGTTACAACCAAAATAGCTGAGCTGAAGTCCTTCAACAGTGGCTTCAGTAGCAAAATACAGAATTCGACTGAAGTATAACTGATTGTGAGATGTTTCCTAACAGTTTTTCTTATACAATGTTTTTATATTCTTGATAGCGAACATATGACTGTAACATATACTTTATTTTCAGTTAGTGGAATTCTCTAACAGGAGCAATATAGATAAAACATGGCTAAAGAGTATCCAAAAAAGTCATGTGAAATCACTGAACTCAATCAGGAAGCATTTTCTAAACATATTGCAAACAGAAATATCTTGGCAATTTGGACACAGGACTACAGCAATATGGAATATATTTTCTTCTCAAAATACGTTGTGGAGATTACAAATCTAATAGCAAATCAATTGTGACTGACTACAGGTAAAGGATCATCCATAAACAATGAGTGACAAGTCTTCCAAGACAGGTAATTTATTCCTTGCAATGTGCCCTAATTCGAGAGCAACACTTGACGTGACTTCTCTCCAATCTTCAAATGGTATCAGCTCCCACAAAAAGCTAGCAATAAATTTCTTCTTGTATATCCTGCTTGTAATTATTCAAGAAAATTGCTCTTCTCCAGTGACATTTGGAAATTATTCACTGGAGCTAACTTTCTTGCATTGTGCTGCTTCACATGAAAGCTGACTTTCTAGTGACTTCTAGCAAAAGCAAGCAGGACAGGCACAAACCTTTCAGAACCAAATATACTGAATCAAGTGCAGCCCAGGGTGCTCAGCAGCCAGATGAAAACTCTGCTTCTCTCTCCTCTCTGTACACATCCAACTATATTTTTCTCTTGACAAGGAAACCACATTCCACCAGCTGGCACCTTTCACATTCTTCCTCCTCTCAGCAGCCAAGGTGAGAGAAGGGAACAGGGGTGGAGGTTGAAGGAGACCCGCGTGCTCTGGTGTGCTGTGCTCCGGCGGGGGCAGCGGTGGGGGCTCTTCCTTCCTCACTTCCTCCGCTTTTTTTCTTAAAGTTTATTGTAAAGGGGCAACGTTCTCGAGTCTGTCACGTGATCCTGACAGGTCCTGCCTATTGAGCCAGACCACCCACATAGAGGACGATGGAGCTGCTTAATAGAAACAGGCATGTAATTGTGAGGCTTTCCAGCACTCTGCAGAATGCCTGCAACCTAGGAGGGTTATTTTTTTAACATTTTTAGTTCCTTTGGGGTAAAAAAAAAAAAAAAAAAAGGAAAGGACGGAACGGGAAAGAAGGAAGGAAAAGATGAAGTGAAAGGAAAAGAAAAGAGAAAAGAAAAGAAAAGAAAAGAAAAGAAAAGAAAAGAAAAGAA
>JAWWTY010000088.1:34650785-34700666 GCA_035222235.1 Margarornis squamiger | reverse complement strand
TGGGTTGGGAGGTGATCTGACTTGGGCCCAGATGTTGCAAGAGTCAGTTTCCCAGCCTGTGGGTGAAAGGGTCTTTCGCCTGGGAGGGGCAGGTTGTTGTCCCTTGTTTGCTTCAGTAAGACATGGCAGAGTGGCTCAGGGGTTGGCTGGGTATGTGTCCAGCCGGGAATGAAATGAAATGACAGGGACGCCTTTTGGATTAATTTACTCTGCATGTTTGAAGTGGTGGGGCTTGGAAAGAGCTCACATGGTATCCTGAGGCTGTGAGTTCAACCTAGCACTGGTCTTTTCTATCTGTAGCTTGTCAACACGTGTTGTACTCTTTTATACTTTTATACTCTTTTATACTTCTTTATATTCTGTACCCCAAAACCCTATAAGCAAAAGAACTCTTCTCTACTCACATAAAGTTGTCTTGGAAAGTTTTTTTTCCCCCTTCCTTACGGCAACATCTTGATACTGACAGTGGAGTTAGGTGTGGCTGCACAGAGTATTCTCACAGCATAGAAAAAAAAATCTCATTTGTTGCTTTTGTTCTTATGATGACTGATGCAATAAAGAGCTGAAACTCAACTGTTACTTACATATACTGAATGACTCTTCATTCTTGGGCTTTAGAGAAAAGTCTGTGTTCAAACAAACACAAGCCAGCATCTACCACTTTGTGGTAAATCATGACAATTTAGTCATTAAAATAAAGTTCAAAGATTAAAACATATTCTACATAAAGATTCTTTTCTCTATAGATTATTTGAATGATGGCAGTGTAGGATAAATATACAATAACTGAATATAAAATTTTTTGCTCCATTGCTAAAGTTATTTGAGCCACATAATTTTAATAAAAATCCTAATATTCAACCCTGGCCTTGCTTTTACTAATTCAAAAGAATTTATTTATTCAAAATAATAAGAACCTTGTTTTGAAGATGTCAAGAAGAATGGATCATGCAAAATCCCTTAAATTATTTCCTATAGAGTCCTGTCACCCTTGGCTACTCTAAACACCAGATTCATAACCTTTTTCTTTTCCTCAGTGAACATACACAAAAAATTTCCTTTCTTCTATGGTTAATACTTTAGAAAACATGTTATAATTCCCCATGGCAAAGTTTTCATAGTAGAATTACAGCTTAAGAAAATTAATGATGAGCAGCAAAATGCTCCAGGGATGTAGTGCAATTATTTTCATGATAACCCACACCCTCTATTTGCTTTATTTCTTTTGTCTCTCATGTAAATTGTATTTTTACAAAGAACTGCTCAGTCTATCATTAAAACATGAAGGTTTACAGAAAGACTTTCAAAAGGCTTAAATTTAATTGATATCCAAACCCCCTTAGTCTGCAAATCAGTAACAAAAGATTGCCTTCTTTCTGCAAACAGAGCAGATGTCTAAGTAAAATATCACCTCTGGAACAGAAGCAACTGACTTTTATGTTCTCATCACAAAAATTGAAGCTCTCCACTGGTGGCCTTTCTTATTTACACCACACACATGGCTGTCTTTGACATTCATTTCCTTGAATATAAACAGAAGATACAGCCTCCCTCTACTGAAGTTAATGAATTGAATGATAAGACCCCTTAATTCAAATGCTTAATGACTCTATAGTACTTCTGCCATTCTTAAAAGAAACTGTGTTAAAATTTATTTTAGGAAAATAGAAGATTGCTGAAACAGCATCTTTCTGCTTACTATAAAAGGATTTGTTCACATACTATCTTAAGCCAAATTAGATATACCAATTTTAATACTGACTAAAACTGTGTTTTTAATTTGATTAAAAGCCGATTGAAATTATTGGAGCACTGGGGTACAAGTTTTGTAAGTTATCTGTGGGATTCTTTAACATGAACAGGATACCAAGTGAAAGGACATTAACAGTATTAGGAGTCAGAAGGCTTAAATTAATAGATTGAAAACTTCAGATAAAAAAATGCATTCACTAGAACCAGTCTGATGTTTTCAGGTGAGCTGTTTTGTCTCAAAAAATTTACAGAACGTGAAACTTTCAAATGCATGCCAGTTTTATCTCAAGTCAGACACAGAAATGCATTACTGTGATTACAGTAATATATTTCTGCTGAAAGAAAGGTTCAGGACACTCATCTACAATGCAGAAAATCAGCCTGTTCTGTTGGTTCAGATGGAGGACCATTTAGGGTTACCTGGACTAAGCAATGTTGTGGTGTAAAAATTTCTGCTTTGTTTTATTCCATTTTCATGGGAAATACCTGAAGTTCCTGTTAAAATATACATAATCTGTTTGTCCTACTGTGATAGCAGAATTTTTCTATTTTTCAAATTTTGGAAAAAGGAGAACACAGCTACTTAAGCAACTCTGATGTTATCCTCTGCTGAACTACTGGTCATTAGACTTTCTTGGTGTGCATTGATGACTTATCATTCTGTTTCCTGTAAACTCTAGAGACCCAAAACATAGAAAAAGGCAGGGGCAGAGATCTTTCCGAAACTGAAGGAAATTTAAGTGGGATTTTGCTGGTTGTTTTGTTTGGTTTTGTTTTGTTTTGTTAATACAAACAAAGGTACTGATCTTAATTTTTTTTTCCATTTTAACTTTTCATTGAAGTTTGATTACCAGAGTGTGAGAAATTGAGTACCTTAAATGATATCTTGCTTGTCTCCAGAGCAAAAAAAAAGTCAAGTCAAACTGTCCAGCCAAAACACTTCCATCCACTTCTTGGTGGACATCATACAAAAACTGAGGAATTATTTTTGCAGACATCTGATAGTTGCTCTACTAATAGGGAAGTTGCTACTAGACCTTTTTTGCATTTTATTCTTGAGGTTAGAGGGAATCAGTCAATTCTCTGCTTGTGTAGTTGGTGATAAAAATTTCCAGTCACTCTCCATGCAATCAGAATTGAACTGTGGATAATGTTCCCTCTTTTTATTATTTCCTAATGGAAACCTTTTGGTCTTTGCACTTTTGCATTGTGTCCTGTTCTTGTAATTCGGATTCAATTTAGAAGATCAAGTCTACTGTTGACAGCACCTCAGTTTTAGCCAAAAGTAATTTAAAATAAAATTTACAGGCTTCCCACAAGTTTTTTCAGGTCGTTTAGCTCCTGTTACATAAAGGAGGAATTGTGGATCTGGCTCTTGATAAAGTGTGGAAAATGGGTCTGTCCTGTAATAGCTGTAGGGTGAAACTAAGAGAGCACAGTAGTCCTTTCTTACTTTGAAATCTATCAGTACATTGAAATGTAAAACTGAATGTTAGGCAAGTTGAGGATATGTTCTTGTCATCAGGGAACGAACATACTTCTGTAAAGTCTTTTTATTTAAAACTCTCAACAATTTCACTCTGTTTCAATAAAGTTGTGAACTTTATGTTTACGAAGTATCCCTAAATGAAAAAAAAATAATATTATACAGGTATATTAGATTGGTAGCAGAAACCAGACAAAGCCAGCCATACATGTAATCTTTTAGCATGATGAAGAATTAAAAAAGAACTCAATAGTTCTATCCATTAGCAGGCTATACATAAAACCCCTTCAAATTCATACAAATCCAAATGTTATTCATTGGGAACAAAATCTGTTTCACTCAAATGTCTGGTGAGTACTTAGATGGCCAGGAAAGCATGAGTGAGATAAGGCAGAGAATGGGGACAATCATATAGGCATCATTTCATAATACTGTAAAAACTGCATCTTAAACTCTCCTTGCATTGAGATACACTGCTTTCCGTGGTGACATCCCATTTGTAATAATCAATGACACCAGTAAAGGGTAGTTATTTGAGAAAAGCAGCCTTATGTGCATAAGATGCCAAATTAGAAGGCATATTTTAACATGTATCACAAACTATGGGGTGAGGGGTACTAAGCTGAAGAGCAGATCTTTCAATGCCGCTAATTACTTAGCATTTTCTCTGCCTTTCAAAAAAAATACTTAAATTGAGGTTTAAAGATCTACAGGAATTTAGTTTAATTTTGTCCATCTGTTAGAATAGTATGTTGTGAATAGAAGACTGTGGTAAGGCTAAGGGAATGAGTTGTAAAACTGGGCATAAGATATTTATTTTGATACATATATACACTCAAAAATTCAATTCTGTTGTTGATTTGCAGCCTTGATCCTTTTGTGTATGCCTTTCCTCTTTTAATACTTGCGTATGTACTAGTTGTGTCAGACTCTTATGAGTCTGACAGAATCACAAGTTGCCGTACAAAAGCAAATTCTATATTTTGAGCCTGATCATGCATAAATTCCTTAAATGCAGCTTATTGACTAATTCCTATTTTTGCATTGCTGTATGGCTCCAGAGTATTTTAGTGGACATCAACAGAAGGACCAGTTTCATTCTGGCAAACTTAGTTCCTAGACTTTAAAGAAGCAGCATAGCAAACAAGACTGCCAGCTAGCATGATAATCGAATTTTCCTTTAACTTTCTAAAGTAGCATGCATTATACCTTATATCCTTATAAAACAGAGGACTGTGCATGGAGAAAAAAAACACCAAACAATGAAAAAGCACCTTATATGTGTAATTTTTCATAACAGCACACAATTTTAAACTACACATGAATAGTCAAGATAACAAATGTTCTCCAGTCATTGCTTGCCGTCGATATACAAGCAGTTCACATTTCAGAAGGAATGCTTTCTTTTTCTCCTTGATGTTAATAGAGCAATAAACAAAGTTTAACAAACTTGATTGTCAGTGATAACTCTACAACACAAAGGCTAGTGTAATTAAGCACTTAAATATTTTGGGGCAATTTAACGTGTGGCATTTGATCTTGAATTTCAAAACTGGTAAAGCCTTGCAATTCCCACTAGCCTCATATGAAGGAGTGATAGATTAGCAGTTCTACAAACCCAGAGCATGGTACTGCCAGCTTACACCTTAAATGTAAAAGGATTTAGAATCATGGCCATTTGGGAAATTTTTGCTTTTTATGCAAATTGCCAAGCAGCCCTTAGGCCATCTGCTGGGAGCCCCATATTTTATAAACATTCATATTTCAACTCGGTGTTTCACAGAACTTATGCTCATTGATTTACTGTACTTAAAAGGCAATGTTTGAGAAATTGAGTTTTTATGTATTTTTATCCATTGCTGCCAATGTTGTGTGAATGCTTCTACAGCTGGCATTATTTATACAGTTATTTAAACTAAGGCTAGACCTTGTTTTGCAAGCAAGTTCTGAAGCAGACAACAGAACAACCTCAAAAAGAAAAGGAAAAAAAAAACCCAACACTCAGCAACCCCTTCCTTCCTTCTACAGATCACTGTTATTTTCTGAACCCCAAATATCATTTTTATACTGATCTTCTGATGCAAGCTGGGATCTCCATAGAAACCAGTTCCACACTATCATTTTCTACATAGGGCAACTTATACAAATGCAGCTTTTAGGACTAACCTGGCAATCTATGCACTATGGCTATACATCAAACATCCTACTACTCATTCCATGACTGAGAGATCCTTTCTGTGGAAAAGGAAAACAGAGATAAGTTTCCTTACTTCAGCAAAAGGTTTTTTGTGGGTTTTTTTTGGCTTGTTGGTTTAGTTTTGCTTTTCCCAGAAAAGAAGCCTCACTTTAGGAAAGAAAAATCTGTAATGCCCTCACTAGTAGTGCTAAAATCTGTTTTATATCAAATACATCTAAATTTTTGTGTTTTCAATATGTACTTCACCCATTCTTAGCCTAGACACAGACACACACTCACAGAGATTTTGAAGCAATTTTTACAACCACATGGCTACAATGTCAGGGGTGACAGCTGAGCTCAAAAAACATTTGCACTGCACTGCAAGCTTCAAGATAATGGATGACACTTTTTTCCTGTTCCAGATCCTTGTAGCTTGCAAATATGTGACAATCTTCTGCTTAATTTATAAACAAAATTGGTCTTAATTTCAAAGAAAGCTTGAAAACCTGGCCCAAATGTAGCCTGATGTCTGAAAGGTAAAAAGCAAATGAAAGACCTCGGTAACTTTTTTCTTCTTATGTTAAGGCTGAAAGTTTGCTGAAAGTGTTGTCTCTTCTTTTTTTATTGTTTGTTAGGATTGTACAGTTAGGGGCCATCTTACTTCAGTAAGAATACCAGCTAAACTTTGGTATTAGCTAAGATGCCTGCAGAAAATTTGTGTTTGATATCAAGAGGTCACTTACAATTTATACCGTTGAATTAACCAGTTCTGTAGAATGACAGTAATGGGAAAAAAAAAAAAATCATAGTAGATAAAAGCACATGTCAATATCAACACTGTTCATTTATACTTCAACTTCTCCTGAATTGAATGTCAAAGTAAACAGGAAAGTCATGACAAAAAAGCCATGAGGAAAGTTACCGGGAGGGCCAGTGGCAAAGTCTTTCCAGGTGTCACCTTCAGCCCTACGGCACAGGAACCCTTAGGGAGACACACCCATTTAACATCAAGCCTTTGAAAAATTCTGTTTTCCCTTCCTTGTTTTCTGCAAGTACCTGGAGCATACATAATCCCCAGCAGCACGGAGGAAAAGGTACTTGCATTAGAACACATTTGTTTCCTTTTCCCCTCTCTTTTCCTGAGCAGGTACACGTTCTCAGCTGAATCACCATGGGGATACGGAAGTTCCATGGGGAACTTGCACTATAAAGTTACCATAGTCCATTACATCAGTTATCTTAAATTGTATTAATGAATTTGATCCTTTGAAAACACATTATTTGCACTGTGATAATAGCACAATCAGTGGAAGTAGCCTAACACTTTTGTTAAAATTCTCTATATTCAGTCATTTCCTGACATTGATTAACTAACTATGTGAACTGAAATTTCCCATTCTGGTGTTCACTGTGGCTTGAAATTTATTAACAAAAGCTTCAATGAAAAACTACTTTTCCAGCATGGAATCTCATAATGGAGAATGGAAATGAAAAGGAGACATCTGAAATTTCCACCAGGTGTTGTATTCCCTGAATAATAGCTGTTGTGTGCATTGCCAAAGTTGAGAGTCTAATGGAAAAATAAATTAATGTTTTCTTAAAAGCTTTTCAAAAGAATCCTAAAGGGACAAAACTCAACAGACTGCTTTAATTCTGCTACTTACTAATTTCTGTACATGTGATTTTGAAATCTTAAAATATTTCTGGTAGCCATTTTTCAGCATGGCTATGAAACAAAACATAACATATTTTTGTGTCGGTAACAATATGAAAATGAAAAATGCTTTTTTCTGAAGTGTATTTTGAAATGGCAAGCTAAAACTCTAACATATTTCATGCTGAAAGTGTCACAACAATATAAATTGAAAAATTTCTTGTGCACTACAGAACCGTAGTCCGTTTAAAGCCTGTCTCATTATTTGGACAGATATATTTTTATAAACTCAGACAAACAGAGGAACATACCAAGTTGATACTGACATACAGATATAACAAAAATGGCTTTGCACAGAGAGTTAGTTGATAAAAATAATTTCATGGTCAAACAGCCAAAAACCGGTATTGGCAGGAATTCTATAATATTTTAAGTGTGAGCAGCAGGAATCATTTCTTGCCCTGAATTTTAGAAATTATTAACAAGAACACAATACTGTGTTTACTGTTAAACACTGACTAACTTTCAGGACTATTTGAAACCAAAATTACAAAAAAGGAAAGGAAAAAGGTAAACTGGGCCTTAGGAACTTTTATACATTGATCTCAGGGTGTATTGTACTTTATCGGGACCAAAAGGAATTCCATGAAGGCTGTGTAGTCAGCCTTTCTAATACATGCCTTTTTCAAAACTATTATAGTTCATAGACTTTTTCTGTACAGATGTGCCAGCCTCTTCCCAACTCAGTCAGCAGTACGGGAAGGAAGTACTGGAAACATTTTAAAAAACCAAACTGCACAGACCTGTTGTAGAATTCCTCTTGGAAGTATATGCATTGTAAATGGGAAAGAGCATATTGCTCTTAAAATCCTAGACTAAAGTGCATGTTCTTTTTCTGGAGGTTATGACTGAACAGTAAATGGGAGGGGGAGCTGGGTAAATACAGGTGTGTTGGGAGGGAATACAGTGATGGAAGGAGTAATGCAAAACTGCACCACTTGTAGAATATTCCTTTGAATTCTACAAAGGTTATTTTAACGACTGCGGAAATCCAAGATGTGCATCCCTAGTGTAGCTCTAGGGCAAATATTTGAAGTTATTTTTGTTTCTGCATAATGGCAAATGGCACGTGTCACATCCAAAAGCCAGGTAGCAGTGAAAAACACCCCGAGCTGGCTATCCACTGCAGAGAAACAGTCCCACAGCACTTACATCTTCCAAGGCAAACAAGTTCTTAGCAATAATGGCATTGAAATTTGAAATTATTTCAAATTACAAAACCCCTTTAGCTAAAAGGCTTTATATGTGACAGAAATAATTTATGGGATTTTATCACTAGTTTAATTCTTGCTTGATCAGATTGCTAATTCTTGTTTTGCTAAATTAAAAATCTGAATCCTGAATCAGTCAGTACTATACCTCTAAAGATGAATATTTCTATTTGACAAAATAGAATTTGAGAGGAATCTTCTGGAAGGTATTTTCATGATAAAACTATGGAAGGGTTTTATCTCTACTGCAAAGAAAATTAAATGGCAACCCATGCTAATATATTTCTGGACAGGAAACTTATTACAGCAGGATTTTCTGCAAAACTTCTAAAGGTGCAATGGTAACATGCAACAAAAACCCCACTCCTGGCGCAGCCAACATACCACCTTCTGCACCTTACTGAGAAATCAGCCTTACACTGTAAAACGAGACAGTTACCCAGCCACACTGCTTACACATGTAAGATTTAGAACTATTTTGTAAGTAGCTTTGAGTGGATCTTGTTCTTAAATGTAGGTTTTGCTAATTCTGAACTTTTAACCCTTCAGTAAAGCTGAAGTCCAGAAAGACCCCAGCTGCAGAAAAAGTCCAGCTAGGGCAGAGCTCAACCACAGAGGCTGATAAAGTAACTTTGAGACTTTTGCCATGCCTTGGTATTTGGCCAGTGGCCTTGCAAGCCAAGAGACCACACACACACAAACAGAGGCTCTCATAATTGCCTAACATTTTCACCACCTGTTCTCAAGCCATGTTATCAGATGTGAAGGAACCAGTAAAAAACAGTTTATAAGCTATAAATGGAAGCAGCTTTGTCAGAAAGCTGATAAACATTTCAGTGCAAGTTATTTGTGTAGCAGACTGTAATTTAAACGACAACCGAACTGCTTTAAAGTACTGGTTTCAAGTTACAGGATGTCACAGTTGCTGTTTTGGGGTGGGAGATATGCGTGTAGGGGTGATCAAGGAGGTGATATTTCTTGTTTAACAGATCATGTCAAAGATAAGGCTATCTTTTCCTTGCCTTTCTGCTTCATCTTTACCCCTGTCTGCTGCCTAAATTGGAAAGTTTGGTTGGTTTAGAAAAAAAAAAAAGAAGACTGACTACCATGTTCAGTCATTTCATAGCCTTCAGAGTTGTTGACTTATTATGGAAATGCTGTTATGTCTATCTTCAGAGACATCAATAAAATTAATCTTTTTTTTTTTTAAAAAGTGACCTTACCCACACTATTAGTTTAAATAGACTCAAAGTGAGTGGAAAATATAATTTAGATATAAGACTTTGGTGAATATGAAAAGGAAAGTATACCCAGATCTAATTACAGCTACAAATTTCCTACATTATTCTTTAAAGGCATTTGCTTTAGAAATTATTTTAGTAGTAGCTTCTCTGTCACTGCTGGCTTCCGTGAAAATTATCTTCTAAAACTATATATTTGGTATGATATGGGATGTAAATGAAGCATTCATTAGGAATATGTTGAACACAATGTGAATGTTTTACCTGATTTAAATCCATTCCTATTTTTGTTACTCAAGCTCAAGTATCCAAACTAACTGAATTTCAAGAGAAAAGAAAAAGTGAAGTATTTTCACACATGCAGTTAACCCGGCTTGCTTTGCATATCTCATTCAAGAAAAATTTGACAGAATTTTAGGTTTTGTTCTCAGTGATCTTAGTCTTGAAATTGTATTCAGATGTGCTGGCTACTTCTGTTCTGGTGCAAATTGTCAGGGGTGTGAATTCTTACCCATAGAGGTCTTTTATCAGTAAGATTATATTTTAAAAATTAAGACAGTCTAATTTCAAGAGAAAAGGTGATTGTGACAGAGATGCATCTACTATTAATGCTTGACAATTACAACTACTTAAAACTATGTTGAAAAATTTTCCATAAACTACTTGCTGCATTGTTTTTGATAACGTGTTTTTAATTCACCAGGCAGAGCAGGAATACTGGTATAAATATTTACCAAACGGTCACTCACTGGTGGAGCACTGCACATTGTTTGAACAGTAAATTTATTTTTCCTGATTGCTTGGAAATTTAATTAAGAATTAAATTCTCAAGTTTTACTTTCTTATAATCATCCAGGCGGTACAAGAAGTGTTATGCTATAGAAATCTATGATGTATCCAGATTTGACAATTTTGGGCAGTTTTGGTACTGTTCTCTTGAAACAACTATTGCAGAAAAAGAAAAACAAACAAACAAAAAAAAACAAACCCCCCCCCCAAAAAAAAAAAAAAAAAACAAAGAAGGGTAACAAGAATGAAGAGCAGTATAAAAGAATGGCCAGACAGGAAAAGATGAGTAAAAATGAATCTTCAATTTGAAAAGTGATGAATAAGACAGGATGAAGGAAGGGGAAAAGAATCATATTGTTACTATAGTGAAGAGGTGTGAAGAAGAATCTAAGACACTGGTAACTGGGGCATGCAGTGACATTATCATACACACACTAAATACTGACATTAGAAGTACTGACTTCCTCCACATCTCCAAGTTCTGGAACTTAGAGGCTTGAGACATAAATGTCTCAGACACTGGCTACTGGATGCTGGGCAGTGCATGGTAGAAAGTCCTACTATCCTCACCATAAATACACCAGATGCTTTCCAAGACTGTCTATGGGGCTAGGTAGATTTGTGTCTGCACGTTACATTGTTTTGCAAGAGTGCTAATACTGCTTCTCAGAGTGGAAAGTTTCTGTTTTCTGCTAACTAGCTGAGGAATGAAAGTTTGAGACTTTGTGCCTACAGAGATTGTAGGAGGTTCTAACTAATTCTCCCAGCTAAAGCTCTTGTGCTATGCTAACCTTTCTAATTTCCACAGCACTATCAGGTCAGATGAAAGTTTTCTTGGAAAGGAGGTTTTTTTCCATTAGCAAAGCCCATTTTTAAAATGTTGAAAAATAAAACAATGTTTTTGTCCAGATAGGGTCATTTACAGGATAGAAATGAAGCATTAAAATTGCTGCAAACTGTTACTTTTATTGAAAAATATTTCATGTTTCTAACAGAAAGCATTCACTTGCACTAAACAAACCAAAAATTTCAGAAAAAACACAAACAGATGCAAGTCTGTGTTCTTGCATGTACAGTTGCAGAACAGAATTGATAACAAACTGAACTTATATAGTTGTCAATTGGAAATAGATAGATGCAGATCATCAGCTCAAATCCAGGCCAGGATAGCAGTCACTGAAGCTCATTATGTCATGGGAACAATTGTGTAGTCTGTTAAAGGGGGTTAAGGAGTACAGAAGACTTTTCATTATCCAAAAGTATGTGGACATTATTGTGGAGGAGGAATAGTATGACTCAGTTTCTCTTGAGTTCCCCAGGATCCAGCTCAACAAAGTGAGAGCTAGGTGGAAGGACTACCTCTGCCATTACCTGCAGTGTATCACTTATAGACAAAAAGAGAACATCAAATCTTACTAATTTAACAAAACATACAGTTTAGAAACTATATTGGCTATGTATCCAATCCCTACTCGTCTCCCATTCTAGTCTTTAATTAAATGTCGTATGGGTTCCATTCAAGGAGATGCTCTACTGGATTCACTTAGAAAGGATACCAAATAATGAAGTAGAGCCTTATCTACTCCTGGGCCGTTGCTTTTGTTCATAAAGAGTACAGACATCATAAACTTTAAAGAAAAATTAATTATTTGTATGTTTTACCAGTTTTTTTTCAGGTGTTTGGGAACAGTTTGTCACTGTCAAGGTTGAAGCTCTGTGATCATCAGATCATCCAGACAGAATTTACGCCTTATTACTACTAATACATTACACAGCGTGGCTGAGCAGACTGGCAGCACCCTGCTTCCTATGGCCTTTCAGAATGGGCATTGCAAACCATTATAGTAAAAGCAGGTAACTGGCTGCATACATAAGGAATAATTTGTTGTGTCACTAGCATTCCTATTGCTAGTGACACCTCCTTGTATAGTCCATTCTTTTCTCTAATGTCAATTCTGTGTTGATAATAATTTAGAAAAGTTTCTGCTTGTATCATAAAGCAAAAAAAAACCAAAAAAAACAATACCTGTATCACATGTACATTGAGTACATACCTTTCTCTCCCCAATTTCAGGAATTTCATTCTGAGTAATTTTTCTTCTCCTTTTTTTAAATGTGTATGGACTGAGCAACAGCACACCTATTTACACAGACAAATATAGGATGCATGCATTTTTGTAAGAATGATTCTTTTCCTACAGCAGAAGGCAGAGACAGAGAAAGGAAATGTAGTCTTTGATAGCCAGAAGATAGCTGCAAAGTGTTTGTGAACAGTTTTGGAGTTCCACATTGTTCAACTTCTTGTTTCTTTAGCTTGAACACAAGTAGATTCCTATCTGCTTATTGCAACCAACAGCCTAAACTAGTCTTTCCTGTTTGTAGTTTTCTTTCCTTCAGCAGGTGATGCTCAGACCTGCAGATTTTCCCTGAATTCAACCATTTCCCCAAGTAGGTACAGTGTTACTTACTGCCTGCTTTCCTAGCCTCTGTTTCCAACTCCTGATCACCTTCTAATCTTCAGAAGACTGCAAGACCTCTGGAGGGAGGAAGCATCACTAACCCCCAGCTGGTCAGAGGCATGGGACCTGGGCAGTGAACCCTAGCTTGAAGATCACCTTGCCATATGGTCTTTGATTCATTTTGTAGCATCAGAAACAACAAATCATTCCAATGAAATGGTAGAATCCTGAAATTTGTCACTTTGGCAAAACCTCTACATGAAATTTTTGTTTACAGTGATATGGATTTGATCTAAATTAAATAATGATAAAGGAGTAAAATGCTGCAAGACCTCATTCTCAGAAGTTGTGGTATTCAGCTGAGGTATGGAAACAAGATCAAAATCCTGGTGTAACTAATATCCCTTGCTTATTAGTTGCAACAACCTCATCTTGAATAACCAGTAGCTCTTCCCCTCACTTGGAAGGCAAGAACTTAGGCTGATGTTCCTGTGTGAAGTGCTCTGACACCTGGCCTCCAGTGAGGCTGTGGGCTGCGAAATTCAGAAGGGGCGCTCTGCTTCAGGCATGAAAACCCACCCAGGCTGGAGCTGTGTGTGGTCTCTTAAGAATTACAAAATATTCGGAGTTGGAAGGGACATGCAGGAATTATGGAGCCCAAATCTTAAGTGAATGGCCCATATAGGGATCAAATCCACAGCCTTGACATTATCAGCACCATGCTCTAAACAACTGAGCTAAGGAACACTCTGAAAAATAAAAAGATGCATTTTGTTGATAAATTCCCTATTAGTTTTCTCTAAGTGCTGACTTTGGAGCATGCAGTCACAGGTTCAAAACTAAAAGAGGGCAGAGATGGTAGACAGGAAGGTACATGCAGAAGACACCCAGAACTCATGCCCCGCTCGATCTGCAGCTACAGATTTCTAGACTGTGTGAGAAGAGGAATACAGGCTACTACTTTCTTGTGTCTCTTATTTCAGGTAAATTTGGTAAAGCATTCTGTCACAACAGACAAAAGGAAAACATAATTTTACAGGTAAAAATGACTAGGCTCTCACATTAAACCTTGAAATGCTGAGGCTTTCCCTCTTGCAGTCAGTTTTACTTGACTCATACACAACTGACATGACAGTAGGCTGTTCTGCTTTACTTCATTTATCTAGTTACAGTATACACACACACACACACACACACATACACACACACACACACATGAAGGCATGCCTAGCAGGGCAGAGTTAATGATGACGCACTATTACGTCTGTGTGGAAAAACTGAAATACGCAGACATATATTCCTCTTGACTTGAAATGCTGGGAAGCCCACATATCCCTAGGAACATTTTGCATATGCAGCAAGCATATTTTATGTTTATTTCTAACTGTAAAGCTTGTGCTTTCCATTTTGTTCAGTCTCTTGGTTTTCCATGACATGTTTCTTGATGTCTGCAGTGCTGCCTGAACAACAATCATAAAGGTCCTAAACCTAAAGCTTCCTCTGGTTCTGTGGGTGAAGTACAGATTTTTAAGATGTTTGCCAAGAAAGCCTGTGCAAAGCATTTGTTTTTGCAAGTGTTTGTGTACATAGGAGTGCACGATCCATGTGTGTGGCCTATGTGAGCACCAAATGCCATTTACCCTTGAGGCTCTCTAAACCACACTCTCTGCCTGTGTGGAAAACATCTCCCTGCTACAACTAAGCAGAATTGAAATAGTTATTTGTGCATTCTCTCTTTTGTATGCACCCACTCTGGTCCCCCATGAATCTTCTCTGCAGTTTTTCTGCATGTTCTGAGCAGCAGCTGGAAGCCTCCTCATGTTGCCATGCAGATACAGTGGAGCTGAGAAGGGAGGAACAAGGCACTGGAAGCATATTACTGTTTTTGTCTTGTAGAGCAATTGCTTCAAACTCCTTCCCTATTACATCAAGACTCACTGAAAACTGCTCTTCCATGCATGTTCCTCCTTCCTGCTCTCTGTTGCTACTCCATTTACTTCATGTCTCTCGCTTTTGCTGTGCTTTTCCAGCACTGTTCCTTGATTTAAGACACTTACACCTCAGAGGCTTCATGGTTCTTAGAGGGCAACATAGGAGCTCTGCTTCATGGGCCATGAAAACACCTTATTTATCTATCCTAATAAACTTTTCCTTCTAAACAACTAAGAAAGACATGAAATAAAACCATACCAAACTAATAGCTCATAGAACCACTCTCTTGACATGATAGCTATAAAACCTTAGAAATGATTTGGTTATGTACTCTTTTTCTTATGCATGCTTGCTGCTAGAGATCTACTAGATTCATTTAACTATCAGTGCAAGCAGTTTTATAACTCACTGTAAAGCCTTGGGTATATACTCTCATTTTTTAAATTGTAATCAAAATGTTGCTGGCATATTAAGTTCATTGGCAAGTTAATGATTCTACCTCACTGCTAGTATATTAAAAATTAAACTATTCTGTCTTGAAATCTGATATAATTGTTATTCACTTCATTGTGACTAGTCCAAAAAACTAAGTCCTGTTTGTTGCAGAGCACAATACATAACAATCAAACACTGTCTTTCTTTTAATTTAATTATCAAAATAAATGGTGAGTGGTTTATCCCCATTTTTCTGATAGGGAAACTGTTGTAGAGGGAAGATAAATGACTTTCACAAGGATTTGAGAATCTTGCTAGTCTAATGGCTTTCCATGAGCCTACATTACTTCCAGTTTAGCAATGCAGATTGCTCAGATTCTTTTAATGTATTTATGTTCCCCACCTCAAAGCTGCTTTGAAATGATTAAACACATGGCCAGGAACCACAAGTTCTTCCTCCTTCCACAGCTGGGTGCTCATTGTATTTTACTACTACATCAAGCTCTGCATGCAGCACTTAACTTTTGTGAGTGAGGAAAAAAGAGTTAGAACATGTGAGGATGCACAGCTGTCTAGAAAACTGGTAGCAGTACTTCCACCTCCAGATACAGTATAGATATCCAGTAGATGATAATATGTGATGATGAAATTGCCTCAGTCTTTTTGGTAGAAACCTAGGTCGTTTCACTGTTGATCTCAGTGAATCCCAAACTTCCCCTTTTCTCTTAATTTTTTTTTTACTTTTCCATCTAGATTTTAGTTGGCCTACATCTGTGTACCTTCAGATGGATCATACTTAGCACCTTTAGTTCAGACAATCACTTTTCACTTATAAAGATCAAGAAAATTTTACCATAGAGAATTAAGGAAGCATGCCTGTGAGAAAAACTCCTGCATATGAAGCAGGGTGGGACAGAATAGGTTTTTTTGTCTTGTCTTTGGCAAGTTAAATATCTCTTACTGTTTGGGAAATTGTGATGGAAAGGCACCCAGTAATTATTTCCCAGTCATTGATGTAAATAATGTAATAATGAAAATATAGCTGACATAGTGGAGTTGTCATCTGAAACTTTATTGCACTTAGCTTAGGTTCTAAATACTTTTATGTATGAAAGTACACCAAAGAAGTAACTCAGCATTTTTAAAAGACAGAGGTAAATATGTCCCTCAGAACCCCATTTGTGTGGAAAAATGTAATCCTGTGGAAAGGACATGAAAATACAGAAAGATATATCAGAGTAACCTGTAGTCTTCTCTGGACACTGCCCCATCAAGACTTTCTTAATTTTGGTTTGAAATATTTTGCTATAGTATCACATAGAAGCTTAACTACCATGTTCAAAAATAACTATATTTATTCTGATTTAACATGATGTGAAGCTATCAATTCATAATGGCTTCAGAACCCAAAATGCCCATTTTAAATTTCCTTACCCCATTTATCAAAATTGCTAAAACAGATAGTTGTTACATTTACAGTAGGTGTCTTGCAAAATAGTTCTGCTTCCTGACTGAAAAGGTGAAATAAGACATGAATTATAGTCATAGTTTATGGTTACAGAAAACAGCACAATGAGTAGCCAGGGACAAAACTTTGGTGTTATATGCACTACCATTTAGTGATTTACACACAGAGCTTGCCTATGGCTGTATCTCATGACAAAGTACAATCCCCTCTTGGGAAAAAGAATGCTATATGCTTCCTGCCATCCAGCTATGTGAAAAATATTGGATTGAAGTGGTGCTGGTGATGAGCAGATAACACTCGCTTGTATTTATACTACAGGTTTGTAATCTGTTATACACCATTACAGATGATGAGTAGTAGCACAGCCTCCATTTGTATCATGACCAGACTGAAAGTGAAATTGCAGAGAATTCATTGATCCTCCATTTGCAACCACTAAGTACTGAGCTACTGCCCCAAGCTCAGCTCTTTGCTGTCAAGATAGAAAAAAATAATAAAATATTTCTGTTAAGAGTTCATACTGCTCTGTGCAAGAGGTGGGGCATTAAGCCCATTTTACTGCTTTCAGTGAGGAATTATAGTCTGTCCTTTCCTCTGTCCTTTCAAATTGTTACTCCATTCTTTCCACCCTGACCAAAATGTTGTGTGGCATTTAATGTACTGTTAAACAGCAGCTTTTCTCCACTGTTAGAACACCTGTGTTTCACTGCTGGTAAGTGATCTGACCTGTCAATTTCCCATTCTTGTGGAATTCACTTTATTAATTTTTTGAACAGCATGAAGTGTATACACGGGTCATATCTTCTAGGTAAAAACTGCTACTGAATCATGTCTATCAACATTCTTATATTTAAGCTTTTCCTCTTCCCTCATCTTGTCACACTCCATATGAATACATATGGATATGTATTCATATGACATCAGCTAAGAGCAAAGTGCCACTTTCTGAGCCAACACTACAGCACACGGAGTCTGGTACCCAGCAGGCACACCAGTGGCTCTAAATTCCTTAGTTGGGATTGAGTGTTAGACCTCTGACTGTTCTCAGGCTTAATTTTATTAAAACTATTTGAAACAAATTCTCAAGTTATTTTGCTTTTTTCTTCCTAGTAGATGTAAAAACCCACACAGGTAGCAAAATTAGAAAATTGTTACACAAACTATGAAACTATCCTCAATCCTGTTTGTTTTCAGTACACATATAAAAAGAAATTTCTTGTGCTAGTAGTCTTGACTGATTACTTATCCAATGGTAGTTAAATAGCACAATCAAGGAAGAAGAAATCAGTCTGATTTCTTAATTGAAAATGACAATTTACAAAAACATACAGGCGTAACTGTTGTCCTCTGTTTTTTTCTAACAGGCAGTCTTCTGTTGCATGGGAGTTATAACTGCAATGGCTTTGCTTCAAGAATTAGCAAGAAAGTTACTTATTCTTAAATACTAGTGGTGATACTGTCAGCATGTTACCTGCACTGTACTGCTTTTGCAGGTTGAGCTGGCAAGCTCAAGAGCTTGCTCCTGCAAAGCAACCCACACAGTGCTGAGCCACATTGTGTTGATCAACTAGGCAATGCTGAAGTAGCTCAGGAATTCATACTAAATTATACACTGTTTCACACTGCAGGAAGCCTGAGGTATTTTATTTTTAAAATGGGGCCAGGGAACTTCAACTGAATTTTTGAAAAGGCATTGCATGAAAAGTTCAGCAACACCTATAGTTAGCCACTTGGTGAAACAACTGAGTTCCCATGAAGCGAAAGTGGGTTAGGAGTTCAGGAAAGCACATAGCAAAATGAAGTACAAACTTCTTCCTGTGCTAAAAACTGCCCTCACTGGCAGTGTTTTTACTGCACTTCCTCAGAACAGGTAAGCTTCTGTGGTTAGGAACATGTACTAGTTCTGACCAGGGTGAAGTTAACTTCCTTTGTAAGTGTCATATTTGGTATTTGTGGCTAAAATTCTTGATAAGACACCAGTGTTTTGGTTGTTGCTGAGCAGTGCTGGAAGAGCATCAAGGCTTTCTATTTTTCCTCTCTGTCCTCCCAGCAATAGGCCAAGGCTGGGCAAGAAGTGAGGATGAGGTGGAATCTGGACAGCTGACACAAACTAATCATAGCTTAGTTTAGCTGCTGGCTGGAGTCAACCCATCTCAGAATGCATTTATTTAAATGAACAACTTAATTCTTCCAGCTAGCAGAGACATATAAGAGGAGGTCCAGGTTTTGGTCATTGATGAAAGCACAGCTGCATCTACTTCTTAGAAAAATTTATGTTTTACTTAATCTAGCAGACAGCAGCACCATACTTTAGAGAAACTGAATAATCAAAGCTCATGTTGTGCTAATTTGTCTTGAATCAGCACAGTATACATGTATTCTGTGTTTTTCTCTAAACTTTTCAGAGAATGGTTACTATTCGAAGGGATCTTTATTTCTGATATTAATAGCAGATCTAATTTGTGAATGAGAACTTCCATCATTCTTGGCCTGTGCCTGTTCGTCTAATTGTTATTGCTACCAATACTCCAAACTTCTCTAGCTTTTTCTGTTTTCAGCTGAAGAGCTCAGAAATGTTCTCAGAAGTGTTTTTTTCTACTCCATATACACTTTCTGATGGCATGAGCACAAAACGAGCTCATATGATGTGTGTTCTTCAAAGCAGTCACATTAGATATCAGAAAAAGGCAGAAGATATGTAGTTTCTATAGATAATTAAAGTACTCACCAAACTTCAAAATAATTCTTAATAAGCATTTTTAGTTTTATTCCATACTTTTAATGTTTTATAAATTTTTGCCTGGGTTAACAGATACTATCTGTTATTTGGAAACAAAAATGGTGACAGATAGAAAAATGGGATTTAGCATAGTGTTTCAAAGAGATACTGTAACTTCAAAAATATCAGGCCATTTTTAATAGGAAGACTAAGACAGTGTGGACAGTTTAATAGGAAGACTTTGATAGCGTGGTAATTTAGAAGCCAACTAAAACTCACAGTTCAATTATTAATGAATGCTACAAAGCTTAGAAAAAAAAGCTTAGAATTGTGTTGTCTTTGGTCCTCCAGTTGGGAATCTGTAGAGGCAGAGATGCAGAAGGAGACAGGTATGAAAAGAGAACTTGATTGCCCTGACTGCTTACTGAAACGTTAAGGTTTTGACTTCCCAGTGTAAAAAGGCACTGCCAATACCAAGATCAGTATCTTCAGAAAGATAAACTGATATTTATTTGTACCCCTCTTTGCTTTCTCTGAGGATACATGTTCATAGTACAGGAATATGCTCTCCTCTCTTCATAAATCTTATGCCTGTAAAACATGTTTAGTAAAGCCTATGAGAAGTTTTTTTGAAGTATACTCATAATGGCAGCAGCATCAAAAAAGATGAAGTAGTTGTCTCATTTACTAAGATACAACTTTTACAGCCATTAATTTCTACAAAATTGGGAGCAAATTCAGTAAAAGGTTATATTTCTTGCTGCAATGTCTACTTAAATGACATAGGAAATTGGCTTATTTTATTTAAATGGATGTCAGATGTTGCTAAAAGACAAGAAAACTCAGTCATGGGAAACAGTTCCTTACTACAGCAGGGTATTCAGAAGGCTTGTCATAACTGCTGGCTAAACATGTAAGTACTGAAGCATCCAGCCCGTGAACAGAAAAAAGTTTCGACTTCCAGCTTTTCTAAAGACCCTTCCTGGAGGAATATCTTACACCTCTTGTTGAGTTGTGTCATTTCTGCATAATGAAAGTCAATGCCAAATTTCTAATGACCTAAATTAGTATTCCTTATCAGTCAGGAAAAAAGTATCAGTAAAAAAAAAATCTGCATTTAGCAATAGGTATATATATATATATATATACATTATACTTCTGTTAACTTAGGACAGGCAATAAATAGTTTTTATTGCAAAGAAATCTATAAAAAATGTTTTAAAACTTGATTAATTGTTGAGATTACTAACATGGATGTAATTTTTCTAGGAAAAAGTTAGTAATATGTCTGGGACAGAAATGTCTGATTTTCAGTAAGAGTACTATTTTCTTTCAGAGAATGAAAATTTAGCTCTATGTAGACTTCAGTTATGATAATTAATAGAAGTAAAACCAGGAGTGGACCTAAAAATGGGCGCAGGTGAGCTAAATTTGAATGGGTAGGAGTTTTAATGAAGTGGGCATTTTGGTTCAACTTCTAGGGGAACCAGTGGACAAGAGGTCATACTGAGCATCCTGTTCACCATACTACACACCAAAATCTATATTTTAAGAACCTAGAAAGCCTGAGTCAAACCTAGGTCTGTCTCACTTTTAACATTTAGAATTATTCTATAGGCTTTTTCTATTCTCATTTGGCCTTTAAACAGACTCATCTCTGTTCATGCTAGCAGGTTTTTTCCTTTCTACTTCTATTATATTTTTTTGGTTTAGTTTGGTTTGGTTTTAGTTTTGTTTTTGTTAGGGTAATGGCCAGATATTGAAGTTTGACCCACATGATTTTGGTCCTGACACCGGCCAGAACTTATAGTTAATTTTCAGCAGAAGTATACCCCATGAGCAACCTTGTCATCTCTGAGACGACTTCAGCAGTTCAATCTACATGTAAGCACTTGCAGAGTACACGGTCCTTGAAAACTAGCAAGCAGACCCAGTTGTTCGCACTTAGAACTGTCCAGCTCAGCAACCATTAGCTTATACTTAAAGAGATTTAGACCATTCCACATTAACCCAGTATTTATCTCTTCATAAGGAAAGCATTATTTCTAAAGTAAAAAAGCTGGTAAATTTAATTCATCCAGATTCAAGAAGATATTTGTTATGGTGGTACACAAGAAATTAAATTATATGTGATTAACATAAGAATTAGAAGATGTGGAAAGCACTAACTAAACAGGAGAACACAATAAGTTATGCTGAAAGTGCAAGTTCTTGACTAAAATAAAACCATTCAGTGGAAAGGAATTCTTTTTTGGAAATCCATTCTAAGGACAAAATCAATGTTTTGCTTTAGTTGATTGTAAGATCACTAATAGGTGTGCAGGTAAAATAATTTACTGTTGTCCTACGGAGGGAGGTGAAAGAAAAGAAACTGAACATGACACAAGAATTAGGGAAGTTTGAGAATGGAGCCATGGGATGAGCTCAACAGTACAAAAATGTAAAGTCATACATTCAGCATCTATTAATAAGAATTTTCTCTCTTCCAAAATATCACCTTTTAGAGGAACAGAAGGTCTACTATCTGTTCTGCAGTAAGATTTGAAATGCACTGATCTTTCATGAAGTGTTCCTGTGGATTGTGGAATACAATCCATGCACCATACTCATTGCAGTTCCTCTCTCCCATGCTTCCCAGTAGCCAGTGCCAAAAAAACTGAGATAAGAGAAAAGAGAGAGGATAAGACAGAAGGACCATTTTCAAATAAATGTTTCATGAGTGTTTTTATATTAGTTTGAGCTCAGGAATCAACTGAGCATAGCATGTCTGAAACCAGCAGACTCTTGCGTGGGATATTCACTAACATCAATAGTATTCCTCAAAATTTCAGATGTGACTGTGTCTCAACTGTAGCCAGAGGAGACTCAATAGTCTTTCATACACAGACAGAAGAAACAGACAGTTATACTCCCTGGCTGGCATGCTCACTGTGTCTCTGATGCTAAACAAAAGGTCTCTGTATGAGGTCACTGTATAATGGGCTGTAGTTCAGTTCTAAATACATTTTCAATGTTTCCATCCCAGTGCAGAACAAAGAGGAGTGCTCCAATTCAGGTCAACACTTTCCAACATCATCATTTGAGGAGAAAAACAATTTTTGTCATCAGTTGTCTCAGCATCGCTGTTTCATGGGAAGCAGACTTCCTGGTGCATTTGATACTGGCATTTGATGTCAAATGCCTGTCATTGTCCCCTTTAATCTTAATTGGTGACCCCTTCTTTGAGCTTTGTTGCTTTTCTACACACTTAATATTATGTGAATGAATCCTGTGTTGATTGTCCTTCAAATCACACTGTTTTGGTTTTCAAATATTTGCTTTCGTAGAGTGCTTGCAAGTATGTAAAATCTGAGGTATAAAACACCAACAAAAGGCATGCTGGGTTACGAAGGTTGGTTTGTGCTTCCATAAGAAGGCAATTTTTGAAACTGGTCTACATAATTCAATCTCTGTCCAGAATGCCAGGTCAATTTTCAGGTCTGCAAACTCATAACATAATGTGTTTTCACTTATACTTTCTATGAAACTTTGTATTTTGAGTTTGAATCTGTCTCAAAATACTGTATTTCTTCTAGTTTATCAATTGAAATTTGGGATTTTAATAGCTGAATGCTACATTTTAGGTATGTTAATGTACCATTTTCAGACAGTATGATTAAACATGCAGGTACAGAAAGCTTTAGGATTTCAAAATTAGAGTTGTTTTAACAAACACCACAAAAACCAGAAAAGCATTTTTTTTCCCCTGCAGATTATAGTAGACTTCCTATGGATCATCTAATTAATACTGTGAACTAGAAAATACAAATTTCCTTTTTCAGCTGGATATGTTTACATCTATCTCACTGCAACTTACAGGCAAAGCAAAATGGAAACTTATTTAAAAATTATTGAGGTTAATTCATTGCAATAGCACTTAAAAAGGTCTGTTACATCAAAAAATCTTAAGTCAAAATCTTTGGCAGTCTTTCTTCCTTGAATAATTCCACCTCTCTCTCACATCTCAGTTCTGCATTTGCTCTCCTGTGTTTTTGTCTCTGTACATACCTTGCTCCGCAACTTTGCAGGTAGATGTACAGGAACAAGTGATTCAATGTTACAGTAAGTATTCTATGTGCATTGGTAGTACTTGGATTTTTTTCTACTGAAAGTCCTCACTGAGTGTTTTACGTGATGCTGGTCTAAGCTTACAGTAGAAGGAAAAAATATTTTCAGGTGCCACGTTCCAGTATCAGATAATTCTTTGCACTTGGAAAATATACCCTATTGGGTTCCTAAGTAATGAAACATACAGACAGATTTTCTTGGCAAATTCTAATGCTAACATACCAGCACATTAACAAGGTACTTTATTGCAATATACAGACGGCCAGGTTACTGTGCAAAATATTTAGTTTTAGAAACACCACTAACTTCCATTATAACCCCCGTGCTCCCTCTGTTCTGAGTGTTTTGAATGCTTTCACTTATCCTCCTTGTTGACTTCCAGAACTTGTCTGCATCTTCCCATGGTTTTAATGATCTAAAAACCCTGTCCTGTCTCTTATGGGAAATTCCTAGTATCTAATGACTACAGATTCTTTGCCATTAGTAAGAGTTTTCATCATTTGAACACAGACTTGCATTCGTAGTACGCTGTTTAGACCCAGTCATAATGGTAGTGTTTCAAACTTCTCACAAGAGACTACCTCAAAAATGTGCCACCAAACAAGGCAGAACATGAAAAATTTCTTTAGTAAACAACTCATTAACCTTCAGCCCTGCTCACTCCTTACAAATTAATCCTGCCTAGGTGTTCCTCATCTCTGCTTTTTCTGAACTGGTAGTTTCTGATCCATGAGAGCTTTTTCTTATTATGCAATAGTTCATCAACTGGCATCACATCAAAAACCAGAAAGTTGCATGGAAGAGGCTGCAATCTGGCTCTTCTGTAGCTGAGCTTGTATTAGAAAATGGAGGTGGGGAGCTTTGGAGAATGGATGTCTTTTTTTCCCTTCCCTCCTCTGGCTGGTCAAAGCAGGGAGGCTTCTGACTTCTGTTTTCAATTGAGATTTTATTTTCCTTGACTATTGTTAAAAACAAGAAGATTCTGTGCGGCAAAAACAGCCTTTAAAAGAACGTGTGTGTGGCTTTTGCTTCTCTAGTTGGTGACACAGTCTACATAATTGTACTTTGAAAATGCTTTTCCTGGGGGGGAGTCAGGAGCCTGGATGTCTCCTGCAGTATGAAAGATTCTCTCTCCATAATCATAGCATCAGAGACAAGGTAAAATTTAAGGATTTCAGAGTTTTATAAGGGCAATTCTTCATGATGTACTGTAGAGTCTAATAAGCTTGTTAGATGAATGGCTGATTTCTCTGATCTCACACTACTGCAAAGAAAACTCCAGTAAGCTTCTCTTTTCCATTTACGAATCTATACCCCTTGGTTATCCCTGCCAAGGAAAGCACAAGGGTTTTAACATTTAAGCATAACTGAAAAAAAGTTCAAGGAAAACTTCAGTCAAAAGGTCTATTTACAAGAGACTCAGGAACTTCAGTCTTTTCATTTGGTGAATTAAAAATATCTTTATGGAACAAGGTGTAGAATTAAACCTCTCTCTTCAGGACACAGTAACACCACAGCTGTTGAAGCCCTACACCTTTTCTATTTCTTTTGAGTGTTGCTGTTTCCTAATAGAGGACTTCAGAATCTTTAAACACCACTGGAATAGTGAAAACAGAGTAACTGGAGCAAAAAAGCCCTGAACTTCTGTGTTTCTGTATTTCTTTCAAGCATGACATGGAACTGAAAATAGATCAGATTAATGTCTGTCTGATAGCTGGTTTTTACAGACACTTATATTTATTAAACTTCATCCAAAGCCTGTTTTCAAGAGATTTCCTTGTTTTACAAACCCAACTAAACATGCAAGAAATATAAATTGGGCAAAACACAGTATTTGAAGCACAATTGAAAAATTATGCTAGTGCCAAAGCAAACAAACAAATACAATACCAAAAGCTTTGTTTTTGTTCTGCTAAATTATAACCTTATTTTGAAACTTGGTAACTGTTTTGTAATTTTTTTTTGTTTTCTTGTTACGACAAAGAACAGTATTCACAGGAGATTTAATTCACTTTAACATGCTCTTTCGGGATTTAATTTTTTTAAAGCTGATAGTGAGAAAATAGCCTCTGCATTTTAAAGCAATTTAATTTTGTCTTTAATTATAAGCATTTTTATAGTATTTATTAGATTTTGATTTGAAAGAAAAAGAAAGGGGCAATACACAAGCATCCATGTCTTCTAACACAGACACCATTATTTTTAGGCTTTTTTGTTTGAAAAATACATTGAGCCAAATCCCACTTTCATATCTAAGATATAGTATCAAAAAACTTCAGTGAAGTCAGTGAACTTTCTCTGGTTTTACAGGTATAACAAACTAGGCTTTACCCTTAAGCATTTATGTTTTGTAATAAGTAGTATACATTTGAAATATTAATGTATATAAACCCTATAAACAGCTTTCTCTAGATACAATGAATAAATCTTAATTTATGGCTAACAAAGAATTACAAATAGAAGTGTCTTGCTCTTCAAAGGAATCTTTTGGTTTTCCTCTGACTTTAGTACTGATTTATATTTGAGTTTTTATTTTATAGTCCTCATGTTGAAAGGATTATCATTCTGACAAAACTACCAAAAAAGCCTTTCATATATTTACAAAATCACCTAGGCTTCATTCCACAAATACTGTTTTGCTCCTCAAAGTGAGAAAAATCTCACCCCTAAAAATCATCATATATCAAATACTACTCCAATTTTTGGATTACCAATTGCTTTCTGCCTAATATTGTGTAAAATTAGTAGTAAGGCATTAGTTTCTTAACTGAGGCCTTAACACATAAAATTGCCTGCTATATTATGCTATACTTCTGTTTAGAAGCATAAAATCACCGAACAATTTGGGTTGAACGTGACCTTCAAAGACCATGTAGTTCCAACGTCCCTGCCATGTGCAGGGGAAAGCTTCCACTAGACCAGGTTGCCCAAAGTCCCATCTAACCTGGTCTTGAACACTTACAGAATGCAGCATCCACAGCTTCTCTGGGCAACCTGTCTCACCACCCTTACAATAAAGAATTTCTTTCTTATGTCCAGTCTAAATTGCACTGTAAAACAATTGCCCCTTATTCTATCACCTCAAGTCCTTCAGTCTTGCAAACTCCCTTTATGTACTGAAAGGCCACAATAACATTAACCTGGAGCCTTTTTCATTCCTACTTTCTCAGCCTGTCTCCACAGGAGAGGTCTTAGAGTCTTTCTTTAGACCCACTCTAACACGTTGATGTCTTCCTTCAGCTGGGGACTCCAGGGCTGGAGACCACAGTACTACCTGCAGCACTCCAGGTGGTGTCTCAAAAGAGAGGAGTAGAAGGGCAGAATGAACTCCCTTGACCTGCTGGGAACTCTGTTTATTATGCACCTCAGGATATGGTTGGCTTTCTGGGCTGAAAGAGCACATTGCTGGGTCATATGTAATTTTTCATCTATAAATATCCTAAATCCTTCCCTGCAGAGCTTCCCTCAATCCATTCATCCACCAATCTGTATCGGCCTACTGCAGGACCTTCAACTTGTCCTTGTTGAACTTCATGAATTTTACTTTGGCACAACTTTCAAGCCTATCAAAGTTCCTCTGGAGGGCATCCCTTCTCTCATGTGCATTAGCTGCACAATACAGCTTGGTGTCACTGCAAACTTGATGAAACTGCACTCAATTCCACTGCCTATGTCATAAATAAAGATACTGAACCCAGTAATTACTTCTGAGTGACACCACTTCTTCCTGATCTCAATTTGGATAATGAGACCCTGACTGCAGCTCTTCAGATGTGGCTAGCCAATTTCTTAGCCATCAAATAGTCATCCATCAAACACTGATCTCTCTAATAACAAGGATGTTGTGTAGGTTTTACAGAAGGCAAGATAAAATCAGTTGCTTTTCCCTTATCCACCAATGTAGTCATTCCATTCTAGAAGGCCACCAGATCAGTCAGGCAAGATTTTCCTTTTGTGAACTCATGTTGTCTGTCTCTCTCACCTCTCATCCACGTGCCTTGACAAATTTCCAGGAGGATCTGCTTCATTATCTGTACCTCTGGGTACAGAGGCAAGGCTGACTGACCAATAGTTCCCAGGGTCCTCCTTTTTACCTTTTTAAAAAATGAATATGATGTTTCCAATTCTTTTTCCCGTTTTTTCAGTCCCTGGGGACTTTGTCTGACTGCCATGACTTTTGACTTTGTACAGGCTATAAGTGTGGTCTGGTTGATAAGACAGTCTTTGCTTGATAAGCTACTTCTCTATCTACACCTTACACAGAATTCTAAGAAAATCTTGTGGTTCTCTTCTATTTATTAAACAAAAAAACCAAAAAAACCCCAAAAAACCCAAAAAACTGAAAAGCAACCCCAACCATAATCTAAAAGTTGTCAATGTCAGACAAGAATAACATTTTTACTTTATCTCCATTTAGAGCATAAATGTTTTTACTTAGGCTTAAAATTTTGCATTTAAGCAATATGATTTTTATCTTTGATCTTGACCAATAAATATTGGTTTTGCAACAGGTCATAATGGAGCTTCAGCATTTGTAGTTATCTTCCCTATTCTCTTTCCCTATATACTGTATTTATTTACTTGTTTATTTAAAGGTAAAATCAGTAGGCAGGATTATACTTTCCTTGTAAGTGAGACTCCTATTGCTATAAAAGCCAAACTTTTTTCTCACACCTTTCATGAGAAATTAGGGAATAATTGCTCTTTACCCCATTTTCCTAAAAATCAATGAGCTTAGAATAGCTTTGGGAACCAAAGGATGAAAAATAAGAGCATCATCAATTTATGAAGTTAGAAAGAGGAACAATTTCAGAAATTACTGCTCAGGCAATACAGAATTTTTAACGTTCATGCAGTAAACTTAGTGTGTATGCAAACAGTTATGTCTGCAGCATTATTACTGTAGGCTTCTAACTAGTTTGCATGTCATGGAAAAGATTTTATATCTTCATCTTTCTATATCTCTTACATGAATGTCATCATTCAGTTCTGGTTAAGATGACTGTAGTAAACAAAACAAGAGATAAAAACAAGGAATAGGAGCTTCATTCGAGAAAAGTAATTATTTTTCCAAACCAAAAAGATTATGGAGGTTTTGATCATTAACTCCGTGCCAGGGAACTTTGGACCACACATGTTTCAATTTAGTTAATGAAAGTAGCATGACGTACTTCCTTCCACATAATGGGATTAGATATTAATTTAGGACACTAAATATGCTAAATTATCAGAAGATGTTCCCTTTATAAACAGGAAATCAGTGTGCAAGACAGATCTGCAACTGGGTGAGAAGTTATGGAAAACTCAATATTAGAGATAATGTTTTCAGGGTGTTAGAGACACACCTGCAAATGTCAACTACTTGTTCCAGAAATTTATCATGATCAGTGTTGAAGACAGATCAATAGCTCACAGCAAAGGTGATGAGAGCTTGAAAAAATTTATTTTTTTTTGAAAATAACCTTTTCTGATATCACAAAATCTTCATCTGAGTGAAAAGTATAAACTCCAAGATTTGAAATGAGTAAGACTTGCTACACTGGTCACAGTAATTGTTTGGCCCCACTTAAGTTAATTTAGCATATATACCAGTGTGAACAGGAAGGCTGAGGACAGAAAGATATTCTGTATTCTGAAACAGAGACGGAGAGTTATAAATCACTGAAGTGGCAGTAGAATTATGCAAGAATGGAACAAGACATTTATTATTAAGGGAATTTCTGATGGTTGAGGCTGGTGGTGGAGTGATAGATAAAAATATTTTTAGATAAAAAATATTACTAAAATTAGTACATTTGCCACAGAAGAATGAGAAAGGAAAGAGTTCATAGCACTGGCGACAGAAACTTTGGCAGTTAAGACAGACGTTGGAGTCAAATGGACAGTAAGATAAAATCGGGTCTCAATTCTCCACACTCCATTGATATAAGACAGGGTGGCAGAGGATGCAACTTAGTTTTGTTAGATGGTCTTTTGTGTACTAAAAATGTCAAGGGTGATAGAGCCTTGAACTTTTCTCTAGATAACTCATCTCTACTCCTTGTCCCTAACTGACTGCATAACACAGTATGGTCCAAAAGCTGCAACCATACAAGAATGTGTTTAAGAAAACAATAAATGTAAAGGTTTCTCTAGATGAAATAATTCTACAGTACTCTTGTAGCTGCAAATGAATAATTATATTTGCTATACAAATCAAAAACAGTAATTTCAGAAACTGTATGCATACAGTAAGTAAAGTACTTATTTAGTTCAAAAGAAGTAGTTCTTTTAAGTATTACATATAACTGCTTGTGAAAATCAGGTTGATCATTGTTGATATTTCAGCTTTTTTGATGTACTGTATGTATGCATTTCTGAAGTTAAAATTAGACCTCAGGCCTTACTTAGACATGCAATATTTTAGTTTGCAGGTGTAAAGGGTAAAGAGCAGTTCTGCAGTCTTTATTATAAGAACTGACATTTATCTTCTTAGTTTATTCTTTAGTTTAATGCCTGCAAGATCTATGTATTTCACTCTGAATTTCCTTAAGAAAAATCAAAATATCTATTTAGGAGAGTCCCATGAATTCCTAGTAAACTTTACGTATAAGGATATTCTAAATTTTGTTTTAAACCGGTTCTCTTCTTAGAATAATAATTAAAATTTCATGTCTAGGGAAACAGTAAATTTGAGTTCAAACAATATGAACAGTTTTCCTGTTAATTGCAATTTAATGGTAAATGAATAATATTGCAAAACAAAGGCTCTGAAAATGGCTTTTGGGCTAGTTCAACTAGGTAGATTAATTGTTAAAAGAAAATCATATAAGGGATGTTTATCTCATCTGTGATATTATACTTCAGATCCTCACCCCAACCTCCCACTATATTCATCCCCATATTCTACCTTTTCCTGCAAAGTCAGTGTACTATAAATTGTTACAGGTCTTAAACCAACTTGTCATATTTGGCATTAGTTTAATTAGTTTTGGCAGATGATTTTTAGTGACTCATGGGAGAGTACTTTTGGTCTCCTTACTAACAGATGTACCATTTCCTGTACTAAAAGCAATGACAACAATGTCACATGGCTATAAAATTGTAGGAATTTGCTACTCATAGTCCAATAAAAACAACTTGCTTTAAAAAAAGAAATTGAGCAGATAAGATGGAAAATATACATCAGCAATTTGGTCATAAAAGATTTAATCTTTTGTCATTTATCTAAAGTTTACGTGTTAAACTAAAATTCCATATTATACAAAGCATTAACTTGGTGGCAACCACTATTTTTTGTGACAAAGAACCCCACTGCATTGCATAAAGCTGCCTTTTCGTGTTACATGCATGGAATAAAATGGACACATATAAACAACTATCACTTTATTTATCAGCTCTGGTACAATTTGTAGATGTTCTCTTGTTTATCCTAGTATGTTAAAGTGTTCTCCTAGTTAAAGAATTATGATACAGAAGACAACCTCTGTAGTGTAATACTAGAAGACCAGAGGATGCTCTGCAACAATTTCTGAATAATGATTTATCCACTTGCATGTCCTCACTCTTCTTCTCTACTTAGTTTATGCAGCACTGAAGTCCCCTCAAAGATACAATAATAAGTTAAAGTTTAGCAACTAAGATAGGGCAGTTTCTTTTAATGATCCTCAATAATGAGAAAATGGAAACAGCATTCTTACTGCATGCCACATGCATTCATATTCCAGAGAGGAGCCTGAAGGAGGCCACCAGGTCTTTTCTAGACTCTCCTCAAGCTTTCAGAGGAACACAAACTACCAGTGGCTGTAGAGAGGGTTCTTCTGCCACATATCTCTCAGCTATTGGTTCAAGTCAAGTAAAGCTTCACAAACATGGGTCTGTATTGTTACAGAAACTATCCAGTCTGACCATTCACAAGAGTCCCTGGCAGTTACACTCCCAGTGCCAGAGATTTTCACTGCTGGGACTGAAGCCCCTTCACAGTGGGTGATTCCAGTGAGTCCAGGGTGCCCTGCTTGACTCTGAACACCAACCTTATCACAGTCAGGTTTCCTTACTGGTTCAACCCTGGGTTTCCCCTGGCAGTGTCTCAGATGTCTTGCTCCATAAAGCTGTTCTATAAAGCCATTTATTCACCAGGCTGGCAGCACCCATTTTCATGACCATTGTTCTCCCAAAGCTTGCCTGTTCATGGCCTCTTGGCCTCTTGTCTTGGGCTCCCACTCAGAGCTCAGTCTGCATTTCAATCTGCATCTCAAACTGCAGCTTTGGAGCCCAACTACCTGCACCAGATGTCCAAATGTATTCCTGAACCATAGTCACTAGTTATTTCAATTTGCTTTTGTAAAATCAGAGATTTTCACCTCCTTTTTTTTTTTTTTTTTTTTTTTTCCTTCAAGAACAGGAAAAACCTGTGAATCTTCAAGAGCGATTTCCATATGAATGTCTGACTGACTGTTCTGAAATGCTTGTTCTATCGAGAATAGACAAAAACATGTGGCTTTGGCCCAGCTGTATTACACAAATAACATTTCAAGGTGTGGTACAGATACCTGGATGCAGGTAGAAGGCACAGACTCTCCTGCTGTTACTAAGCTGTGATTTTTAGACCTAGCTGAAACATTTTTTTAGACAAAACAAGTAAAAAAAAGTTAAATAAATACTTTTTGGATTCCTGGAAGTGGTCAAGGCCGGGTTGATGGGGCTCTGAGCAACCTGATTCAATGAAAGGTGTCCCCGCCCATGGCAGGGGGTTGGAACTGGATGATCTTTTAAGATCCTTTACAAACCAAATCGTTCTATGCTTCTATGAATCTGTAATCTTCAATGACTTAATTTCCAAGTGCAATTAATCTGTCACTTTTGTCAGAGTTGAATTCAGCAAAATAAAACAAAAATGAAGGGAATGTACTCATCACATCGTGAAAATTAAAGGTTCAGACTTGGACAAGCTGCCACAGGGAGATGCAATTTGCATCTCCTAGCATCAGCCAACCCTCCCACGCCAGAGGGGTCAATTTGTCACTGTGGAGGGGTTGTGGCTGTTTTGTGAGAGCTCTGCTGGCAGTTGGCTCCAAGTCAACACCTCAGTTCGATATCTCAGTCATGCCCTGGGCAACCCTACCCTACCTGCTTCTTCAGCTGTTTCTTCAGCAGCCCAGTGTACTTAGGACCCAGTGCTGATATTATTTACATTGAAACAGCAGTCTGCAGCTTTCCCACACATCAGAAGATGGGGAGGGTAAAATTCCTCAGCACTGGAAGCAAGACTTCATGTCACAAATATAAGACATCACATGCACTAATTCTTTTAATCATACATACAAATATATATTGAGGACAAGAAAGAAGAGTTCTTAATGAGAAGGTGGACATAAAGACAAGACTGAAATTAAACTTGGAATTGGAATGGTCTCAAAAGTATTTATGGAATCATCTTCTTTTATGTTTTTCTGGTGTTTATCACAGATTCCTTCTTTCTCCTTCCATCTTTTATGATACAAAAATTAAGTGATGAAAAAAATATCTATCTGCTATAAATAAGACCACATCCTGAAATATTTATTCAGGCCTCAGTTAACCAAAGTTTTATATTTCTCACATAACATTTTAATATTTTATTGACATGTTTAATATTTAATAGAATAGGTTTAGAGCCATGTAACTTTATAATATGGAAAATCTCTTCATAATAGAATCGCAGAAATTAGATGTTCACTGTTAGGGATTTTTAAACATGTTTAAATTTTTGTTTTGTATGAAATTAAGGTTAACCTTGACTTTCTCTTTTTGGAGGCACTGGACAATATTCAACACAGATATTTTGCTAATAAAGAAAACCTACTGTGATCTTTAAGTTGTCTGTGATATAAAAACCTCTCATCATAGCAGAAAGCAACATCAGATTTAATTTAAATCCTTGCAATTTGAACTGTCATCAGTTATAAGCTCTCCCTCATCAGCAACAGAGAGCAACATGTTCCATAGTTTAGAAAAGTGTGAAAACCTTTCAAACTAATGAAAGCAAGTTGAGTATTGATTTCCAGGTTAAAAATTTTGGTTGTATAAGCTGAAGATGACTAAGCGTGATTTTAATAGAGTAATAATATCTCATACCAAAAGACTTAAGATCACAAAAAAGTTTGAACTGATAGTAAGTAATTTCACAGTGCTAGTGCAGATCAGCATGATGAATTAAAGATGCTATTTTCTGAGAGACACTCTCAGATAATTTTCTTGTAGGCATACAGTTTGGACCTAAGAACCTTTTGTTGATTTCCAAAGGAGGTCTGAGTGCCTCATTTAGTGTTAACAGATACTTAGATTAGTATCTAGTGGAATTACTTGAATCTTGGAGAATTATTTAGTCTCCATTCATGTTATTCCTGTTACTCTCTCAGGAATTCATAGCCAGGACTGAGAAGATCGTTATTTACAAAATTCCTGGCAGTACTAGACAGTTCATGTTGTCTCCAATGGTCTTACATAAACATTCATTTCACTACAGTCTTATCACTACTTAGCAGAGAAACAAAGCGCAAGCAGTTTATACTCCCCCTGTCAAAAATCTTGACCATAATTCTGAAAATTAAAGGTTCAACTTTTAAAATGCACATACTTCATGTGTGCATGGCTATTAAAACATTCCTTTATCCAGTCTTTCATATCCACGCAGTAAAATAAAGTAAATGAAGCAAAGGCTAATCACAGAAAAAGGATATGTAACTTTAGTTTAAAAATATGACTTGTATTTTTATTACTGTTTAAAAACTGCCTTAGGTTTTATATAAAGTACATAATAGGCTTTGCTTCTTACCAATTTTTAATATTTTTGTAGCACATATATTTTAAATTTTTCCTTAGGAATGGTTTATGTTTCTGACAAACTTGTTCAAGATGGACAACTAATTTTGGTATAAATAGTAAAAATAATCATAGAACATCATGCCGGGAGTCTGGACTACCACTCAATGTGTACCTTTTTTTCAGATGTCATTACTCATGCATTTACATTTTTTAGATATACTTTTGGCTTTATTTCTGACTTTAACTACATGACTAAGATTGACTTCCCTGCCATTTTTGTAGGGCAACTGAATCAAATGACAGTCCTTTGCTCTGTCAGAGCATAAAATGATAGAATGGTTTGAGTTGGAAGGGACCTTAAAGGAAAGATCACTTTCACCTTCCACTAGACCAGGTGGCTTAGAGGTCCATCCAACATGGCCTTAAATACTTCATGGTATTGGGCATTCACAGCACTTTAGACAACTTATTCCAGTGTCTCACCCTAACATTTTTGAAACTACAGCCTTGTTTCAAATGCCCTTTGCTTCCAAAACCTCAGTTCTTCTACTGTGGAGAGGTAAGGGGTTTTTAGGCAATGCAACCTTTTTGGAGCATTGAGAACTTAGAGCCAGTTGACCATTTCCCCACCCCACCAAAAAGGCACCACTGCTAATAAAACTTTCCTACAGACTTTTGGATTTTGTGTGACAACATAATTTGAGAAAGACAGAACAAGGGTAATGGTGGTAAATTCTATCCAGCAGCATTACTCACCAATGTAGGTGAAAATGGAATTCACACCAGTTTGCTACTAAGAGTGGCAGAAGATCTGTCATGAGGATGAGGACTGAGTCAAAAATCTATTGCAGCATTGGGCACTAGGAACATTACTGAAACACTATGCTCACTAATAGTGATTACATACTTAAAAAAATTAAACTTGAAAGCTCAGGACAAGACATCATTTTTGATCAATATAAAGGATAAATATTTCCACTGTATACTCAGTTAACAATGGATAATTTTACTTCTGTGAAATTTTTGAAAACTATCTTTTAATTTTTCAGTGTACTGTTCTTAATAGACAGGAAAGATTTTAGTGTTAATAGTCACAGAACAGTATTTTGCTCATCTTGTTGGATGAACAAATAAGTATATAATCTATAGTTTTGAAAGAATGATGAATTGGGGAATGTTCATTTAAGCATATGGATGCATATACAGCATATACAAACCAGAAAGATTTTTCATGGCATATTTCTGTACCCAAGGGTCTAGATGTCTTTTATGTTTATTAGACCCATGTAATGAAAAGAAAAATGAAATCATCATCTTGATGATCATTCTCATTAAATGTCAGTCACCCACAGCTGGGATAGGTATGCACAGCACTCTAAAATGATACCAAAGATTACAAATGTGTTTTTTGTGCAGGTCACTGCAAGAACTTCTTTTTTCTTCCTGACATTTCAGGTTTTACATCTGGCCTTCACTTCTCTTACAGGCCCATATAAAACTCTGTCACTTCTTGGATACTCTGAGTCCAAATTAAGAATAAACCCTCAAACCCTCTCACCACATTTGGATGTGGATTTGTATTAGAGTCTTCACTGCTGATAGACTCTACAAATGGCTCTATCCTGCCCAGGCTCAGGCAAGCCTAAGTTGGTTTTTGGCAGCCAAATAAGTAATTATCTCCTATCAAGCTTTACCTTTCCGCAGGAAGCAATTTCCTTAGGTTCTGGCAGTCAGCTAGCACTTCTACTACCACCGTAACAGATTAAAACCCCTCACTTTTATTCTCAAAGAAAAAAACAAACAAACCAAAAACAACAACAAAACCCCCAAACCCCAAAACCCAAAGCAAAACAAAAAACAATTAAAACCCCCCAGTGCTAGGCCTTTGAATCCCCAAAGGAGTTCAGTACTGGTCAAAGCTGCTCCAATGTTAATTTAGACTTATTGGGGCTCACAATTATTTCTCTTATGTAAGGCTGACAAATCCCACTGGAATCGTTTGAACTTTGGAATGCATAAATCAAGAAAAATAGAAATTGAATACTTTTTTTTCCCTACAAGATATTTCTAACAGAGGTGAAAAAGAAGGCCACATAATCACAAGTGGTCTGCTCCACAGATTTTGAGGCAAACAATTTCTAGAGGTGCCTTAAAGTGTCTTGATTGCATCTGTATACCAAATATACTGGGGGAATGTGAAAGAAAGGATGGAGGAATAGGCAGTCCAAATATTTCATTGTCCCAAGAAAATTACAAAGTAACTTGTGGCAGTAACTAGACCAAATAGCTGTCATCCAGGTGTTAGCTGAGGTACAGACAGGAATGCTCTAACAGGTAAGAGTATGGGTTCACAGGATAGGTAGAAAAGTAACAATCTGATAAGATTTTTCTGATACTGTGATTGTTGGATGCTCTTCCAATCCTACCATAAATTAAAACTAACACATAAAAGTGGTCTGAGAAGCTCTTTCTATGTGCCAAAAAAATGCACAATAACCAAAATCCCAAACTTCCTGTACCTCAGTTCCACAGCACAGTAAGATCAATTTGTTGGCACTTGTTGCCACCACTGTGCTGATTTGCCCTAACAGCTCAACTTTCATGATCAATGTTTAGTATGTAAAGTGCTTCAGTTTGTCAATATTCCATATTCAACTTAATATGCATGTTAGAAGGGGGAAAAAAAGAAAAAAAAAAAACACCCACGCCATTGTATAGATCTTTTGTTTATTTATTTTGCTACTCACTGAAAGACTTACTATATATTGACTGTGCCAGCTCCATTGTAGATCACAGGATTATGTCACTGTTGATTCTTAAATGCAGTTAAACCTCTTAGATGCTTGTTCTTATTGGCGGACTACTCTGTAGTGAGAGATACAGTAGCAGGAACTATTGCAGTTGTAAGAGCAAGTTCTGAGAAGTCAGGAACATTACTATTGGATGTTTTTGTCAAGTTGTCCTGCTTCCACACAACACACAGATCTTTCAAACAACAGAGAACATGGCCAGAGGTTTAAGTAATGGTCCTCTGATGTTGGTTGGCTGCTTTATATATGTGATGTAATTGTGAATCATAATGTATCACAAAATTACTCAGATTTGATTACAGAACAGCTTCTTTTCAAGCATTCTGTGAATCTGTATAGGAAAAAACCTCAAACAAACATTTAAAATGACTGATGTGTTTGGGGTATTCTTAGCCAAAGAATGATTTTGTACAGATCAAAGCAGCTCATCTGCAGTACTGGGACCACCATGCCCCATTACAATTCGTATTTACAACATTCTGTGCCTATATTGCAAATGTTGTGCCATTGCAGACACCACTTTCAAATGAGACTGGAGGAGTACACCAAGACCAGTTATAACAATTAAAAGACCTATGATTTTTATTTTTTTTAAATGGCAAGACTTGTTATGGCTATCGTGGTTTTCTGACAAAAATCCAGTCATGAGGATCTAATTATCTGATACTTTCTGAATATTTTATTCAATTTAATTAGTTGGATGCAATATGGACTTCCTGACCTATACATTTAGTTAAGGCAAGGAAATTCTCAACACAGTCAAGAAAGACAAACATATGAAATCTTTACTTTCTGTGATGTGGTGTTCTTACATTGTACTGAATGGATTTCTTAGAAGTTTGTATCTTCTATTCTGTGTTTCAAAGAGAGGTTTTGGAAACTAGTACATCAAAATAAGCCACATTTATCTTTTCTTTTCCTCACTTATACATCCTTCCTGGAAGCAGATCCTGCCTTCAGGCTAATATGCTTTCTCTGGCTAACAACGTCATTTTTGCAGCATGTACACAATAGGATTATACTACAACTGGATATAGCGTAACTAATGAGTCAAACTCTTTTCTTCACCAGAACTAATGGAGAAGTGTGGATAAGAAATGACATTTTTAAACTATTGAAACTCTAGTTAAATGCAAATGCAGTTTAAGCTGTAGTCTTTTGTGTCAACAGGAGTGCTTTTGACAATGCTATCCCATATCTAAGAGCTTCATTCATAAGTATGCATTAATGTAGGTATGTTTATATGTATGTTTAACTTACTTTATGTAAAAGCAATGTAAATTTTGTTTCTACAGAGAACAAATGTTTACACAAAATTTTTTACTTATAAATGAGTGATTTGATTCAGTGGTTTTAAGTTTTTTCAGAGTAAAAGCACCCAAATCTTTTTCAAAGAGACATCATATCAGAGTCAGAGAGCATGTTCAGTTATTATTACGAGAAATATTGAAGTTTGTGGTGACAGTCTGTAACCAGTAAATATTTTAAAGGTGCAAGATTCCACTGAAAAAGCACACAGGAACAGGAACTATCAGAAGAAAATGCTGACATGAAAATTATGGCCATGCCAAGGACAGGAGTTTTATCTAGAGAAATTAAAAAAAGGAAAAGAAATATGCAATTTTTAACCTTTTTTTTTTTTCCCCTGCATGGTTGCGTGTTTAAAATACAGTTAATATAGAAAGATCTTCATTTTACTTCTAAATCAGACTAAAAGTAAAGTAAGACTGAGGGAAAATTCATAAGCAAACTCTACATCTTTCATTGCATGCATGTTCTGTACGGATAGATGAAGCTTTTGGGTTTAGCTCCCACTTTTCCTTTCTGCTCATTTTCATGTTTTGTTTATCATCTAGTATCTTTTACAAGATTAATGTGATATGGATCCATTGACAGATTGCTTTCAAACCTTTTCCCCTTATCTTTCTGTACTTGGATGCTCTCCATGTTAACTCACTGAGGATAGGAAGGCTTTCTTCTTGAACCTAGGCTTGCGCTTCAGCACTCCACCTTACAAGTGGGAGTTATTTATTAAGGAAAAGGAGCCGACATTTCAAACCAACACTGAGAACTTGCCTGACAAGAAGCAGGAAAGAGACATAAGATCAGATGGTGCACTCTGGCTAAATGGGGTGTTGCCATTTCCTCTCACTCGACACCTAGGTTGCCTTCCCAGATGTTGGTGTTAAATATCAAGCAAGTGTAGAGTGATTTCTTTTGGCTGTTGAATTGGATTCTTCTGGAGCCTATGTGTCACAGAATATGAAAGATGGGTTATTTGATTCAGAAATAATCTATATGACTGGATATTAAATCTCAAAACCAAATCTTTATTTGTAAGATTTGGGTGCACATCTTTATAAACTTATACAGCCAAGGCAGTAACTGTGTATAAATTTTAGTCTAGGGCCTGATAAGGAAACAAGCCTAGCTGAGATCAGGGAGACATGGCCTTAGGACTTCCAGTAAACTTCAGATAAGAATCATCCTCAGTTACTGAGGAAGCAATGAAGAACTGGAACAATGTTGATAACAAATGTTATCAATTATAAAATCTTCTCAGACTGCTTTTAATTCTGTATTTTAATACCACAGAGCAGCTTCAAGGCCTCTGTACTAGGATCAGTATGCATAGAGATGAGGTCTCAGACCAAAATAATTTAGGGAACAAAATGCAAGCTGAGACACAAAAGATTACAGGGGTTAGAACTGAATAAGGTAAAAATCAGACTGTGGTAAATTGGATAAATGACTATAGAAATGATATTAGTTCTGTCTAGCTAAAGAGTGAACACATTCTTCAATAAACTGCAGGCACCAAGGATGTGCTAAGTTTTAGAGAGGCCAGCAAAGGGGGAAATACTTAATCCTTGGGACTGAATCTGGCACAGCACATCCTTCTCCCTCTTCTGACAGCTACTTTACTTTTGTGACAGTGTGCTTTTTCACAGCACCCAACCTTCTGCCTAGTTTATACACAGTGTAAACTTTACAATTAGTGCCCATAAGAGACTCACAAAGCAGTATCTGGATCCTGATGAAGGCTGGAGCCCTTTTCCCCAAACAAAGCAAGAAAAATTGCATAAAATACACAGAAGCTTCATGCCACCTGCCTCATTTTTAATTCTTCTACTACCCAGTTTAGCATCCTTTCTTTGCATGGCATGCTTCTACTGCTGGAGGAGCTTACAGTGATTAATGTATTTCCTAAAAGTATTCAGATATAAACTGTGTGGTCTTCCTATGAATTTGAAAGGTACATCTCTGAAAGGATAAATAACAAGGATAAGGAAAGGCAGAGTGTTTCCTTCATCATATTCAGGCATTTCTGTAACACAAACTAAAAAGTATTCCTTAATCAAAATGCATTGAACTTTAAAGCCAATATCTCAGTTGTATCATAAAGCTTTTCTTCAGGGCAGCTTTCAATTTAACTGGGAAACCGATTTTTTTGGGGTTTTTTGAGAATGTCTCAGAATGTCACTGGAGGATAGAATTTTAGTATCACTTACATAGAAAAAGACCCATTATAGCAATCTGTCTTTCAAGATGTAATATTCTGAATTTTCTTTACCATCAAATTGTCTTTGGTTCATAATCTTGATAATATTTGTCAGAGAAGGCTCACTGGTGCTGGCTACAATTGTACAGTCAAAAGAAAAACTGGCTTAAGTCCTGATGCATGGAATGGAAGTTATGAAACACGTTTTTTCTTCTCAGAACTTGAAGTTTTCCAAAGTCATCATTACACAAAGTTATAAATATCAGCTGAATTTCTCTTTCAATGATCACTTGGGATTCAGATCTTTTATGATTCACTTCTTGAAGCATTTGTTTTGAAAAGTTAGTAATTTCCATGTTCCATAATATTTCAAATATTTAACATCATGAGCACAAAACCAGTAGGCTCATACACCCAGTTAGTTCATAAGTGATCCACTGAGAATCATTTTTGTTACTTTTAGTCACCAGGGGCACTTCAGAGGCCTATCTCACCAGACAAGGAGCATTTCCTTTGTTTGAAGGGTGCCAGATAAATAGATGTTGGCCACAAATAGATCATCTTCTGCAGTAAGACAAGCATTTACCATAAAGCATAATCCAGGGACTGCAGCCTAACTTTACCACCACTACAGATCATAAATTCAGCTACGAATTATCCTCCCTGCGGTTCTGGAGGCCCCTTGTCTATATTCTTGACTAATAAGAATCTCTTCTCCATTCCTCTATCTATCCTCAGACATTATATTTTAGCTAAAATAAGGATTCTCTCAACATGGACTTCTAGGCCCTCTGGCAGAGGATTTTCTGCCTGCATTTTGCATATGATGTATAAACCAAAACAGGCTACTGGCTAATAGAAGACAACACTAAGCAAAAGAAACCTATCTTCACAGACAAAATGGTTCAACATGTGACACTGGATTAGGATGCAGTGCCTTGTTTCAGGACCAAGGAGCACGGCATTTCTCCCTAGTCTTGAAAACCCACATGCAGGTGTGGCTAATATAGGACTGCACTTGACTAAGATGTCCCAGTATATCAGCAAGGAACCTGCAGTAAAAATGTCTGACAAACTGTTAAACATGAAATGGATGATAACAATAATTTTAGGACATACACACCACACAGTGCCCTTATTCTCTTTTTTTCAGATCAGTCAGAATGGCTAATTAAAATGCAGTGCTGAAAACTCCAGAGCTGTGCTTGAAGTATAATGTCCTTCAGGGACAGAAAACATCTTCAAGCTCAAATCAATTTCTCATGAGGAAAACAGAAATGAAAGTTCCCACAAGCCATGGGGATTGTGTTTGGACTGTATTCTCCCAGGGCTAGAGCTTTATATATTTATTAGATGTAGCAATAGAGAACGTGAAGGGAGCCAAAAATGTATTTTGGAGGGCAGGGAACCACTACCAAAGAGAAGCCTGTCAGTGTCATGCTGCAAGATTAGACCATTGATTCATCATGGTCTTCACTATTATTCTCAGACTGTGTGGACTAGAATACAACTGCCAAATCTTGCAGTCTCCATTGTTAAGTCCAAAATCCCCCAAAATACAGATATTTCATAGAAAAGGGATTGTTGGTTTTGTCCAGTTTTGAGTGGAGAATAATCCACACTCAAAATCTACCAATGCAGCTAATTATGTTAAGCTACTTAAATAATTTAAATCTTTTAGTTACACGCATGACTAAGACTTGTCAGGAATACACTGTCCACAACTCCAGCCACCTCATAGGGAGGTTCTGTCCATGGTGCCAGACCAGGCACTTTCTTATTTACTGCCTGCTAGGTAAGTGGCAAAAGAGAAGATCAGAAAGCATGAGCACTTTGGGAAAAAGTATCTGAGGGGTGTGTAAGACACAATTTAAGATGTGTCTTTAACTCTCTGGAGGACCCCATGGAAAATTAAATTGCAGCCATTTGTCCTTTTTCTAAAGCAAAGGCTTAAGACTGTTACCCACATAACCGCACATATGGAGAAAATGGCTTTGGTCCCAAAAGTCTACAATATGGCAGATAACAGAAAAGGCAAAATAGCGAAAAGCATGCAACAAGAGTAGAATGCTACAGCAATGTCAGTGAGCCCATGTCTTTTTCTGCTTTCTTCAAATATGTTCTTCATTATTTTCTCCTTCTGTATTCACTGCTATGTTAAAGAAAGGATTGAAAGAAGGAATAAGCTAAATGCATTAAATGATTAGAAAGCATTAAATGGTTGGAAAATAAACTTCAGTAATCTCAAAATTTAAAATTTGTTTTGCATAATACTCACCCTAGCAGGAGGTGTACTTTATAAACCAGCCTTTTCTGAAAAATACATACTCCAGAAAAAGACAAGTAAATTGGAGGAATAACATAAAGCATCTAAACAAAAAGCACGGTTGTGAAGATGCCATCCCTTTATTGGATGTAAAAGAAAGCAGGCCCTTACAAACTGCATTATAGCTCCATCTGTAGGAAGTTTAGATATAAATAATTTTGTAGGTCAGCAAATATACATATGTATATGTCTTTCAGCTTTGGAATTTCTTGTTTTTGAAGGCCAGCAGTCTACGAATCATGTCTCTAACTCTTGCTACTCCCAGGTCCTAGGAATCCTTCCTGAAATCGAAAGCAAAACAGGTGAACGGGAAGGTGAGATAAAAAATCAAACCCAAAAGCAAAATCATAACCTCTGTCTTCATGCCAGTTCACTGTATAGCTTTATATTACTGAAAGGTTAGAAAAAAGTCTTTCTGTCAGATACGGGTTTGCAATGTGATTGGAATACTTTTCAAAGTTTAGTTCCTGTCCCTTAAGCATATGAACTTGAAGTCAACCCATCCACAAGAAGGGTTTGAAGAAGGATTAGGGGAATTACAGGCCTGTCAGCCTGACATTGGTGTTGGGGGAGGTCATGAAGCAGATTTTCTAGAGTGCCATCACATGGCATATGCAGGACAGCAAGGGTATCAGGCTTAGCCAGCATGGGTTTAGGAAAGGCAGGTCCTATTTGACCAACCCGATCTCCTTCTAAGACAAGATGGCACATGTAGTAACAGAGGGAAGGTCTTTGGATATTTTCTACCTGGATTTTAGCAAAGCCTTTATCACTGTCTCCTGAAGCATTCTCCTGGAGAAACTGGCTGCTCACAGATTGGATGGGGTCATAGCTTGCTGTGTTAAAAGCTGGCTGGATGGCTGTGCCCAGTGGTGGTGAATGGAGTAATATATCCAGCTGGTGGTTGGCCACCAGTGGTACTCCCCAAGGCTCAGTTTTGGGACAAGCTCTGTTTAATATCTTTATCAATGGCCCGGATGAGGAGATCCTTCAGTCAGTTTGCAGATGACACTGAGTTGGGTGGGAAGGTCAATTGGCTGGAGGGTCAGAAAACTCTAAAGAGGCATTTGGACAGGCTGGATTGATGGGTCAAGGTTCATAAAAGCAAAGTTGTGGGTCCGGCTCTTCAGCCACAACAACCCCATGCAGCACTACAGGCTGGGGACAGAGTGTCTGGAAAGCTCCCTGGTGGAAAAGGACCTGGGGGTGCTGGTCAACAGCCAGATGAGCCAGCAGTGTGCCCATGTGGCCAAGAAAGCTGGTGACATATTGACTCATATCACAGTGAGGCCAGCAGGACCAGGGCAGTGATTGTTGACCAAATATGCATGATACTCAGCACTGGTGAGGCTGCACCTCAAATCCTGTGTTCAGTTCTGGGCCCCTCATTTCAAGAAAGACACTGAGGTGCTGGAAGGTTTCCGGAGAAGGGAGGCAGAGCTGCTGAAGGGTCTGGAGCAGAAATCCTATGAGGAATGGCTGAAGGAGCTGGGGTTTTCTACCCAGGAGAAAGGGGAGACCTCATCACTCTCTAAACTATCTGAAAGGAGGTTGTAGTGATCAGTCTCTTCTTCCAGGTAACAAGTGACAGGACAAGAGGAAATGGCCTCAAGTTGCACCAGGGGAGTTTTAGATCCAATATTAGATATAAAACTATATGTAAATTAAGTAAAACAGTACTCCATTTTCTTATCCTTGAAATACATTATTCCAAACAAAGAGTGCGAAGTCAAGCATGGAGCAATATAGCATTTTCTGGTTATCTTATGGGAATGACCACACTCACTTTAGTTGATGTACAAGAACGATTTCTGATTTATGTAGGATTATTTTCTTGATACGAACAATGTTGTTTCGCTGCAGATTTGTACATTTTGTATTTCTGCAGCTAAGCTTGCAGGTTAGTGTCCTTTGACTTCTATATGAAACTTATTTTTTTAGTAGAAACAACATATTACCAGTAAAAACTGACCTCAGAATTTTAGTTCAGCAGTGCAAATCTAGAGTTTACAAAGGAGAAGCTAAAAATCAGAGGACAGTGTATTTGTGACTACTATAAAAATTCTTCTTTTTCTGTGGCAAGTCTTTCACTCAATCTTCTAATATTTGATTGTTTAGCTGTGAAATGCTTTGCTGTCCTCAGTATATGCTGCAATATGGTACTGATTAGGTAGGAGAGATGCTGTGACAGAAGGTATTGCTACTATTAAATAGAATATTTGAAGAAAATGAATTGGCAACAACTTCACACAGTTATGGTATATTTGTTTTTCAGATATAGCTTTATTCTGTCACCTATTTTGCACTAGTATGTTCCAAGATTGATAATACAGCAAAGAAAATAATTGGGAAATCACACAATTGCTTCTATGACATACTGTAGTTTGTTTTGCATTTACAAGCTACAATGTCTGTTGACAATTTGAAAATTCTTCTAGCATTTTCCTCAGTGACTAGATTTGTTTCCAATAAGCAACTCAGCAGTACAAGATCTGTTTGCTTTCCCATTGCAACCTGAACAGCACATTATCACTGATCTTGATTCCTGAGAATTCTGTAATCTAGATTTATAGATAGTGAACAAGATGAAAGCACTTCATTTCCCAGATGTAATAATCCTCACAATCTATGAAGCGGGATTAAAGTGCCAAATATGCATGAAACAAATTGTACACCAGGGATTTTGACAGATTTCTACAGATCATAAAGTTTAAAGTCTCTAATAACAATGAATTCTGGAATATCCAGTGAGAGTTGCAAGGTTGTTCACAAAATATACTATTATTCAGAAATGTGCACTCTGTACTTTGAATCTTTCCTTGGATATTGCACCATACATATTAGAATTTTTCAAGTGATTTTGCAAAGCAGGTGTGATTATATTTTCTACTAGTCCGCCCTGGTAATTCCCAAATCTTTGGCCCAAGTTCAATGCAATGGAGAAAAATTTGGCAAGTCTAGTCAGAAGTTTTGGGTGATCATACATCCAACCTCTTGCTAAAAGCAGGACTAATTTCAAGTTAGAATGTCAACATAGAAGCTTGAGGAATTTCAAGTTTGAAATCCAATTTCAAGATAGAAGCCTAATTTCAGGTTAGAAGCTCAGCATTTTTTCCAGTTAAGTTTTAAAAAATAACTAAAAAAGAGATCATCCATTTTCTAAACAACCTCTTGTTATAATTACACATCTATATTTTAATAAAATTTTTCTTCTGGGTAGAGACATGAATCTAAGTGCCATTTCAAAGGAAACACATGTGGAAGGCAGTTAATACACATTTTGCTTGGCTTTGTCTAGTTAGTGACTCAGCTCATAGCTGAGGTTTTTATGACCTAAAGACAAACTGTCAAGAAGGAAGCCAGCAAATACAAGCCTAAAAAGTGTTTTAAGTCTCCTGTTTTCAGAATATCTTGGAAAATTAATAAAGATGGTAAGCAGAATTTTCATTTTTCAACTACTTTTTCACCCATGTAGTATAGTTCCACTTCATGAACAGTATTTTCAAATTAGAGATTTAAAAAGCATATACATAAAACTACCCCAGATTAAGAAATCTTATTTGCAGGTATCTTTTAAATAAATGCAAGCCACCTAGATGCATATTAAGTACAATTCAGACTAATTTGGATGGCTAAATTCAGATAGGCAGGTCTGTTATGTACTGTCTAATCTTGCAATTCTTTCAATCCATGATTTTACATCATGTAACAGAGCTCCTTTAGAAATCTAGAAGAGTAAGAGAGTATCAAACACTACAGAATGGATATCAGTAGTGTCTCAAATGAGGCTGTGACACTCATAATTCTTTAGATTCATACAGATGGGGACTAGTAACATACAGTCAGCACGGATGTACTTATGAGAAAATGCCATGGAAGACAAGTAATAAAAAATGGCCATTTTCACTGCTTATGGTTTTCATCAAAAATAAAAACATTATATATATAATATATTCTTACAATATATTAGTGATTTTAGCCTTCTGGACCTCTGAATGTCCCCATATGTTAAGAAAATGCATGTTTTATTGAGTGGGTGGCTGACATACCAGTTGTCAGGCAATAGAAAACAAAAGACTTTTTTATGCAGTTTTACTTGAACATTTTATTGGACTGGATCAGACACATCAATAAAAAAAAAAAACCCTTAAATTATTTTATATAATTTAGTACATTACATCAGAAGCAGTAACAAAGTTCAAGACCTTTACAAAGCAAACAACTTAGGCAAGATTTGTTTTTCAGACTGGTTTCATTGTCGTTTCAATTGGTAACTAGCCTCTAATATTAAAGAAAAATAGCTTAATAGGATAAAAATAAATCTCAATTTAGAGGTAAAGGCTTACATTTAAACCACCCCAAGAAATTGGTTATACATTAGCATGGCAACTGTGGTTTCCGCATATCAGCATGCACCCAACAGTACTTATCTAGCAATATGTATTCTTCAAAGGGAGAGTGACATAAAAACCACTAAGCATTTCAGAGATCCGGTAATACAGACTGATTCCTTCTTATTTCATATGTGGAGGTTTGTTTAACTGACAAATTGAATTTTATTTCCTAGTCAACTATATCTTTCAATGACTGATCATCATTCAGCCCTGAAATAAATGTTACCTGATTAAAGCAGTAAAGGTTAAAACATTTAAAACACGTGCTGTAGATCTCAGAAATCAAGTCAAGATGTGTAAGGGTATGAATTATTAGAGGATTTATGAAATCTGCCCCAAACAAATTAATTCATCAGTTTAGCCAAAGGCTTGTCAATGAATTCAAGAGCTTTTAAAAAAATGAAACATCTGTTGCATACTTAAAGGTCCTGTTTACATGTAAATGTAGTAGATTATTTTTACCAAAGTGGGATATATAATTTACTTAAATATATTTGGAAGTTAGTTTGCAACTGCTCTCATGTTCTTGAGGATCAGGATTCCAGCAATCACTAGTCCTCAAGCCTTTGGAGTTATTAAGGCAAATTAGATCTTGAGTGAAGCTGAAAGATATATCTATAAATCTGAATAATGACATCATAGTCAAAACAACCTATTAGCTCAGAATAGTTAGAAGTAGCCTTTTTTTTTTTTTTTTTTAATGTGGCTTTTAAGAAGCAAGATGAAATTCTTTCGGGATTCTGTTTTCTTTCTGAGATGACACAGCCTGGGCTCTCACTTGTCCTACAAACAAGTACTGACTAAACTCATCCTGTTTTAGAAAATCATTTCAGCTAAGACTTAAGTTCATTCAGCTAAAAGAATCTGTGTTGTGAAACAATGATAATGTTCCAAAAATTTGCATTAAACATAAGTTTAGCACTTTTTTTCTTCTGTAAATCTATACAAATACTGTGCTGTAAATGAACACACCAGATTCTGTAGAAAACATAACTGATTGTGAAGAAATCTGTCTAAAATAAATTACAAAATTAAGGTTGGGAACCAATCTCAGACGAAGGCTGAATATTTGAGTTTTTTCATTTCCTAGAGTTTTTTATAAAGAAGCCTACTACCTGTCTTTGAGACAAATTAAAGCTAGAAAAACCAAGTATGTCTTTAACAGTGATTCCTTTGCTAAGATATATTCTTTCTGTGGTTTATAAGTAGTTTATTCTAAATGCTAAATCTTGAAAAAAATGTGGTCTCAACTCAGAATTGATTGGATAAAGTGAATCAGAAGATAACATTGCATTTCAAAGTAACTGAGAATTTGCTTACAAATGAGAAAATTATGGATGTTTTAATTGGACATTAAGACAGCTATTATGGCACATGAGTAAAGTTTGCTGTTTTGTGGTTTAATTATGTTTAAATTACTAATACTTGCATTTGAACAGCCTTAATTACAAACTAGGAATCATTTTCAGTCTGGTTTTGGGCCAGTGACACAGCACATGCATGCACATGTATGTACAAAAATCAACAGATTGCTTTGAATAAACCTAACAGAGATATTACCTATTATATTGATCAGATATCTAGCAACAATTTCAATTTACATTGATATAATAAAAGCTATGCATGGCAACTTACTTTTTAATACAGAATATACTCCTGATCATTTAAATTACAGTAACTTTTAAGATAAATGGCTTGACAAATCCTTTGATGCTTTAGAAATCATATCATAGTATTTCTCCTATTTTTATTTTATCTTCTGATCTACTTATAAGCAAATACTTGAAAAAGTCTACCAGTGGTTTTACTGGTATTATAATCTGCTGCCAGTGTCCTAAAAGGTTTCTTTCTTTTTTTTTTTCTTTTAACATAACAGTGGACATTGGAGAGTGGCTGAGAATTTGTCCAAAAATACAGTTTGCAGTGCAGTTACCATTGTGCTATGAAATGCCTCTTCTCCATGGACACTCTCTTGTCGTGGGGGTGAAGCTTGCGTGCCCTTATGAGGTTGCAAGCTGTGCTGGCAGTGGTACATGCCTCCAGTAGGGTCTCCCAGGCTAGTCAGGTCTCAACTGAAGGGTCAGACAAAGTGTGTACATGGGCAGGATGGGCTCGCTAGCTCCCCAGCAACCATCCTAGGAGAAGGACAACTCTAATGCCAAATCCAGGCAGATGGAGCTCGCTTAGCCCTGTAAGGCCATCCATCTAAGAGAAGGACACTCTAACCAAATCTACGTCCTGAGGACTTCGCTGTCACTCTCCAAGCTCCCTTGGCCCTGGCAGATGAACCTTAGGAGTAAAGGGTGGGGCCAGTTCTGCCTCACCTAAAAAATCCATCGCGCAGGCTCTTGGGATCCTCCCACACTCACAAAGCCCTGTAGTGACAGGTGAGGGATGAAATGGCAGGTGATAAGGGGCACTGGAAGCCCCAGCCCCAATGCTGCATGCAGGCAGTTCAGGACACTGGTTGCTCAAGACTGACCCAGAGATGACAATCTGGTTCAGCAGCATCCTGAATGACCAAGCAGCCTTTTCCAAGGAGAGCACTGCTTGCTCCACATGGAGAGGGGCC
>JAWWTY010000088.1:34598947-34640235 GCA_035222235.1 Margarornis squamiger | reverse complement strand
GTGTATTATGGGTTTGTATATGTTGCTGCTGCTGATCTGTTAACAGATGCTTATTAAAACTAAACTTCATCCATTTTAAGTATAGCCATATTTCTTGTCCATAGCTGTTTAAAAACTGAATAGTTATGGAAGACTCTTTCTACTCAGAACTGCAAATAATCTGATTTCACGTGGTAAGAAATATATACAGAAGATAATAATAAACAGGGGGGGGGAGGGGGAAAATTGAGTTGTTTTGCTTGCATCTCTTTGATTTTTTGAATCTCAGAGCCGATTCTCTAGTCACATTTATCACACAGTGACAGTGTGTTCCTATGTGGAATTTACATCTGATGATTATTTCTTTTAATCTGTGTCAGATTTGCAGAAGAAAGGTAGAGGTTTCAAAGAATATCTTATGTGGAGAATATCTCATATGAAGAATAACAAGAAGGGATTCTATAAGTACTCAGGTCAGAAAGGAAAGGCCAAGGAGAGCAATCTGAGGACAGGCAGCATGGCTTTAGTAAGGGCAAATTGTGCCTGACCAATCGAGTGGCCTTCTGTGATGGAATGACAGCAATGGTTGATACAGCAAGACCGACAGATGCCATCTACCTAGACTTCTGTAAGGCTTTCGATATGGTCCCACATGATATCTTTATCTCCAAACTGTAGAGACATGGATTTTATGGATGGACAATTTGATGGAAATGGATGGACAGACGGATGGATGGATGGATGGATGGATGGATGGAGCGAGCCAGAGAGTTGTGGTCAGTGGTTCTGCATTCAGGTGGAAGTTGGTGATGAGTGAAGTCTCAGGGCTCTATCTCAATACTGTTATTCAGTGTCTTCATCAGTGACACAGACAGTAAGATTAAGTGGAGCCCCAGCCAGTCTGGTGATGATAGAAAGCTGAGTAGTGCAGTTGACACAACAGAAGGATGGGATGCCATCCAGAGGGACCTTGACAAACTTGAGAAGTGGGCCTATAAGAACCTCATGAGGTTCAACAAGTCCAAGTGCAAGGTTCTGCACCTGGGTCAGGGCAATCCCAGACATGACTACGGACTGGGAGAAGAGGTTATTGAGAGCAGTGCTGTGGAGAAGAACTTGGGGTTCTTGCAGATGAAGAGCTGGGCATGAGCCAACTGTGTGCTTACAGCCTTGGACTGCATCAAAAGCAGTACAGCCAGCAGGTCAAGGAAGGGGATTCTGTCCCTCTGCCCTTTTTGATACCCCTCATGGAGCATCCAACTCAGAGGTTATCAGCACCAGAAAGATAGAGGGCCACAAAGGTGACCTGGGGGATGGAGCACTTTGCCTACAAAGAGGGGTTGAGAGAGTTTGGGGGCAGTTCAGTCTGAAGAAGGGAAGGCTTTGGGGACACCTCATTGCAGCTTTCCAGTGCCCTTTGTGTTCAAGGCCAGATTGTATGGGGGCCTAATCTAATGAATGGCACCCTTGCCCATTGCAGTGATTGGAACTAGAGTATCTTTAAGATCCCTTCCAGCCCTAACCATTTCATGATTCTGCGATGTTGTGTATTTTCTACAAAATAATACAGTGTTTATGTTCAAGTTGAGTATGGAAAAGGTAGCAGTGGATATGAAGTAAAAGGGGGGAATTCACTTTTTTAGAAAAGGTTAGTACATATGAAAAAAATACTAGTTAAACTTCATTGAGTAACTGGTGTAGTCTTACAGAAAACTTGTTTTGTGCTTGTCAGTTGGCTGAACCTTGTTGTTTCTGAATTTGTGCTTGTCAGTTGGCTGAACCTTGTTGTTTCTGAATTATAAGATGGTTTATGAGATAAAGACTTTTCTAGAAACCTTTTGCATTTTAATGTTCTTTGTACTTCTGAACTAATTTTTGCTTAAATTGACTGTAGGGCTTTTTCCATTCAAGCTGAAGTTGGGGTGGAGGCAAGTGGAATAATGTTGTTTTTTAGTTTGATTACAGTAAATTAATCTCCTATCAAGGGCTTTAGGTTGTTTCTTGCTTTATCTGAAAGAACTGAAGGTTTCTCAGAATGAGTTGCTGTTCTCCAGCCTTTGCTATTGAAATTTCTTCCAAAAATGAAGGATCTGGTAGACACATGGAGATTTATTGTTCAGTAGAATTTAATTCTTATTCTCAAAAGGATTAAAAAAATAATTAAGAGCTATTAGTTAAGCAACATGTGCAAAGTTGCAATTCCTTTTAGCCTCATCTTATATAAAATATATATAAAAATGTTTGGGTTACTTTTATTCTTCATATGTCTCTTCTACCCTGTGGATGGATTTCCTCTCTCTTCTGTCCATCTCACTTTACTCTTCTCAGACAGGTATTTTTTCTGCACTTTTGCCCTCCTTACTGGCTCTTTCTCCCCATCATTAGAGGGAGAAAGCTGTTTTTTTGGAAATCAACAATTGATAGATTTTCCTCTGCCCTACTCTGAGCAGCTGTGTAGCAGCTGCAAAAGGAAGCGTCTGGAGCTGGCTGCTCTGAGTAAAAAGGGCCCTGTGAGTTTTGAAAAAAGGGCACCTCTCTGCTGATGCACCTGGTCCTTTCTGCTGCTTAGCCCTATGGATACCATTTATCCCAAGTGGATTTTACGGATTTACATATTCTGGCCAGATATCTCTCTGCCTTATTCCTGTTTTGGATTACCATGGGAGCAGTTTGGGATAGTCTGTGCTGGGATGTTTGTCCTCGTAGCAGTGTATTGTACTGAGTGTCTTCTCATAATCACCTTCGCTGGCTTGAGGCAGATGAGAGAATATGGCACAACAGAAAGAAATGTTAACAGGAATTTGAAGGAGCGGAATACACAGAAAAAGACATATTATTAAAAAACAAACCTATGGTTAAGCATCTTCTTACCTTTGCAAAAATAGCATTGGGAGTATAGTTAGCAAGTGTATGTTCCTTCTGAATTCTCATCTCAGATTCAAGTAGCATCAAAAGGAGGAGAGTTGCAAGGCATGCTTCATCTCTGTTTTTTGCTTGCTCATTTGTACCCTGTTACTTCTGTATTTTTGGGACTTTTCCACTTAATGAAAGAGGAAGATAGAGCAATTCATTGCTCTTACCATGAATTCAGGGAATTCATGGGAATCCAAGGGAAGGTGATCCCATTTAAAAAACCAACAAACAAAAACCCCAAACAAAAAACCCAGCCCCTCGCCCTGCCCTGCTCCACCTGCAACGACCTTACTAAGTCCCATCCAGGATTTTGTCCTAAATGTTTATTTTCAGTGGAACTCATTTAATTTCTTGTTGTACATAATCACTGAGAATTGTTTTCTTTCTCAAGGTCATTTCATTTTTGGCTGCGGTGTTGCACAAAAAGGGAACGCGTGAGGATATTGAAAATAATATGCCAGAATTTTTACTGAGGACAATGAAAAAGGGCTCAAATTGTAACCCCAAGAAGGTACAACTTTTAATGAAACAAGCTTAAGGATTTTGGTAGAATGCAATACTTGGATTTTTTCGTTTATTTATTTGCTGTAGGAGTTTAGGTATATTAATTTTTAAAATTCAGGTACTGAAGTAGATTAGGGGTTTGTGCCTTTCCTAGTAGTGTTAGGGAAGCCTTCAGTTTTCCAAACTGTCATAGTGTACTATCTAGCTGTTATTGTCTAATCTGTTACTACTGTTGATCTACACTAAAACAAAACATTTTGAAACATCTGGATTAGACTTGTGGCTAGAGTATTTTGAAAAGCCTGTGCCAGTGTGTAGAAAATTAGTGTTGTGTGATTGTATTTTTAAAGTAAAAAAAAGGCATCTATATCCATGATAACAGAATATTTAAGACCAATGCATATAGTTGTAAAAGGTAATAGTCTTGTGATCCTCCATAATTTCTTACTTGTCTGTCCTATTGTCAGAAGTCTGAACTGATAATTTAAGTAATCAATACAGCAACAGCAAATAAAAGATACATGTAAAAGTTCTGTGTGAATAAGATAAATCTCAAGATTATTGCAATTTTACCTATCACAGAAACTATGTGATTTCTGTTTTCTGTTGTATTCCTATTTTATTGGAATAATTAGAGAATTTGACTGGCATAATGAGTCATATGACTGTAGTTCTGTGAAAATAGATACATGTTCCTCAAGAAATATAGCCAGAAAGAAAGAGGTAAAGGGTTAGGATTTCGTGTGCAAAGAAATAAGAATGCTTCTGACTGGCAATAAGAGAAGAATACCACTTTGAGGACATTTAATGTTGAAACAGGTCACAGGATGGAGCCCACCCACCCTTGTGGGGTTTTGAAGACCTGAGCTGGGAAGGCCCTGGTTTGAATTCAGTGTTGCTCCTCCTTTGAGTGTAAAGTTGAACTAAAAAATTCACTTCCTACCTCACTGATTTTATTATTCTATGATATTAATTGAATTGTATGAGCTGTCTTAAGTTTTTAAACCCCTTTCAGGTCTTTCTGTTTTGAAGTCATATGATGACTAGACTTGAAGATTGGAGGAAGCTGCTTACCCTCTTTTGTTTTCTGCATCTGTAAAACCATTTTATGGTATATAGATGCTATAAGCAAAGCAAAATGATAGTGTTTCATGTCTTATTGCAGTTGTTAAGAGTATAATTTGAGTAAGTAGTGCTATTTGGTATTTAATTTTAGTATTAAAGTATTTTTCTTCTGTACTATTTAGTTACTGATTACTTTTGAATTGCTATTAACTGTTCAGATATTTTCCATATTATGCTTTGAAGTGAGAGAATTAAACAGTTCAAACTGTTCAAAGCAGTAAAAGAAATCTCAAGATTTTGACTTTCTTTATTGAGAAAGTGCTATGTTGTGGTTTTTCAAGTAGTACTGTAATATATATTTGTTTTCAGACTTTCCTCATAGTGGCCCCCCTTTCAGTGCTGTACAACTGGAAGGATGAATTAGACACATGGGGATACTTTAAGGTCTCTGTCTTACATGGCAGTAAAAAAGACGATGACATGAGTCGCATCAAGCAAGGGAAATACGAAGTTGCTCTTACAACTTATGAGATACTTCGCCTATATTTGGATGAATTTAACAGGTAATGGTTTTAATGTGTTTTTTTACACACAGAATTCTAACTGTTTAATTGTTTATTGTTCTTTGCAAGTACTTTTTCTGTGTAATGTATTTACTTTTAAATCCAGTGACTCAAATTTGCTGAAGAGAAGAATCTCTTCTAACTATATTTGTGGAGTTTAGTCCATACTATCTTTGTAGTGGGATACTTGGTTGCAGTAAGCGTTTGAATAGTTTCCATAAAGCTAGTCTTTGCTGTTTTCACACTTGAGGCATGTTCTCTGAAAGATGTGGGAATTGCCTGCCTGAAAACTGCTAACGACTAGTAGATATTTCTGTCTTTCAGTACAGTGTAAGGAGACCAGAAACCCAGAATTTTTCGTAAATGTTCAAAAAAGTATTTTCCTTGTTATTTGCACTTTTCACCAGCTTGATGAAATTCTTGAGTCCTAAATACTTCACAATTTAAAGCTGCACATTTCTCATGTGAACCTAGAGGCTCTTTTTCCTTATTATCTTGGAAGTAGAGTACAGGTTGTGTCAATGGCTAGTAGTAGCAGCCCACCCTCAGCGGCTGAATCTGGAGATCTTGTTGGTTTAGGTGATGGGAAAGGTTCAAGCCCCAGAGAGTGCCCTAGTCATCTGGACAGCCATCACCAAAACAATCAGATCTTCGTTTTTGTGCTCAGGTCTGAGAAGTGCAGATGGAAGAGTAAAATAGTTTTGTCAGCAGTACCCTAACTCTTTGTGTTTTCTTTCTGAGGTACTCTTCAGGCTTGGTCATGGAATAGACAGTGGTCAGGAAATAGATGCATGTGCATAGGAAATCTGATGTGTGACTGCTTGCAAATACTTTTCTTCAATGTGCAGATTTATGAAACTGTTTCTGCAGAACATGTGACTGGATGGGCCTGTGATCTTGACGCCAGAAGAAGCTGTGTGTTTTGCTTAGCTGCAGTGGTGGATTGGCCTCAAAAAGGACTCTTAAATAGTTAGCTGTCACTAATAAGAATACACATGGTCAGTTATGCATGTAAATCAACATAATGAGAGATTAAGCGGAAGGAGCTAACATACAGACATCTGTTAAGCTCCTTTCAGAAACTCCAATTTTTAACATATTTTAGGAATGTAAGGAACTGATATGAATTAATGTATTCTGTGGATATCAAAAATTTCACAACATCAGCCTTCAGATTAGTGAACTAAATGCAGCCTGCTCAGGGTAGAGGATTTCTACTAAAGATGTCTGTTGCAACTTTTTATAGCTTGAAGTATCATCAAACTGGATATTGTGTTCTGAAATATTCACATATATAAAGTGAACTCATAATAAATCCATTTCTAGGGACTTGATGACTTAAGTTAGTATCACTGTATATAGGTCATTCTACCCTTAAGTTTTGTGCTTGAACTGGCTGCAAAATATTTGTTAGTCACTGCTTCCAGATATGTTCCTTCTAGTTACAATCACAGAATATTAAAATCCGTCTGCCATATTGGTATTATTCTTGAGTGATTCTTTCCTGTAGAAAACCACACAGACTGAAATGTTCAGCCCACTACTAGTTGCACTGGATAGTTTTTGGTGGGAAGATGAAGCTTACCTGATTTAACCATGTTTCAGTAGTTTACTTTCAGAGACTTATTTGGTTTTGGTAAATCATAATTGTGAGTGGAGTTAGTGTTGGTGAGATGCGCAGGGTTCATTGCTCCAGAGATTGAAAGCTGCTTTCTTCACAGAAAGCATTTGACATGATTATCAGTAATTCATTTATTTAGGTATGTAGTTCAGCTGTTCTGCCATACTCCACTATAACAATCGGATTTACTAAATGAACAGAATATAAAGAAACTGAGTAACATAATACAATGTAAAACAGGAAAGTCAAAAAGTAATAATGTGTTATAACAATCATAGCCACTTGTGTGGCTGACTTCACTTATGTATGTGGGATGACAGGATAAGTATAGTCAGTTAATAAAATGTTTTTTTGATCTGCAGTGTAGAATGGTCTGCTGTTATAGTGGATGAAGCGCATAGAATCAAGAATCCAAAGGCTCAAATAACTCAAACCATGAAGTCATTAAAATGCAATGTTCGCATAGGTCTTACTGGAACCATTCTTCAAAACAATATGAAGGAACTTTGGTGTGTTATGGACTGGTAAATAATTTTTATATTTTTTTTTATGGTTAAATATGTCTATATGTTAACCATGCACTTGGACTGGGGTTGAACTGAATGATCTGGACCCATCTGTGTCATAAAAACAACAAAAGCAAACTACAGCCCTCCACCTCAAAACCCCTGATATTTGGTGAGAATGTAGCTTATGTTTTTTTTAATGCATCTGTGAAGGTGAGCTTCTGGTATGAATTTTGCAGGTTTTTAATACATTTGTACCTCGTTACAAGTGGCTTCTTTAGGAATTTTGGGAAGCAGTTAAAAAGATTCTTCCCCCAGTCTCCCATATTTACCTTCTTTTTTTCCTAAGGACACGCTTTTTTATTTCTTCTGTCCTTTCCTCAACAGACAGAGAATAATTACACACCTTGACCAACATTGTGCCTTTGCTCTCTCCAGTATGTGTGGGTCATTCTGAGTTACTTGGAGAGTGAAAGCAGTATTTTGCAGTTTTTCAAAATGCATGACTGCTCATATTTGCAAAGAAACAGTCTTGTCCAGAAAAACTTTTAATAGAGAAGTGCATCTAAGTGTGGATAAAAATCTGAACACAGGCTTTGCGGAGGAGGAACAAAGCAAACATACTTTAAATATAAGGATATACAGAATAGGAACAGCAGGACTTTAAACTTAGGTGTTACATTTGGTCCACTGAAGCTATGGTGATAATTTTAGTAGATTGTTTCAAAATGTAGTGCTGCCAATGATTATTAAACTCTTTTTAATATTGGGTTTCCCAAGATTTTATTTAATAAATTGCAGTATCTGCATAATCTGATTTAATAAAAACAGTAAAATTTGAAAACATGACTGATTAGGTTCCAGATTAGCCTCCTGATGGTAGGAGCCTTGTAGTTTAGAGTTTCTGTATACTTGTGCCTTCTGTTGGTTGTGACTTCTGGAGAGTGCAAACCTTTTTCTAATGGGTATCTCTTTGCATTTGAGGGTCACAGAAAGCAAATGAAAAATGGCATGTCTGAAAGTAGTATATGCTTCTACTTGTACATACAATTTTTAGTGATTTCCCCACTAATTGTTAATTTAAGATCTCTTGCTGTTAGCCAGAAAAAAAATTATGGTATGCTTTGAATCACTGAATCAACCCCCCACCTCCTCTTGTTTTTAATAGGGCTGTACCAGGACTTTTAGGTAGCAGAGCAGATTTCAAGAAGAAATTTTCTGATCCAGTGGAGCATGGCCAGAGACACACTGCAACTAAAAGAGAGCTAGCAACAGGTCGGAAAGCAATGGTGAAGCTAGCAAGAAAAATGTCTGGCTGGTTTCTAAGACGTACCAAAGCACTTATCAGTGATCAGTTGCCAAAAAAGGAAGACCGAGTAAGAGTGCCTTCACATTTCAAATATCATACTAATTAATGTATCTCTTCTTTTTTTGTTTTCTTCTTTTATTTTCTCTCTTTCATTATGTCTGTACAACTTTATGGTTTTCTCTTCATCTTGTGAACTTAAGAATCTGTAGCCTTGGAAAAGATGCACTTAGGGTAGTGTGCTTTTTTCACATATTACTATAATTGCAGGTTGAAATGGGGTTAATCAAACCTGAAAATGCTCAGCAAGTCTTCTGACTAGTAATCTATACATCTCTTTTATGTGTGTTTTCATACTTACCTGTGCAAACCCAAAGCAATGTATGTAATTTTTAAATTTTATGTAGAACTTCTGAATTGGCAGCTTGACACTTCGTGTATGGAACAGGCTGCTTTTAACTCCCTTGGTTTTGGTCCCTAAATAAAAGAAAAAACTCAGGCATAAAGCTAATTCTATAAGTCTGTAATCTGGTGCAGTTGTAAATATATGAAATGATAATGCTTTATTAATATAGCTAAGAGTTCTGATAAATCATTCCTTCTAAATAGACAAATACATAAATTTGCGGCTGGTTTTGTTTTCAAAATTTGGTATTTATTCTTTATCCTTAGTTTATAATAATGTCATCTAAGCTGTCTTCTGAAGGAAAGATTAACACAAAGATCACTCGGTCGCTTTTCTGAACCTAGCAGGTTTTATTCTTTTCATTATCTTGTTAATGTGAGTATATGTTAAAGTTACTGCTGTATTATTACAGCTCAGCATGGTGCTGCTGCTTTGTGGGTAGCGTAGGTTAAGGAATGATCTTGGGATTTCTGTCTCCTGCTGCTTAAGACTAAAGATGTCATGGAGATGCCGCCCATGGTCTCTAAGAAGAGGGATCAGAGTTGTGGCCATAGCACTGTGTAGATCCTTGCCTTCTTATTGCTTATTCTGTTTGTCCTGTTGTGGTAGTGCCCTATGATAGCTAGTGCCTAAAAAAAGGAAAAGAAAGGGCAAATTATGCTCCTTGAAAAACAGAGGGGAATCTGTAATTAAAATTATGCCTTTACTTCTCTCATTTTTCCTTCCTCCTCCTATTGCTCCACAATAGCCATACTGAAAGGTTTTGTGAAACCAAACAGTAGGTTCTTGTAGCTTGACACTGATACTCGTTGTAGAATTTCGTGATAGGATGAAATAAGTATACATACATTTTGCCTGCCATTCCATGCTCTTTTGATGTCAAGATCCACATCTTTTTCATTTGGTGGTAGAATAATTTACTGTAACTATTTGAACAAGTATAGTATTTGTTTCTACTTTATTTTCAGTGTTCTGTAATTAGTCTTTTTGGTGCAGTGCTTTTTTGCTCTTCATTTTTTGTTGCACATAATAGTGTTTCTTGGGTTTTCTCTTTGTTAGATGGTGTATTGTTCCCTGACGGAATTCCAGAAAGCGGTGTATCAGGCTGTGCTAGAGACAGATGATGTAACCTTAGTGTTGCGAGCGGGAGAGCCCTGTAGCTGCAACAGTGGCCGGAAAAGGAAGAACTGTTGTTACAAAGTAAGAACATGTAATGTTTGGGGTTAAGAGTGCAGTCTTCTGGAACTCTTGAAAGACTGCTGGTGAAGAGATGATTGAAATGTCTGCCTAGTTGTAGGCCATCTATTTGAGAAATCCCAACTGGAAATATGGGTGGCTGCATCACAAATATGATGGAGTTTGGCACTTTGAGATTACTGCAAACCTTCTTTTCTTCCCTTGAGGAGGTGGTTGTTATTTATGCAGTAAGTTCTGGATCTGTTATATTAATAAGTGCACCTGTGATACAGTTGATATTGGCAGGGGTACTCCACTGAGATCGTCAATATGTATCAGGCATGCTGCTCCCATGTGCCTCAGGCAGTCTGCAGAATGGCAAACATCCTGAACTCAGCAGGTTGTCTGGGCTTTGCTTGTGTTCTAACTGCAGTTAGATTGTGTCTTTCTGTGCCATTAAACATGCACTTTGTTTTGCTTCATGGAAGGGAGAATCGTAGCACCAGCCATAGAGCACAAGCTGAACTGTCTTCACTAGTAGCAGCTTTGCAGATTTCTTCAATCTTCTCTGGACATCTTTAACACTCAATTAGTCTAGCTTTCTATTTGCTTTGCCCAAATGACTCAGTAGGATCAGATTAAGCACATCTTGTAAACATTTAGAAGCTATGTCTCGTACTTGCTTCTCTCTGTTTTCTTTCTGGCCTGTTTTGATTCCTGTGTAGAGTTTTGGGGTTTTTTTCCAAATGATCTGTCTTATTCAGTCTTCTGCATCTTTCTTTATGAACGATCCCCCTATAAGTCTGTTTAATATTCCATGGATACTAGTGGTCTTTGCAGGCTTTTGTTTCTTGTGATGTTTTGTAGAAAAACCAAAATGCTGCTGAACTTGATTCATGAAGGGCAGTAGGCATGCCTGTGGATGGTTAAGTGGTCTTATGGACTGTTTTATTCCAAAGTTAACTGTGAAATTTAGTAACTTGAGAAGGAAAACAAATATTGATCAAGATCAACCAATCATAACCAGAAAAATTGCTGATGCAGTAGTTGCTGCTGCTGCAGTGTAAATGAATGTTTGAAACTTGAATTTTTTTACTTGAGGTGTTTATAAAACTTTTTAAATTTTGCTGTAGAGACAAGTGAAGTTAGCAGCTGTAGGGTAAGAAGTCGTTCAGACGGTGCTGGTTTGATTTACATTTAAATCAGTTGTAACGTTACGGTCTTTTTGTTTACTGGCAGTTCTTGGTGTGATATTTACAGAAATTACTATCTGAAATGTTTAGCAATCTATGAACATAGCTGTAGGGTTTTTTCTTTTTTAGATGTTTCTATTAATAGGATCACAAAGCTGAGGAGTAAAACTGAACTTGCTTCACTTTTATTAGAAATATAGTAAACATCTCTTTGGGATCAATTACAGTACTACTTAGAACGGTTAACTCATTAAACCTGGTAAGAATAGCATTTATTTTAGATTATTACTTTTTTAAGGAGTATTTGCTTGCATAACCTTTTTTTTTTTTTTGTAGGAAAATGCACATGGTGAAACAATTAAATCTCTGCGCTTCAGTTACCTAAAAATTCTACAGAAGGTTGCAAATCATGTTGCACTGCTGCAGACAGACAACACTAGCAAGCGGCAGGTTAGTTTCAGAAGTAGTTAAAAAATGGACTTGTGAAAAATGGGATGAAAACTCTTGAAGGAAAATTGGTACTGGCCTTCTTAAGTCTTAACTAGCTGCAGTCAAGATATTTTGCAAAACTCCGTTTCCATTCAGTAGTTCAGAATGGAGACCATATAAAGATGTTATACAAAACAGTATGCTCATTTAGTTGATGCATATTTGAAAATAAGGGTTACAGAAACATTGGAGAGATTTAGGAGGGAGAGTAATTTTTAGTGATTTCTAATAGTGGTATTTCCTGTTACATTTATGAGGAGTGCTTATAAGAGGAATGTCTCTGCGTAAGTGAATAAATAAATAAATAAAAGGCAATTAGAATGCGCTTTTTTTCACTGGTACTCTATATTAAGAACTGATTTTGTTTAAATTATAAGAAACATGTTTTAGAAGAAAATACTCAATGGAGAGATCATTATCAGTTTATCTTGTTACTGTGGCAAGTCACCTACAAGACACACAGGCAGAGTTTCTACAAATGTTTGTATATGATCCTTAAAATCCAGGAATGAGCAAGGGAATTTAGGATGTTACCACTTCCTGTCAGAAACCACTGAGGAAGGGAAATCAGAGTATCCCAGCTAATTTTGCAAATTAGTTACATTAAATCAGTTTTGCTTTTTAGGAAATATTACTCATACTGTCCAGGGCCTTATATGCAGCAATGTTTTCAGCGGGCTTTTTTCTGTATGTCATATGTAGTTTTTTGTTGTAATAACATTTGAGGTTTAAATAACCTCTGAAGTAACACAGTATGAGTATTTTTGACTTAGTCTTTGACACTATGCATAATTAACTTTGCCAAAATCCGCTGAAGAAATGGACACTTTGTAGTATTTCTTACTTTTATGTGTGGAAGTCCTTTACATGAGTTAGGTGAGAGATGTGATCTTTTCATTCTCTCTTGGAAAGTGACTTAAAGTGTGAGGTAATGTTCAAGTTCAGACCTAAATTCTAGCAGTGGAGCTTTATGTGGCTCTTGAACAGTTTAAGTACCCTTCCCAAAGAGTTTTTTGTTGTATCAGTGGAACAATATGTAATTCCAATATGTATTGGCTTGTAATGCCAGTGGGTCAAGAGAAATTCTGGTACAGAACTGCTGGGTATTGCAAACCTCAAGGCAACAGAATTTTTTGAGACTGACAGTTCTGGCCAGTCCTATTGCAGCTTTTGGCCATGAGAAGATATTTTGAGCATCTCTTACTCTGGTAGGTACAATCCATGGTTTCAGATTAAGAATCTCTTTTGTTTTTAAATGAAGCAAAGGAAAACACACAGGAGGTGTTTTGTCCAGGAGTTTTGTAGTGAACTGAATAGAAAACCACATAACTCTGCTTCAGATCCTCTGACAGCCACACGTCAACTTGTTTAACTCCTTGTATAGTTTACTGGTATCCCAATATAGCTCTAATTTTTAACACCTTTTCAATCTTTCTGGTTTTCTTCCAGGAAGCGCATATCAAACGCGTTTGCAGCCAGGTATTTTCCAGTTTCCCAGATTTTGTTCAATTAAGCAAAGATGCAGCCTTTGAAACAATTTCAGATCCAAAATACAGTGGAAAAATGAAGGTAAACCCATTCCTTAGAAAAAAATAAATACTACTAATAATAGATCTGCTGTTATAGTATATGCATATAAGAAAATGTACCCCTAATAGTTGTGTGGTTTTTAATCATTCTCTTTATGTTTGGTCATACCACACCAGGTATATCCTGTCATGAATCAGGACGCAACTGGGCAAAGACTAGATAAGTGATCTGTGGTGATGAGATGCTCTGAGGTGTTAGTTTCATGTTTAATGGTGGGCATTGAAATGACCCTTACAGTCAATAGAATTGTTGTTTCGTGAAACCATGGACTCCAGTGGCAGTCAGAAATATTTAGGAAAAAAAAGAGAGCAAAACAAAGTCAATATGGGCTTAATGATTTCTGCGCACCTTCAATATTGGATGTACTTGCAGTCCCTCCTCTCAAAAAGTGTATGTTAGACCTTGAAAAGGTTCAGAGGAAGATTCAAAGAGCCACAAAGATGATTAGTAACTGGGGGTCAGCAGCAACCAAGTAGGCTGATACTCTTCAGCCTTGAAAGAATGTCTTAGGATGAATTTGAGAGACACCTACAAAATCATAAGTACCACGGAGCTGGTGAAGATGTACCCAGTGCTTACTGCCTTTGGACATTATGTAAAAATAATAGAAGTTATGCTGAAGATAACAAAAATAAATGTGTCAAGTATGAATCTGTAAAACTCCTTACCTTGGGAACTGTCTTTCTCTGGTTACAGAGAGGAACAAATGATATTTAATGATGTCTAATGCAGCTGAAAAAGAAGTCTAAGGTAGCTAATTGAAAAGAAAAATGTACTAGTTTTAGGAGTGTTCCTTAGCTGAGAGTAACTGAGGGGTTAGAAGCAATGCAGGATTTTTGCTTTCTATAAGCCTGGATATTCACAGTTTCTAGTTGGGACTGGTGGCAGTGGGAAGACCACATTGTTGTACAACAGATTTGCTATTATGCAAGCAACATCTCTCTCTACTGTTATTACATATATGTGAGATACCTGCATTTTCTTGTATACACTGAATTATCTCGTGAAAGGAAATTTAATTGTTAAATTAGCTACCAGCAAGTATTTAATGCATAGCTCTGAAGACAAAGTCCCTGATCTTCAGTAGTGCTTAGGAAGCAATTCTGTTATTGGTTATTTTCCCATGCTATATTCATGTTATTATTTTATATTTTTATGATTTTTTTATATTTCTATAATTATTTTATTTTATTTTCCTGTGACTTTCTCCTGGAAAAGCTGGCAGCCCCTGGCTTGGACAGGTGCACTGTTATCTGGGTCAAAAACTGACTGGATAGCCAGGCCCAGAGGGTGGTGGTGAATGGAGCTACGTCCAGTTAGTGTCTGGTCACTGGTGGTTGTTCCCCAGGGATCAGTGCTGGGCCCAGTCCTGTTTAATATCTTTATTCACGGTCTGAATGAGGGGATTGAGTGCACCCTCAGGAAGTTTGCAGACTTTAGTTGTGAGGGAATGTTGATGTGCTGGAGAGTAGGAGGACATGCAGGAGAGGGACTTGGACAGGCTGGATCCATGGGCCTAGACGAATGATCCAAGATTCGACAAGACCAAGTGCTGGGTCCTGTGCTTTGGCCACAACAACCTCATGCAGCACTACAGGCTTGGGGAAGAGAGGCTGGAGAGGTGCCTGTGGGAAAACAATCTGGGAGTGCTGATCAACAGCAGCTGAACGTGAGCCAGCTGTGTGCCCAGGTGGCAAAGAAAGCCAATGGCATCCTGGCTTTTATCAGAAATAGTGTGGCCAGCAGGACCAGGAAGGTGATTCTTCTCCTGTACATGGCACTGGTGAGGTTACACCTCAAATCCTGTGTTCAGTGCTGGGCCCGTCGTGACAACAAAGACAATGAGGTGCTGGAGTGTGTCCAGAGGGACCTGGAGGAGCTTGAGAAGTGGGCCAGTGGAAATCTCATGAGGTTTAACAAGGACTAGTGCAAGGTGCTGCACCTGGGTTGGTGCAACCCCAGGTATCAATACAAGCTGGGGGATGAACAGATCAAGAGCAGCCCTGCCGAGAAGGACTTGGGGGTGCTGGTGGGATGAGAGGCTGGACATGAGGCAGCAACATGCACTTGCAGCAGCACAGAAGGACAAACATGGCTGCATCAAAGGAGGTGTGGCCAGCAAGTCAGGGAATGTGATTCTCTCCTTCTCCACTCTTATGGTCTACTGTGTTCATCTTCACAGCACAAAAAGTACATGGACCTGTTGGAGCAAATCCGGAGGAGGAGCATGAAGATAGTTGGGGGAATGAACAACTGTCCTTTGAGGAAAGGATGAGTTAGTTGAGAGTGCTCAGCCTGGAGAAACAAAGGCTCTAGGGTGACCTTATTACCACCTTTCTGTACCTGAAGATAGCTGGAGGGAGACTTTCTACAGTGATAGGGAAAGAGATAATGGCTTCAAACTGGAAGAGAATAGGTTTAGATTAGATAATAGAAAGAAATTTTTTTACTCCTGAGAGCGGTGAGGCACTGGAACAGGTGTCCCAGAGAAGTTGTGAATGCCCCATCCCTGCAAGTATTCAAGGCCAGGTTGGATGGGACCCTGAGTCTAGTAGGTGGCATCCTTGCCCATGGTTGCAGGGTTTGAAACTAGATGATCTTGAAGGTCCCTTCCAAACCAAAACATTATATGATTCTATGATCTCTGTGTCTGGAAGGGGGAGTTTTATGCAGTGGGCTGTGTAGCCATCTTTGAAAAATAAATTGGGTTTTAGTCCATTAGTTTTGACTTCAAAGTAAATATGGTGTGAAAAACTGTTCATACATGTCAGGTGTGGTGACTTGCTTTTTTGTTTTCTATTCTAAATTTTAAAATGGATGTTGTTTGTAATGGTTTGGGGTTTTATGCTGTGGAAGCAAAGTCATTCAGGAAGTATTTAATTTAGAAAGTCGTCTTACCATACGAAAGTAATCACAGGAGAGTCAAAAGGCACTAGAACTTGAAAACTACTTTATCAATTTTTGACATGTTTATTTGGAAATAACTGAGACAAATTATATTAAAATGTTTTTAAATAACCTTGTTGCACTGTAGTACTTTACATTCTCTGTTTCATAAATAAATTCTAGAAACTAATTGAAATTCTTTTGTAACTTTCATCTGGTAATGTAGACCGAGTAGGTATTACTTAGTCTTTTAAATTAAAATTTGGTACAGACTACACAGAAATTTTGATACAAGTAATTATTCTTTTGTAAATAAGCATAGTTGCAAAGAAAAAGCTTGTGACATTTTCTAAAGATTCGTTCAGGGAAAGGTTGTAATTTTTTAAGGAAGTTTATATCTAGGCTGCTGTAACTGTTTTGTAGAGTTGAAAAGGTTAATCTGTCTGCTTAAAGTATCTGTTATTCTCAACCAAGCAGAGATAGAACATATAGGAAACATAGATTTTTCTTTTATAGGATATGAATTATTTCCACCAGTAAAACTAGAATGGCAAGTGTGGGAGAATGGCCTGTATGTTGTGTTTGTGTCCTACTTTGTGCTGTGGCTGCAGTCATCTCTCTCTGTTCTGCAAGCTGTAGCATTTATAATATGCCACTGCAGATTTTCTGTTCTGAACTGATGATTATAGCAAGAGCCTGGAAAAAACAGTCCCTACAATCCAAATGTATAATATGTATAAACATTTATGTTTTACCTAATATGGTAAAATGAGGATTCTAATATGTCTTTGTTACAGTGGGAGTTAGGTAATACACAGTGATGTATCTGAGTGAGCTTCTACTTTCTGGGGGAAATTACCCCTCATTTTCAGTCATACTGCAAAACATACGGTTTTCAGACTTTGCTTACACTTCGTATTTCAAAGTGAATAGATTTTTTAATAGAAATAGTTCAATATCTGAGAATTGAATGAAAGGATTGTCCTGCTTTTTTTGGAAACCACCATTTTTTGGTCATGATGGAAGACAGGGGGGACCTGCAAGGTGTAAGGAGAAGTGGTTCATTGTTTTAGAAACAAAGATTGCAGACAGAAGTATTGGGTACTACTTGGAAAAGAAGATGAATCAGTGTAGCTTTACAAGCCTGTAGTATTTCTCATTACTACCTGTCTGATTATTTCTACAGTTCTGTTAAAATTCTGGCTCAGAGAGACTCTATAAGTTTTCTAAGTGTAAAGGGCTATTAAATGTCTGGGCACTTGAAATAACTTTTTTGGGTTTTTTTTAAACAACATATAATACTTCCACAGACATAATTTATGGAGTTTTGGACTACTGTTCTTAGTTAATACAAATCTCTTAGGAATAACTGTTGGGTTGATTTAATTATTTTAGCTTGACATATTATCATTATCTCAGTAGGAAAATAGAAATCTATTGGAGCACTTTGCAAATAATATTAACTTTCTTCATTAAACGTAATCCTCGCCCAGTCAGGCATGGCTTTGAAGGCTTAAAAGTTCTGTAGACTAACTTGAACAACTGTATACAAAAAAGATATTATTAAAAGCAAGAGGTAAAATTTCATCACGCACAGACGACTCACAATGTGTAGCAATGGGAAGATGTGCTTAAATCCATGTGGACTCTTACAAAGACCTCTTCCTACTTTCCCTTGAGTATGACTAAATATTTCTGGTTTAGACTAGCAACATGCAGGATAATACACTGGTACGCAAGTGTAGAATTTGTTTCTCTTTGGTGCAGAAACATTCATTACTTTTCCCTCTTACAGTTGTTCTTTATTCCAGAATACCCAAATACCCAGTGGGGATGAAATTGAAACACTATATTTAAGCAAAACTGTGTAGATTTATTTGTGTGTTCTCCTATAGGAAATTCATTATTTAACCTGTACTTTAATAATAACAATAACACAGTAGCCAATTTCCTTCTACTTTAAAATAATGTCACTGTTTTTGTTCTGTGTTCTTTTCTTAATGTGGCTAAATAAAATGTAAATTTAAGTAGTATAGCTCTTGTTAAATTGCCTGTTGTGGATTTTTTTTTTCTCGAATAAAGTAAGTCCTAATTTATACGTACATGTACAATGAAATCAGGAGAAAAAATCTTTTGTTTGTACCTTGTTTTTGCTTGTAACAGGCTGACTGACACATACTAAATGATCTGCAATTGCTGTTTTTTGTTCTAGATATCCAGAATTATAAAGTTAATATAAACATTCATCATTTGGTTGTCAAAGATTTGTTAGGCTTTTAGTGAATAAACACAACTTTTTAAGTATTTATTGCCCATTGGGAGAAAGTTACAGTCATGGTACAGAAAATTCCTCTTTTCCCCATTGTGTATGGCTTCTGCAAAGTACTCTGGAGCTGCTGTTGCCAGATGTGGACATGCTTCTTTTGAAAATAACAGTATCACTATTATATACAAGGCTCTGGATTATTTGCTTCCCCACCAGAAGAACTTTGTGTGTGGGCGGATTACTGGCATTTCAAGGTCTGTGCAGAGTCTGGGAAGCTGGAACCTACTGTAAACAGAGCAACAGATGAGAGTGGGAATGGGGAGGAGCATACATCTCACTGATTATTTTAAGAAGACAAGTTCCAAGAAGTTCTGAACTCAGATGTAGGACAGAAAATTTAAACAGCCCTTTGAGTTTTCAGGGTAAATGTGTGTATTTTTAATATACAAAACCTCACAGTCTAAGTTAGAGTGGGGCATAAGTAACTTTTTGTTGCAGTCTATGAGCTGACACAAATAGCTTCTGAATTTACCTCTTAGTGGTCTCATGACCTTTTCACAGAGGGATTTCCTTGTAGGTCACTGAAAAATAGGAAGGTCCAGCATCTCTATTACCTTTGGCAAGTTTATTATATTAGTAGTGATTTTTGTTATGCTTCTCTTCGGCTTTGCAAATAATTACAGTGTAGCCTTTTTAGAGGTTGAAAACATAAGTAAGTGTGCGTGACATAACTTGTAGATAAAAATCTCTTCATTTATGTGCTGTGGGTTGTTTACAGGTCCTTCAGCAGCTTTTAAATCACTTCCGAAAAAATAAGGATAAAGTTCTTCTATTCTCCTTTTCTACAAAGGTGAGCTCCATGAGATTTTTATCAATTAACTACAACAGTAAGTTCTGAAGCATGAAGCAGTGAAGTGACACCTGTCAACCACATTTCCTTACTGCCTATATTGTGGGAAGTAGTTATGAGGACAGTTTTGTTACTTTGGGTGTAGAAAGCTGAGTGCAGATCGTATCTCTTGAGTTAGAGCAGTGTCACAGCACAGTATGACTGCAATATCATAAAACCTTTGTGTTAGCACTGAAAGTTGGTAAACTTCCTCTGTTCTGCTGACTTTTGACCATCAGCAAGGAAATTTCAATCCTGGGACTTACTACATCAGTTGATTTGAACTTAAAACTGTGTTTAATTGGGAGCATGAGGTATTTGTACATTTCACTCTTAAGGAACTTGCGCTTTGATTTTTCTTGTTCTGGAGTGTTTCCTGAAATGGTGCACTCTATAGTATCATTTTCTTTATTGAAATATTTGTAATGATGCATTAAAAAGTATTTTAAAAAATAGTAATGTGAATGATAGTTCTTAAATATTTAGGGGTTTTTTTTTGCTTTAAGAAAGAATGCCAGTTTCATATTTAGATGCAGCAGTATTTGTATGTCTTAGGCTGTGCTTTATCATATTCTGTACCAGACTAAATCCTGGTTACTGCAGTCTCTTTCACTCCATGCCCCTGAACTCTGACTGTGTAGTCTGTGCGTGCTCCAGTGCTCATTTACTGTGTTTCAGGTAATTGCATGTTGCTAAGGTGGGAGGAAGCTCTTTGTTGCCTGCGTGCTTATTGGGTTGAATTAACTGAGCGACAGAGGTGAAAAAGGCAACCAGGGCTGGAGGATGGAGTGAGACCACAGCAGACTAATATTAATCACCTTGACTGCTATAGAATCATGTCTAAAGAGAGTCATGAATGCTGATACCAAAGTGGTGAAGATTTAATCTCATTTGCAATGCTTGGTCTGTTGAAAATATATTTGATAAACATGACCTCTGTGATCGTGTTACATTAAAAATATAATATTAAGTACTTAATTTTTTCCCCCCTTCATTTTTCCACTCAGTTGCTAGATGTGCTGGAACAGTACTGCATGGCATCTGGGCTAGATTACCGAAGACTTGATGGAAATACAAAATCAGAAGATAGGATCAGAATTGTAAGAGAATTCAACAGCGTTCAAGAAATTAACATATGTCTTGTATCTACAATGTAAGAAAATTTAACTTAAAATTTGTTTCAATCTTTCTAGTGTTTAATAAATGGGTTACTCTGCATATTTCTTGATTACATTGTGAGGGTGTACTTTTTTGAGCAAGTGAGTTGTTCTCTTGTACGTTAGTGAGCATAGACAATGCTGAGGTCTTACGCGTTTTAAAATATATGGAGACTTCTTCCCCCTTTCCTCTGCATTATGAGGATTTGTAAGATCTGAAGGAAGTGAGTCTTCTGAATTCAAGTTTTAAATTTCCAGTTGCTCTAGGGTGGAGGAAACAATTTTAAACACTGTTATGTCATTATCCACAAAAGATTTTCTATTTCATTGTAGACACACACAATTTCTTGTATTATACCGGTAGAACTAGAAACTGAATATGAAATGCTATTTTGAACTGAAAAACTGTCTCTTGCTATTACTTTAATTTATTAACCACACTAATCAGCATGTCTTTTTAAAATACTTTAACAAATCATTGATTGTCTTTTAAAAATTTATTTACCTGTCAGATTTGCTTGTGAGTTTATGATGGATAGTGAATTCTTTTGGAATAGATTAATGTGTTCAACTGAAGTTCTCGTTATGACAGTGACTGTTCCTTTGTTTTATTCTGATTACTTCCATGATTTATATTGGGTTAAGTTTTTTACTGGGCAAGGACAGGAAAGGAACAAGAGAGGCTTTCATTTTCCTGCCCAAAGGTGAAAGCTTAGTGAAACTTGATGAAACATTCTTGACTATATAGTCACTTCAGTTCTTATTTACTGAAAGTGTGCATATTGTAGTTAGATAGAAGGATCCACACTATCTCTGTTTAACTGGAAGTCAGACATAATTTTAAAGACTTGCAAGTGCACATCAGAGCACTCTGACGCATATGCATAGGGTTGTGAAGAGATTTGTGTTGTTGGTTATGCACATTGATTTGTAATCTTTGTCAACTGTGGAATCCTCCTGTTATCTTCTTGTAAGACCTTCATGAGTCCCTGCTCCTTGTCTCTGAAGATAGAAGGGAATTATTGAATCTGTGCCATTAGGAAAGACTAATTTTTGCTTCTATCAGTCTCGCTTAGTTCTATAATCATAGCCTTTTCAGTTCTCTTCCATTAACTTACATAGAATAAAAATGAAGGCCAAATAAACAGAGAGGGACTTTCTCCTCTCTATTATGAGAGCTTGTGAATACAGAGACTTCTGAGCCTTCCCAGCCTGCTGATGATGCTGGAGACAGGAGTCTTGATTCTGTTGGGTTTGGGGTTACTCATCTTATGAAGCAAATGAAAGGAAGAAACCTGCAATGGAATTGCAGCAAAACAGGAAGCGCAATTCTTTGTCTAGTTTATCACATATAACAGGAAGTGATCTTTTTGCTTATTTGATACACAGTAATGGAAGCAGTTTTACATTTGTAATCCTTTGGAAGTAAGAAAGTGATTTATTCTAGTTCTACTCTACAAGAGAGTAATATTTTTTTCTTACTCAGATTTCAGGTATATATACAATAATAATATACTTTACATTACATTCTGTGTTTTTCAATACATAGGATGTTGACAGAATTCAGTCATACTCTTCTGTCTGTGCTGTCTTGCAAAGTCTTTGGCTGACCTGTGTAGTCAATTTTTGTGTTTTCTGAAAGTTCCATTGCTCAGAGAGCCAAATGCTGATTTTCACTGAAAATACTTCCACAGTCTTCTTGGTGTAGAAATGAATTCTACAAAGGAGGAATTCCCTGTGTAGTAGTTTTGAGTCTGCCATTATGTTCACTGGCACAATAAGCATGTAACTTTTAAAACAGAAAGCACCAATCTGTAAATCAGCTTGACCTCAAGTCATGCAGTTAATATAGGTACCAAGCATATTCATATGGCTATCTCTAATGCTTTTATTGATAGCTATGACTAATATAGCTGTATGGATAAATACAGTTTATAGGTGTTGAGAGAATATATAATTGATTTCTTCAGAGCTCATAAATTCCATCAAACCATTAGATACAGATCATGAATTTCAGACTTGAGCACAAGAGAAAAATATGTATGCATCTGTTGGAACTTCTAAGTCTCATGAAGTGTACTTCAGTCCTTTCCTGGTGTTGCTGGGAAAAATGTGTGATTATTTGGAAGAACAAAAGGGGATTTTTGGGCATGCTTAAAAACATTCAAATAATTGCTGGAGTTACTGTAACTTGATAGGAAGTTGTGAGAGCTTGCCACTCCAATTATGCTGCTTATCCTGGAGAAGGGAAAGTGCATGTGTACAACACCAAAGTCAACACAGTTCTGTTTCACATTTCAGGAAGAAATAAGAGCAGCAAGTATCCCTGCCTTTAAATCACTGTTTCTGGATTTTCTGTGCCAGTATTTCGCTAGATTAATTCCTTCAGAATAATTGTTAATGAAAATCTATTTCTGCTTCTCAGTTATCTTTGTTAGGTAATGAGAAGTGCTTAGAGAAATCTGTAGGTAGTTTTTAATGTGAAAGGTAACATACGCACTTTCCTTCTACCTGCAGCAGCATTCTCAATTACTGTCCATTACTGGACTGCTGATTGTTACTTTTTACTTTTGCAGGGCTTCATTTAACTTGAATTCTTCATGCCTATGTTGAAAATAACTTTTAATGTGTGTGTGATAACATTCAAAGAACTTTAAACCACAAGATCCCACTGAAAAAGACAACGTAGAAACTATGAAAAACTAACCTCGGTAAACAGAATTGCATAGTCAAAGCTTTCACAGAAACTCCTAATGCAGTATGATTCTGTATGTTGAGGTATTAAGTTGTGCGTTTTTAAATAAGGTGATATTTTGAAAGCTGTTCTTGGTAACAAAGCTCTTTATTTGAGCCATATTATAGTAGTTTTCATGGACCAAATTGCAGTAATGACTATTAGCTAGTTAAAATGATAGTTACAATGGAAGATACACTTTGCAGTGCCCAAACTACTGCATGCATTCTGTCCATCAAGGATATAGAAGCCATTCTTTTTCTGCTTTGGAGTACCTGAATTTTTATGTCATACCTAAAAGCATTGAATGGCAAAAGTATTACAAAGCTAAGTATCCTGTTTAATTTTTATAGACTGTTTTACATGTTGACTTATGTTTCAGTCCAACTGCAGGGTTGGTTTGGGAAAACAAGAGGCTGAATTCTGTTTTCACTAAAAAAAAAACCTCTACATTTCCAAAATACCACAATGTATCCTGAAAAAAATACAAATATTTTTATTCAGCATTTCAAACTCTGAGAATGTGCATCTTCCGGAAACATCTGTTAATATTGGCAGGTTCCCTATCCTCTCCCTTTCCAAATTTAACTACCCCAACACCACATCACACATGGAAGGGTAAGGCCACAAATGCATTTACATTGGCCTGGATTACATGAAAACCAAAAAGTGGTGGGCCTCCATAAGTTTTTGGTTTCTGTTTCATTCAGTCTTATACCTGGAAACTTTACCTTTCCTGTCTCCTTCAAACAAGCAGAATCTAAAGTAATCTGTTAAATCAGTTGCTTGGTAAATTAAATGGGATTGACTTTTTTCTACTTCGCAGTATCTCTTTCAGGAAAATAACACACTTGAAGTTAGTGATGCTTATGTCGATGTGAATGATTGTTTTAATAGTTTAATTAATAATAGTATTTAGCATGTGCTTGAATAGGAAATTGTCTCTTCTGTGTGATGGTTGTTTGAGCCAGTTGAAAAGAATATTCAGTATTTGCTTGTTTTGCACCTGCATGAGAAGTGGCATTTTCCTCCCTTTTGTTCCTGTCAAATCATTCAGCTACGCTCATACCAAACTCTTAACTAACTGCGCAGTTTTGTTGGGTTCAGCAGTTAGCTAACTCAGGTTAAGCATATGCTCAAATTGTTTATTAGTTTGCAGGTTTTACTTCAGAGCACACTCCAGCTGTTGAGCATTTTAGTATGATGTAACTGGTATGCCTGGGATTCCTAACCCCCAGACCAGACAATTTTCTGACAGGGACTTTTGTCCTTGTAATGACTGGTAGGGATATTGCTTATATGCAGCCTATGTGGCCAACTGTGCTTTTAATAGCTGAGTGACTTACTGTACAGATACACTTGTGAAAGTTGCTAATTCTTACAGGTATGACTTACCCTAGATTGTGGTCATTTTAGTGGAAGCTGTGTAGTATTATTGTTAAAACTATGTACTGGGATTAGAGGAACTAAAGTTTCACCTATAATTTTCTTGCTTCCATAAAGTTAACTGGCATAAAAATGGTTATGAATTTCAGTATAATCACTGGGGGAGTTGGCCTGTGCAGGACTTAATGGGAATGAAGTAGCAACCAGGACTTTTACTAAGTAAGTTGATAGCACTTGGTCTCAGCTTGTAACAATCGTGATACTTAGGTGAGAAGACTGCATTTTATAGAAGTGGTTGTTTGAGTACTTGGTAGTTGTTAATAAGATAGTAACACAAAAACTGTGCTGCACTGTTTTCAGTTATCTTTATTGTGTTCTTTTTTTTATGTTGGGGAAGGGTATGCCAATATGGACCTAATACAGAAAATTTTTTTAGTGTTGTTTTTATTGTAATGTAGTTCTATTTTTTTTTCCATCTTTATGCTTTTAGGGCTGGTGGACTGGGTCTTAATTTTGTTGGTGCCAATGTTGTTATACTGTTTGATCCTACGTGGAATCCAGCAAATGATCTTCAAGCAATTGATAGGTATACTCTTAAAATAAGAACCTGATCCATATTGGGCTCTTCTTTTGCTTTCATTCCATATTCTGATTGTCCAGCTAAAACTTTCCTCAAGGAGGAAATTTTTAGTATAACTTTTTGTAATCTCCATAGAGTGTGTCTAAGTGTAGCTGACATTTTTCTCATGTTTTTCATGACAAAGGACATTGTAGTTGACCCTAGTTAGTTCAAGTGGTGTTTTGAATTCCAGAACCCCTAAAGACAACCTTTATGTTCTTTTCTGCTTCACCCCTGTGGATATTAGTGTCTTTTCAGCTCTCAGTTCTAGCTCTGATATTATGCTGTTTGAGTATTTCAGTAATGCAGAGTTTTCTTTCAAGCCTTTTTGACTGTGGGATGATTCCCTAGGAATTCAGGACAGACCTTTGGCTGTCTGAAGTAAAGAATATTGAAATCTTACAAAAATCAGTAGATTTATTTATTTTTAGGAGTAGAAATAAAATTGGGGGTTTTATCTCATACAATGATGTAATTCCATTTTAAGGGTCTTTCTGATTTCTGATATGTGTTTATGTGCACCTGTTCCAGAAAAATATGTGTGTAAGAAACATATATTTGGGTCTATCTTTAAAGATCACATTTTTATGAATTGGTTCAGCCTCTCATGAATTTTGTGGAATATAGTCTATTAGAAGTCTCAGAATTTGCCATTTGGATAGACCACTGCCAGTTTATTAGCTGTTTTTATGATGTTGTAACTTATAAAGTGCTTTAGAAAGTTAAGAAAAAACTGACTGTCCCATTAACTATTTTCTATATATAATGTAAGTAGGAGAATACCTTGAGCAAGACCAGGTGGAGACAGAGAGGAGAGGAAAAAAACCCCAAAACAAACGTGAAATAAACAGAGTAGAAGACATGTTTTCAGGAGAGATGGGAGACTGTTCTTGTGATACAAAATGAGGAAGAAACTGGATAGGCCTGGGGAGAAACATGGAATAATAAGTCTAAAGAAAAAGAAAATTAATTACTGAGGAAAATTTGAAAAAAAAAAAACAACCCAACCAACCATGATGAGGAGTAGTCCTGTTTTATTAGAATACTTTTATTTTTTTATTTATTTATTACCCCTAAGAGCCCTCATCTCTTAAAATGTTTTTTGATGTGCCACTGTCCTTGCAGAGCTTATAGAATTGGCCAGTACAGAGCTGTTAAAGTGTTTAGATTGATATCCTTGGGAACTGTGGAAGAGATGATGTACTTGCGACAAGTTTACAAACAGGTAAAGTTCACAAACTGTTTAAATTGGGGCCTCTTTTTAGCATTTTTGGGGATTGAAAGCTAATCTAGCCTGTAGCAAAACTGTAGTTTGACTTGGGTTTATGATATGCACTGTTAACTTACAAAACAAAGATACATCATTTAGCAGTTGTCAGAAGAATGGAACAGAATTATATTTGTGTTCAAGTTTTTCTGTAACTATTGGCAGTTTAATTGTGCAAGATGCATAATTCAGGTCATACAGAGAACTGTTTTTATTTGAAGACCTGTAAAATACATCAGTGACAGTTGTAGTTAGTGTCTGCAATGGTCTGTTTCAGGCAACCTTTTCTTATGAACATCAGGAGAAAGTAAAGCAAAGATGTGGCTGGTGCTATAGAGGAAAAACAAGAGGCATCGCAACTTTCCTAACTGTGGAAACTTGCTTATAAATGGAGATGGAAATGGCTTGTAGTTGCTGCTGTTACGAAGATAAGAAGTCATATTGCATGCCAGAATACTCAACCTGCATCACTTGCACTCTCTAAATTTTTTGACTTGCATTGATAGACTTTGTCCTGGTTCTGGCCTGACAGGGTTAGTTTTTTTCAGTGGCCGGGACTGGGCATGGCCAGCACCTGGAGGTTATTCTTTAACACCTCACATTGTTTTCCAGGGTCAAGTGAAGGGCTCCCTTCTAGGTCACTGAACATGGCAGAGGGAGTATTGTTGGAGGTTTCCATGTGGTGAATAATCATATGTGAATTGTTCACCTCTTGTACTCTTCAACCTGCCACAGGGGGACAAGAAGGGGAAAGGGCGAGTAAGCGAGCAGCATGTGTTTTGCAGTGTTTCAGTGGGAACACTAAATTGGGGAATACCATTCCTAAACCATGATAAGCTAAAACACCTAAGATTCAGAAAAGTAAATGGCATGGTTTGGGGAACACATAATTTAGCAGCTGTTTCCTGATGAGGTCAGAATTAAAGGAAAATTAAAGGAAAAGTAAGCAAACTCGAACATGATCAGCAAAGAGCAGGATTTCGAATAATAAGAAACTAGAAGAAATATGAACATGTGTTTCTCAACAAAAGTTGCAAGTTAAGAACAAGATGATTGAGTTTAAGGTTCTGAGATTATAGGCACATAAACTGGGAGAAAGGAAGAAAACCAGTGGGATACAGTTGTCCTGAAGAATGCATTGCATAGAAAAAGTAAAACTAGGTCACCTCAGTGAGAGTCATACTATATATTGAAGAAAGCTTTATTAGATTTGAGGAATTAACCTAATAATTTGAATTTTTGGCCATAAATAATAAAATCTGGTAAGGAGTCTTCAGTCACAAGCTAGGTTATCTACAAGGAGGAAGTTAGAGGCTGAATGAGTGGGAAATGGAATAGTAAACCAATTATTCTCCTCAGCTTTAAGTAAATGACAAATAAGAATAAGGTTCTGAGATACCCAGTTTTACAGAACAGATAGAAAACCCACAGTGGGAAGATCAAATCTTGAGTTGCTCCCCGTAATGTGTATAGCTTCCTTTAAAATTCTACTTTACAAAGTGTAACAGTGACATATCTCACTTTATCTCACTTAAGTTCAACGTTTTGTAGAAACCAAAAGCCATTATAGTTCTGTTTAATTTTGACAAAATGATGTAAATAAAAAGAGGAAACTTTTTAAGGAGAAGTCAAAAGACATAGGTGATAGGCTAAAGTGCTAACAGGTAATTGGGCAATTTGCAGAGATTCTATATCAGAAGATTAGAATTAAGATATGTATTACTACTTGAAATCATACTAGTGGGGCAAGTTAAGTATAATGCATGGTATGTCCGAAAACTATTTTTGAATGACTGTGGTCTAAAAACATAAAAGCTAATAATTTAGTTTTTTGACATACCATGAGTATGCATTGTTCTCCTCTGTGGTCATTACTTTAGCAAGGTTTAAAATAATGTTCATTGCAAAAAAAAAAACCCCAAACTTGGTTGATTTTATTTTTTACATCCTCATTCATGGGAAAGCATAGAGAGGATCCTGTTCCAAAGTTTCTTATGTGCAAAATACTTTTAAAGATTTATTTCAGTAGCAAGTATCAGAAGTCTAAGAAAGGTTAACAAAATGAGCAATAGCAGATTACAACCAGCTCTAAAACCCTGAAGGAGGGGGATCCTACTTCACAGAGGCCTTGGGAGTTGGTGATCTTGTAGAAAAAGAAGACCTGGATATTGTCAGTTTGAATTTCCAAAAAGCGTGTATAAAAGTTCTTGAAAGGCTCTTGTAACTCTTTTTTTCCCAGGTGACTTGTATTTTCCAAGTTGAATAAGCAGCAATAAAAAGAGGAATTGTAAATCTGAGAATCTTTTTTTTTTTGCTACACTTGTATTGCATTCCCTTACCAAGTAAGCATACAGTGCTAAGGACTGTAAAAAAATAGTAATAATTTAATATTGAGGAACATTGAACAGTCAAGATATAGAGGAGTGCCACTAGTGTGTATAGTAGGTGTCTGATATTAGGCAACAATGCAGTAAAAGAATTTAAATATTTAACTTTTTTAAATTCAGTAAAACCAAGAAGCTGCATATTATATCACAATCTATTATACCAGCATCTGCCAAGGAAATTAAAACAAAATATCCTCTCTTAGGAATTCTCCGTTCTCCAGCTAAAGCTGTGTATATAATGCAGATGCCAGGAAATTCTGACGTGTTGTTGCAGCAAACACTTCTGAAATCTCTTGTGTTGTTCTGTTTTAGCAACTTCACTGTGCAGTGGTTGGAAGTGAAAATGCCAAGCGGTATTTTGAGGCAGTACAAGGATCAAAGGAACATCAGGGAGAGCTTTTTGGGATTCATAACCTTTTCAAACTTCGGATTCATGGGTCCTGTCTTACCAAAGACATCCTGGAGGTGTGAAATGCTATTCTTTTACTTTTGCATATTAGTTTTACATTTTTCCTTTCCTTATGTTATGTTTTCGTCGTTGTTTTGAATGGAAACACTGTAAAACAGAACAGTGAAAATTAAACAGTACTTATCTATCCAGTGACTTAAATGAAATAGGCATGCTAATTTCTCACTCTGATGTAGACCACAATTTTTTTAAATCAAAGAATGGAAAAACCTTGGATTATAATGTTCATAAATTTGCTAATATATTTATTTTCTTAATAAAAATTACTTATGTTTTGATACTTTCACATACTGCCAGCTTTGTGCGGAGATACCTTTTATTCATCAGTAGCTCAGGCTGACCTTTTATCCATAATTCTGATCATAAAAATTTTTTTTATGATCATAGTAACCTTTTTATAGTACATTTTGAGATGTCAAAAACTGTTTAATAGAATGTATTTTATAATGCTGTATTTTAGAATGTTACAGGGTGGAAGTAAGCAACTGAGGCTTCATATTTTAAAATTAATTTCTTACTCTGTTGGCCCAATTCCAGTGCATAAACTAATTTTAAGTATATGCAGTATTATACCTTTTTGTATCCAGCATGTTTACTGCACCTAGGTTGCATCTTGAAATTTGCTGTAGCTTTATTCCAGGTTTCTTTCCATACTTCCCGCTATTTTGTTATTTTGCGTGTGCTAGGAATTTAGTCTGGACTTATGGTACTTCTGGTGCTTACACCTCTGTGGAAAGAAAAAAAAACAAAACAACCTAACCCCCTTTCTTTTTTAACCCTGGGCTTCCCTTCTATGTGTAGTAGAAACTATATCTGTTTATGTTAATGTATTTGTTTTAGAGGGAAGGGAGGGTAGAAGCAGGAGTCATGACAGCAAGTACATGGCTAAAGGAAGAGAACACTCCATGCAGCTCAGAAAAGGTAAGATGAATTTGTTGACTGTGGATCCCAGAGCATGGCAGTCCCTCTAGTTCCTGATACTGCAGTGAGAAATGTGAGCAATATATTTTTAGGCTGATAATACTTTTACCCTGTTTAGAAGATTTCATTTAGGGAACTGTGGAAAGGAATACAATTGGTTTAGACTATTGAAAGTTTCGGGTTTTGTGGAACTCTGGAAGACACAGGCTATTCAGTTGTAGTCAGACAATCAGACAGTGATTCCCACCAAATCAGTGGCCTGTTCAGTACTGTCTTCTTTTTTAATGTATGTAATTGTGTAACAGTTTCCTTCTGGAAAAAGGTGTTTGTTTTTTTTCCTGACAGGTTGGTTTTAATAAGAGTATTGCATTTATAGGAACGTTTATGAGTGAACACTGTGTTCAGGTACTTAGTGAAGCAACCAGTTAGGTCTATAATATGGCCTGGAAGAGTAAAGATATCATTAGATTAAATTACACTGAATGGTTTTAAAAATTAGCCACTGTCTCTTATGCCTGTTGGAGATTTCTATGAGTAAATGTCAGTATTAACACATTGATATTAACTTATATGAGTATTAACTCATATGGATAACACATCACTATATGATGGATTTGGTGATAAAGAGTAACTTTTTAAGCTTAGGTTAAATACTTTTTGATGAGCAGGATGATATCAGGATTAATACATTAATTTTAAAACATCTCTTCATGTACAAAATGTCAGTAATTACCCTTCTGACTTTGCATTTGCATGTTGTCATAATCTTTGGCTCAGTAGTATGCAGTTTTGTAGCTGTATTCTGGACTTTCATATCTTCAAAATGTTTTAAGGTTGGCTGGTTATAGTTTTGTTTGATTACCATAGGCCCCAACTAACTTTAGAGTTGACTGTTAGGTACTCATGACTCTTCTAATGTTAGGCCCTGTATACAAGAGGCTACACCCTCTGCAGTGAGTTGTTTGGTTTTTTTAATGAATGCCATTATGCAATATTAAGGTTTGAATCACGAAGTCATCTTTCAAACGATCTTTGAAAGGTGAAAAATGGCAATAAGATTAGCATAAACTTGAAAAATATGGGTGTAGATTGTAAAGACATTGGTTGTTTTGGCAGTGTGCAACGTATATTGTCTCAAATATATTTATTGGTTATTTCCATTGTTGTTCTTCTAAAAATTTTCTGCTGCCAGAGACTCTAATAATTTCTCATTATGATTTGTTTTGTATTTGCTTGCTATTTGCATTTTGTAGTACTAGTTTGTCTATTTTTTACTTGAGTAACGTAGTGAAAATCTACTTTTTTTACAATGCTTTGAAATTGTATTCTATATACCATTAATGCTAAATACCTTTGCTGTAATATTGTTTTTTTTTCAGTATGAGCAACCAGACTGTAAAGAAGATGGAGATCCCCAAAGCTCTCAGGCACAATTACATAGAGAAGAAATTGAGTTTTGGGATGACTTCAGTGATGATGATATTCTGGACACTTCCATGAAAAAATGTGACAGAAAGAAGCCTTTCAATGCAAATAATTTCATGGCAGCAAAGGGACAGCTTTCTTTAATGCAGTGTGGATTCTCTAAGCTGCTGCAAAGAAAAATTGAAACTACCAAAGAAGGGGATGATACATGTAACTCTCATCAATTGTATTCTGATGATCAGACTATAAGAAAAAATGTGAATAGCAAGCACAGTGATATTCAGAAATGTCAGAGCAGTGTGCCTGTTTTGGAGCATGGGAAAGCTGTTTTGTCACCAGATGGAACTGGTAAACAAGATACATGTAGTACAGACTGGCTTGATTTACCAGGTTTTGAGGAGGAAGGGAACAGAGAAGATGAGGATCAAGGCACTTCAAAGGAATATGATATAGTCATGGACACTGAAGGTAGTTCTGAAGAGAGTGATGATGTCATCTTTCCTACCCAAGTGCAAGTATACCAGCAACCAGTGCTTCCTAAAAAAGTTGAAATACACAGGTCAACATTTGAAAATTGTCAAGACTTAGCAAAAGAAAAAGATGAGTTTGTATTTAAGGGAGACAGTAGACAATTTGAATTCCAAAGTATTGAGTCAAATTTCAGCAAAGTCATGTCTTTTGAAGACATCAAGGATGACACAGATTTGAAAGGAGCAAGTGACATAAGTGATGAGTCCGATGATATTGAACTTCCCCATAATTCTAAATCAAGAAAGCTAGGATCTTTCAGCATTCCAGGATGGAAGGAAAGATGTGCCCTTAACAATGAACTTGGTAATGTCTCCAGATCTCTGCTACAAGGAAAGAAGCCCAATAGAGAAAAGGAAAGTGATTTGCAGAATATAGATGAATTTTCATCCTCTGAAGATAACTTTCCAGTTGAGAAAACTCAGGCCCGAAAACAAAGCTATAAGTGTAAAAGACAGAGAGGGAGAGTTCAATTTGGGTCTAAAATGCTGCATTCAATTCAAGATACCTCTGTTGCACAAATGAAATCTAGCAATTATGCTGTGCATAGAACTTCTGCAAATAAAACTGAATTTGAGCACCAAGAGCAAAAAATGCAATCCTTGGACCGATATTTAGGTAACTAGTAATTTAATTTATTTTATTTCAGCTGTAGTAATAACATACATTTAATTTACCATTGTGAGCAGTCTCTGAGTTCTTGCTACATAGTTCTGTTGTTAAGGATACTAGTAAATGCTCTACTAAATTAGTAATATCTTTTTGTATTTTTCTTTTTATCTATTAGTCTTATTTTCCCATCTTCTGGAGTGGCAGACGGCTTTTTAATATTGGATTAAACACTGACCATCTCTTGAAAGATGCTAAGATTGAAGATCTAAGAATTAACAAACTAAATATTTGAACTGTAAAACCTCAAAAGTCTTTACAGGGCTATTAAATAAAAATCTATGTACATGAAAAAATATGATCTGGGAGACTGAAATAGCATGTGGAAAACTTGCTTCTGTAAAATACTTAATTTTAAACATTAATATTGCAGCCATTAAACCACAGATGCTTTGAAACTTTTGTCCATCAGAAAAAAGCCCACACTGAAATTGAAGTAGTGTTAAACTGTCTAGATAAATCCAAGTAAGTCTAATGATTGTTGTTAATTTCATAGAGCTGAGAAACTTGGTGCTGAATAAACTCATAACAAATTTTACAAGTTTCATGTAAATTTATTTTTTTTTAATTACAATATCCTTCAGTGCAACTGTGTACCTTCAGAGTTTTGGAATAACCAGCATTTTTTATTATATCTTTCTCCTAATGTATCAGATGGTGTTCAGGAGGTGGCATATATTCATTCAAATCAGAACGTGGTTGGATCCAGCAAAGCTGAAAATCACTTAAGCCGGTGGGCAGTGCGAGATGTATTTGAGCTGAAGCAGTTTTCCCAGCTTCCTGCTAATGTAGCTGTCTGTAGTGCCAAGGTAAAAAGAAATGTGTGGAAATGTTGTTTTAACTATTTTTTTTAAACCCTCATTTTTCATCTTAAAAAGCTCTAAAAAACTTGTTTTTCTGTTAGTGGCCACCATGAATGATCAAAGCCACAGAGGATGAGAGGAGGAGAAGGCTCAGTTGAAAGTCCAATAAATTATTTTTGGTTTTTCGGGGTGGCTTTTACATTGCCAGCTTTGAAAGAGTTGGGAATTAAGCAGCACAGCACCCTCTGGGATTTTTCTGTGAGAGAAATGGTAAGATTAAAGACTGGGTGTTTGAAATCCAATTCTGTTCCATATTTTTCTGATTTGAGCCTTGAAAGATCTTGAGTTTGTCCTGGATCCAGTTAACCAAAATTCGGTTGCTGCAGTACATTCTGGAAACTCAGTAGCATAGAAAGTCAAAGTTTGCAGACTCTTTTGGGGAGGTGAACATATGCAGTTACTATAATGAGTCAAATTTTCTATGTTTAGTGTCTGAAAAATACAACTAGAGTTTACTGGGAGTGCTTATTGGCAGCAATGTGTGTTTTGTGCTTTTTGTTGGTTATGCATCTAGTTTAATTGCATTTGGAATACATACAAATCTGGAATAATTTCAGATACAGCTTTCAGAATTTTGTTCTCATTACACAGTTTTAATCTACTCTCATTATCTGGATACATTGTTGTTGCTCTTGTAATAAATATTTGCAGTTTCCTATTTTCTGAGTCTTAAGATAAGCCACAAACATAGAGTATGTAATTGGTGAATGTGTAGTTTGGTCTTTACAGACATGTTAGCAATCATTACAAAAATTGTAGACATAAACTGTGTTGTTCTGGAGTGTTGAACATCCACAGTGGCTAGAAGAATTTCTTCCAGTGTTGTTGTTGTTGTACTGTATTTAATTAAGCCATTAGCGCAGTTGCCAAAGAATTTTTATACTGGGAAGATCAAACCAGGCGAACCAGTAAAAGTGGGGCCTTTTTAATTCTTACACATTTGCATTAGAATGGGCCTCATTAACAGAAAAGTTGGTCAGAAATACTCAAGAGTACTGTAGAAAGGTACTTATTAATTGGCACTGGCTATTTAATAATTAACATTATTAAACCCAAATATAAATGAAAGAAAACTTTGAAGAGAGACTTTCAACAAATGTCTGTTGATCCACCACTGTTCAAAAGTAGTTTGTGTTGTTCCCGTAACTTAAGATCTTATATTGTAGTTATGTGACTTCAAGTACTACAAATGAACTTCTCTTGATTAACTTGTCAGTTTTTGTAAGGTATGCATTTTTTGCTCAGAAACTACAGTTGTATCACTTCTTTTGGAGATCTAAATAGGAAAAAAAAACACCAAAAATTGTGGAGAAGTCTGCCTCTTCTTTCACTTCCTGTTATTTCTTTTACTCTAGAGGCACTAATCCAGAAATAATCCCTAGGTTATGGACTATTCTTAAATGTGGTGCTCTGAATTTTTTCTGCTCTGCTTAAGAAAAGAACTGCTAGAACTTTATATACAACTTGAAAAGATTCTTCAGTGCTTTGTTTTACTTTAGAGAGGATTTTGTGAAAAACATGGTTATTGTGCTTCTGGCAACCAGTCTTTGCTGGTCATTTTTCACTTATTTGCCATCAATTTAAATTCACTGTCAGAACAACTACTTGTGTTATCATAAAAAGAATGCTGCTTTTATATAAAGTTTAATAAAAAACTTTTTCGACAGATTAAATTAGCATCATGTGCAATACTAAAAATATGGCTGAGTCATTTAAATTTTCGTAATTGTTTTACATAAAAAAATTATAGTTTTGGATGCTGGAATGTTAATTGGAAACTGATAGTTATTGAAAGAAAGCAAAGTTTTGTCAGGTGAAATTTTCCACTTATATCATTTTCTAGCATCATTAGTCTAAGAGTTTCTCAGAAACTGTTGACTAGCTGTGATCAACAATCATATTCTTAATTAGAACCTTTTTTTACTGTGTATTTGTATTGAAGTTTTATTTGATATCATCATGAAGGCTCCTAAATAATATTTATTCCCTGATAATACTTATGTCCCTTCTTAAGCACACTTGATCAAACTGTCTTATTTCTAAGTAGAAATGATAAAGAAAGGTTATTTCATAGTTAGGTCTGCTTGAGACCCAAAAATCCTTTTTGATGTTCATTTTAGCTATGCCAACTCTGTCTTCCTGCTTTAGAATTTCACTCAGCAAGTTAATGTCTGTAATAATGCGTTTCTGGTTTAATAAATTTTAAATACATTTTTCAAGTAATCACTAATATCTCTGTGAAAGAGGTTCAGTAATTCTTAAAAACTAGTACTTTATTGAAGTGGATGAATTGCAAGTTGGGAAATACAAATTTTGACAAATCTTAGTTGAAGACTGAGTGAAACATTTTTGTTTCATGCTTACATGTGAAGCTGGATTGACATGAAAATAAGCTGTTATAATCAGCAAAACTAATCAATAAAGAGAACCCCTTGTAAGAACATTGACAGGTTGATTTTTTGCTATTGACTAGTCATCTAATTACATTTTTGCTTCACTATATTCTCATGAGCTTTTATATTCTAGGTTAAGTTCTGTAGTTTGACTGGCTAATTTATGGAAATTAGGTGAGGGGGTAAAGAAAAATTAAGTTGCTAGGAAGCCATAGAAAACAATGTATTCTTCCTGGTTTTCTACCATAGTAGCCAGAGAAGGAGTATAAATTAGGTTTATTGGTGCTTCATTTACAGCTGAAGCATGGAGACTAATGTAGTTGCTTGAGTTGCAGAAGCTGCTTAAAGCTGGAGCAGACTCCAAAACCTGTGAGAACTCTTCTTTGAAAGTGAGAGTGTTTGCATGGGAAGAAGATCCTTGAGAGTCAGGGCAGAAGGGGTGGGGGCAGCAAGTCTTATTCCTCAAAAGGGAAATCTGAAGGTATGTAGAATATCTTGTTTAAGAGCATGAGTAGCTAATGAGCTTGGATTTAAATAGGTTTTAAAAAAGTGTAAGACTTGAATACTTTTTCTTACCCCAGAGTTCGTCTTGGTGATAGTTTCTTAGTTAAAATTTAGAAGATCTGTGTTAGATCTACACAGTTGCAGAAGTGTAACTCACAGTCTCACAGGTTAAGTTTCTCTCTTAACCTTTTGAACTGTAGGCTTCAATCAAGCTTATTTTTTTATTCAGTAGTAAGTATCCAGTCTGTCCTTCATTTTACCTGTGTCTAGTATTCATATAGCCCAGCTACCTTTTCTCTGAACAAATAGAACATGTTGTTTTAGCCTGCTGTTGCTCTGTACCTTTAAAGGCTTAAGGGAGCAAAATCTTGGGGGTTTTTGGTGAGAAATAGACCTTGCCATATTTCTTCTTTCTTGCTTGCTTTGTTTTCCGGGTTCCATAACAGCCCTGGGTTCAAGACTGCAGAGCCTTTGACTCTTGTTCCCCAGGGGTGATAGGGGGTGCATGTCTATTTATGTTGGTTTTGAAAGGAATTGTGCCAACTGACTAGTTTAGCTGGGCTATTCACATTTATAGTACTGAGTGCTTGTTCAGTGTGTATTTCTATAAGCATTGTATGACTATGGAAAATACAGTCTGGTAACAGCAACCAGAGTATAAAGCCTGCCATCAAGAATCAAAACCAGGACATCATGAGAGCCCTCTCACAACTTAGCAGCTGTGAAAGGTGAGATAAAATCCAAAAGTAGTAAATGTAACAATATAAAGTATGCATTAATTTTACAAGAAAGAGAATAAACCATATTTTGGTTGAATATTGTTAGTCAAAATAAATCCTGTCCAGCATCTGAATTAAAGAAAGATAACTGAAGATAGTTTGTATATGAGAATGGTAGAAGCAAACAAATCTGAAAAGGTTTTTTATCACATGATACCTAGGAAAGGAAAATAAATTATGGAATATATTCCTTTTATCACAGAAGTCCATGGGATTGCATAAAAGTAGATTATGATGCTCTAGCTATAGATGAGTTGTAGTAGCATTCTCAGTGAAGTAAAGCATTGTTATCTTGTTATAGAACAGGCTTTTGTAAATAGTCATGTACCACAATGGAGATCTGTTTATCATTTATTTTGCAAGTGTGATGAGGGAAGTACTTAAAAAGACTAACTGGTTTTTTTTTTATGGTCATGGCATAATATCACTTAAATGTTGAATGTTGACAGTTTTAGTAAAATACTGTAATACCTACTCTTCCTGAATTATACTTGTTCTCCTTTGTCTGAAGATTATCTGTGTTCTGACCATTGCCCACAACTGTCAGTGTTGGATTGCTATAGATTTTGTGAAGAAAATACATAAGAACTCTGGAATATGACTCTTAAAGGTCATCTAGTCCAAACCCCCTGCAATGATTAGGAACATCTTCAACTAGATCGGGTTGCTTAGACCTCTGTCCAACCTGATCTTGAATGTTTTCACGGATGGGGCACACCACCAATCTGGGCAACCTGCTCCAGTGTTTGACAACCCTCACTGTAAAAAAACCTTCTTCCTTATGTCTAATCTAAATCAACAACAGGCCCTGATAAAAAGAGGGGCCCAATCTTTCTTATAGATGCCTTTTAAAATACTCCAAGGTCTCCCTGGAGTTTTCTCTTTTCTGATCTAAATAACCCCAAGTCTCTGAGCCTGTCCTGATAAGAGAGGTGTTCTGTTCCTCCAGTCACTTTTGTGGTCTTCCTCTGGACCAACAGCAGAGTAGAGGAACAGAATCACCTGCCTTGACCTCTAGCCACACCTCTTTTGATGCAGCCCAGAACAGTCTGATAATCTGTCCTCAAAGAATTGATGTTTCTGATAGTGCTGCTTATATGGCACGGATGTGTCACTAATTAGAGGTGTTTAGAACCTCAGTAATCAAATCAAAGCCGGGGGTTTTTGTTCCATGTAGAAGTGTGGCAGACATCTGCTTCTGAAGCAACTTCGGAGATACGGGTGACACTATATAATAAGAGTATATCTTGTCTTCCTTTATAGTTCTAAAAATTCATTGCACATCCCAGAACTTTAACGTCTCAAAACTTAGTCAGGTGTGTTTCTGTGCAATCCAAGATCTCGTGCTACTTGTAATCTTTCCTAACAAACCTGAAGTGTTGAAACAAGAATTGTGCTTATATTTGTGATACAATGTTGCAGGGAGAATGACACCAGGCTTCAGTATTGTAAACAGTTTGAGGGTAGAAAATACAACATTTAGTGTGACACATCGCCACTCCAGTAAAAACTGAGAGCCGTTCCTCATTGCTTCCTTATGCATATGACAACAAAATACACTTTTATGCGCTGTTTCTCAAAAGATTATTCATAAAAAAGGTCTGTTTTCTGGTCTGTTATGTAGAACTGTGAGGGAAGAAGGTTATATTGAAAGTTAATCTACTGGAATAAATAGCTTGTTTTTTCCTGCATTATTTTGTTGAGTTTAGCCTGATTTGATGACACTGAAAAATATGAGTTTAAATTCAAATTTTGTACAAATAAACTTCACTACATTGTGTTTTCTTTTAAAAAATGAAATATTACTATCTCTGTTACCACATCACTATCTGTTAAGAACATAGATGAAAATAAAGATAGATCTTGTGCAACCACAGAAAGAAGCACATGGAAAACAAAAGCTTCTAAAAAGCAAATCTGTAGCCTAGACACAATGGACTTAGAAAGCCAGACTATAATTTTCAGAGCAGACCTACAGTTATTTCAGACCTTCAGAGAAACAAAAAAGTCTTTAATAATTAATGTGATGTTTTGCTCAAAATTATTCTGACAATGTTAATTTGAGGGGGAAAAAATGAAAGTGTTAACAACGGCTATAAGATGTAGTCATTTATTAAGTATTTTTAGAGGTTTTAATTTTTTTAATCCTTTTTTTTTAGTGAGCTCCAGGGTCCAAAGCAACCTAGTTGATTTTCAGTGCAGAAGTTTTTTACTTACTTTTTTTGAAAGCTTGCACTGTTATTTGTGCAACTTTCTCTTAGCTACCATAAGAAAGAGAAAACTCCTAGAGGCAAGATTAAATATCTTCTCCTAATGTTTTTAGTCTATTCTGAATTAAATTACTGCATTCCATAATGAATTTCCTAATTAATTTCTGTGTTAACTGTTAATAAAACAGCCTATAGGAAATGTTTGACACCAGTACAGAAGTGATAGGCTTTATCTAGTTCCAGTAAAGCCGAATTTCTGTCGTATTTCTTCCATAGAAATCCAGAGTGGTGGCAGAGTTGTGTGAGCATGAGGAATTCTTTGGAGAAGGCTTGAATGTTTCACAAAAGAGGCAGAAAATGGGAACAGGACACACTGAATAATTTGAAAAACTGGTGATGTCCCACATTAGAGCTAATTGTCACTTTCTAATATGTGGAGAAGTATTAATCACAAGAATTTGTACTGTACCTGTTGAATATGTGGAGTCTCTTCTTCAGTCAACTGCGTGTTTTCAACTTAAGTTTACTTAAATTTTACTGAAAAGAAATGTACAAAGACAGCCATTCAATTGAGGATTAATCACTATGGCAACAGAAATGTGGTGACTGAAAAGGGGGAGGATATATTCTTCCCTCAGCTTCCTGACAGCTGTCATATTCAACCTTTGCGGCATGAATTCAGGCCAAAGTATAGACTGTGACCAGCTCTAAGAAACTTTATCTGTATTTTTATAAATTCATACAAGAATTGAAGTATAAAGGAAGACTTAATCCTCTAAATTGGATGACAGACATTTGGCACTATTGCCAGTGTTTGACAGAGAAATAACGAGATGCTTTGTAGTAAAACCTGGATTAATGGTAAACCCCTCTTTATGTTATTGCAATATGGTGTAAATGAAAAAACTAAGCATGCTGTCAGCCTAGGGAAAAAACATGTCCTTTGTATCTCCAATGCGGATCTAAGTACTGTTGAGAATACTGTAAATACAAAAGTTGTGTCATTAAAAACACCTCTTTATCTTATTTGTGCTACGTTGACATTTTGTAGATTATTTAAACAAAGATTTTCTATCAGTTTTAGGAACTCTGATTGCAGTGTGTTTGCACAGCTTTCAGATTCAACAAGTTTAGGTAGTTGTTTACAAAGGGTAGGCTTTTGGGAGATAACATGCCTTTATCCTTACTCTTCTAGGATGGCAAACTATTCAACTTTAAAAGAACTTTAAAAAGACATGATTGGTCTGTAATACTACTTTATTGAGTTTACTTTTTCAGTTTATAATGGAATTAACCATTCCAGGATGGTTTTTGGTTGTGTTTTCTAAATGTAGTCTATTCATAAGTGACATTCTGTGGAGCGTGTAGTTGCATTTTCATTATGACATACCTGCATGGCCCTTTTTTTTGGCTACTGTTTGGAAGAAGATAGGTGCAAGTCCACAGACTTCTTCTGGAATAACAAGTTACCTTAAGCTTTGAATTCTGATACTGGCTGACTATCTCCTCTCATTCTCAACAATATTTGTAACTATGTTCATTTAATATCTGGTTTTTGGTGCAAGACAGTGATCTGTCTCACAGGAATTATTTTTGCTAGAGGCTCAACAACTGAAATAAAACTG
>JAWWTY010000088.1:34583004-34598158 GCA_035222235.1 Margarornis squamiger | reverse complement strand
TGCATTCCCTGCGTTCCCTTAGCCTGCACAATAACCTGCTGACTTACCTTCCTCGAGAGATCCTTAACCTGGTTCACATATTACTCTAAAATGTCTTAATTTTACTGGTCTCTTGGTGTTGGCAAAATATTTTGGAGGAGTGATTTAGACCCGTAAGTCTCAACAGTTTTTGTAACCAGATTAGTATTTCAGCTATTAGTCTGCTGTGACACAGTGAAATATGACATACACTTGCAGTCGTAGCCAACATCCTGAGTAGCTTTTCTTAGCTCAGAAAGCATGAGGAAAAATGTGATTATCCTAGAGTATTTCAACATTTTAAGATAGGTTAGCTTAATTTCCTAAGACAATAAGGTACTGACTGTTACCTCTAAGTCTCATTCTTCTCCAGCCCTGTTTCATTAGAATAGCAGACACATTTATTTTGAGAATGCTTTTTAATTAAGAAAGTTAAGTTCAAAGGGAGAATAACATCCACATCAGAAACAATTCTGAAATATTATAAGATTCAGGTTTATTTCAGACCACAATTTGTAACTCACCGTAACACTCTGAAGTGGACAGTTTGTTCAGTAGTATGTTCTCTGCAAGTAGAAAGGTAATTCTGGTTTATTTAAGAATCCAGTGCTAGTAGAGACAGTCTCATTTTTGATAACTTTGTTTATTGTTCTCACCACGTGGACCTCATTTTCAGACAAACTGCATGAAATTTTATGTGGATACAATTACAGATTATCTTGCTTGCCATGCAGAATAGTTTAGGAAGAAATTCTTGTGTGACATGTACATGTACTAGATGACTTTTAAAAGGTCGTTTTCAGTTCAAACTGTTCTATGATTCTGTGTAGAAGAGATAGGGGAAAAAAGACAAAGAAGGGAACAGTCAGCTATCAAAAATTGTATGGTACTTTGTGTAATGTCTTAATAAGTGGAGAAAAGATAGGTAAAATAAAAATAATATGTAGGAATAGCATATGTTCAAGAAAAGCATATAGAAAGATCATAATAATTCACATATAATACCAGAAAAACTTCCAGGAGGAAAAAAAGAAACAAACAAGCAAACAAAAACCCAAGGAAAACTGCAGAGGGGAAAAAGATTAGTTGAAATAATTTAGCATTGTCATTTGGGTAAATAAAGAGACTGGAATGCAGTATCAAATTATCAAATTAACAACAGTCATCTAAAGCCAACTGCTACTGATGAATGTATCTGTAAAGTCGGTGGTTTTTTTGGGTTTTGAGGAGAGTGGGAAAATACAAAGTAGGATATGGCATAAGGATTTATTTGCTTGTAAGATGTGTTTTAAGAGGTCAGTTATACTGAATTCACTGTTTTTCATGCTTCTGTATAATTTTTTGTGACTGCAAGGCAACTAAACATTTGAGAAGGCTAGTGTTGTTTGGTTTAGAAATTAAAACAAAGAATGAAACTCTGCAATTATGAGTAACCTGGGTATCTGACAGCAGTAGTCTCATGCACGCTTGATGAGAACAGCCTCATAACACTGTTTCAGATGTGAGTCAGGAAGTCAGGGGTTTATTGTTGACTGGCAGTATCTGGCAAGATACTTACTGTAGGGATACTTTGGGTAATTAGGTAGTAAAAGAGAGGGAGATGCTCAGACACAGCATAGCTATGACTGAAGAATAATTATACATTTTTTCAACTTCAGATTCAGGCTGTTGAAGGACGTTCTTTATCCTCCAAATCTGGTAACTGATGAATTGCCACAGATATGAGACATCTTGTAAAACAAGTATCCTGGAGTCTGTTTCTCTTTTTTTCTCTGCTTATCTTACTCCCAGCCTCTGTTCACTTATTCTCCCATACCTTTTCATCTTCCTCTATTTAAAAAGGTGAAGTGTTGTGTTTTCCCTTGCTAGAAGGGAGTGAAGAAAGGGAGGGAAGTCAGTGGCTTAAGGTGGCCACTCATTTCAGTTGTCTGAGAGTGCTTATATATGGATTAGCATTTGTTGCTCCAGAATACAGAGCTGCTTCTTTATGCTTTTTATAGGAAGAACAGATACTCAAGTTTTGTACTGTCAAAGATAGACAAAAATTGGTTTTGGTAGGTGCATGCTGTTTTTAAAACTTTTGTAATTAAGCCGGGGGAGACAGATTGTTGCATGGAGCTTGTCACATGGAGCTAACAGATCCAAGAGTTACAGAATCGAGACAGAATCTTGAAGTAGAAGTTACTACTGCACCTAAATTTTTGCTTGATGCGTATCTACATTGTTCTTGAAGAGCATTACCCTTAAATGTGAATTGGTGTGTGACTAAAGGTGCAGATATGACCATTTTTGCTGGACTCCTGATTACTGCATCCTGTATGTAATATAACTCAAAGAAATAAAAACTCATTATTGGTATCCAAAACTCAATATATACTTATAAGAGACGTACATAGTAAAAGAAGAAGGAATTGAAAACATCATAGACTAAATGGAACATGAAAGGTGTAAGTAAATGCTTATTTTTGAGGTGTAGTAAGAATCCCTGGGTTTTCTGAGTACTGAAGAGACCATTTCGTGCATAACTGTGTAATATATAAATAGTGTCTTAAGTGTAGGTGCAGTAGATGGAGGGAGGATAGAAGAAAACAAGATGGGAAGGTCTGGCTGCAATTCTACATGTTTTATTCCCTACTTCACAATAGCACTTCACAATTTTATTTCACTGTACTTTCATTAACTTTGCTTCTTTGAGTTTACTGGGATATTTTCTGGAGTGTAACTTTTTGTAATGTAATTTCTTCGATTGCATTGCCTTCTGCTAAACAACTGGCATGGTCTTTGTCTTATATGTATGCCTTTGAACGTAAATGTTTATTTCTTTTGAACTTAGTGTGAAGATTTTCGTGACAAAATGAAAGTTCGTAAAGTTAAATAAAGTAGGAAAAATGTTACATTCAGTAATTCAATAAAATTTTTTTATCTTTGATATCAATATTTTGCTACACCTTCCCCCACTGCCCCCAAAGTTTTTTGCTGAAAGGAGAAAATGTGGATACAAAAATATATAATGGTTTTACAGATAATTCATTATAGACACACTTGATTTATCAGATGACCAATAAGTATGTAGTCAAATTAAAATGAAACTTTTCCACTTTGAACAGCTGAAATTTCTTAACATGCACTGCAAAGCCTTATTATCTGTAATGTATTTAAATATTTAGTAAACACTGATTGCTGTCATTCTTCCTGTCAAAATTCTTTTAAAATACATGTATCAGATACTATATGCTTTAGCATACAGTGAAGGATTTTCGTTTCCTTTAGTCCTCCATTCTTTTGGTCATAGCGTTTATTGATTCATAAAGGATATTGCATTCAATAATAGAAATAGATTAAATGGGTTAGTATTGGTAGTATTAGAGCAAGTCAGAGGCTCCTAGCTGACTCAAATAGTTTTAATTTCAATCTTGCTTTGAGAGATTGTCTTATGCATGTGATACACATGATAATTAAAGTGAACATTACCAGTGCTGTACAGTCAGCATGGGACTTCATGTAGAAGTAAATAATGGGGACAGAGTAGTTTGTTAGAGAAAGTGCTTGAGGAACAGAAAATACAGAAAGCTGTTGAAAGGAAGTTTTCATAAGAAATCAGTGAGTTAGAGGGCAAATATTGAAAGAAAATTGGAAAGACAGTGGCCATGAGAGCAACAAATTAAGGAGGGTAATACATGAAGTGAAATTCCAAAGAAAGTAAAATAGTGTGGAATGTTGACAATGCTGGAACATTGACTGGACTTTTCACTTTTTTAATGGTAACACTGATAGAAGGGTAGAGGAAATGTGTTCATCTCAGTGTGCAAAGCTTACCTTTACATAAACCCTGTTATCCATATGTCTGTTGCTGAGAGTGACAAACTTCAACCTTTAACAAACACAGAGACATTTTTAGAAAAACTGAAATAAGTGGTTTAGGTTTACTGAAAAAGTGTTTATTCCTTTTTAAAAAGAAATTACTGGATTTGAGAGTTGGATTGGACTTTCTAAAAGAGTCACTAGTTCAGCAGAGCCAGTTGTTGTGTTTCAGCCTAACTGGGTACCATTTAACCGATTGCCTTGCTCCAGAAAACTCATATAAGTTTTTCAGGAGTAACTACAGGCTTTCACTGGCATTAGCTGCTTCAGCTCTTGTGGTAACTTTTTTATAGTAACTTTTTCTACCTTAAGGAAGAAAAATCTTTCAGCAGCTTTTTTAGGTAGAAGAGGAGCTCTTTGTGTTTATAGGATGGGTTTTGATGTTGATCTTTTTGGTGTGGCATTGTGGGTCACTGTACTTAAAATTTTGTGCTTCCTGAACTAAATATGCCTTTTGTGCATTTATTTGCAATTAGCTATACTTCTGACATTAATTCTGGTTCTCTGCAGAGACAGGCAATCTTATGACTTACAGTGTGTTTACAACATTGACTTTGCCCCCAAAGATATTAAAAATCGTCTGTGTTTGAACAGAAGTATAAAATAAGTTATTACTGCCTCATATACTTTGCACTTGTTTAAAGAGGTAGATGGATGCACATTTGTGGGGGTTTAAAATACTTTTAAGACAGGGATTGACATGGTTAGTCTTGTATTCTGTGCGAGCTGTGCTTTCTTGAGTTAAATTTCCTGACAAAGTGAAAAACATGCTGTTTTATAGTGAGATGTGAATACAATGAATATTTTTCATGCAAAATTTCCATCAAAATAACTATATTTTAAACCTGTAATTCCTTTTCTCTTTTAAAGTACACTTTTCAAGTAAAGTTCTGTATTATCCATGCATACATTAAAAAAAAAAAAAAAGTTAACTGCCGTCTACAGAACCAGAAAGAGAATTGTAGAATATTTATACTGTAGGTAATGTCTACAGTCTTCGTTACTAGTGTTATACTATTGTTGGAAGGAGTAAGGAGTTCTATCTTAGTTGGAGGCTTGCTTTCAGTTTTTTATAGTGTAACTTGTAGTAGTCCAGTAAAATTTTCAGCTTTGGGATTGTGCATTTGTCTTAAAGTGAAAACTTATGCCTGTAGGTTCCATAATATTAGCACCTCTTTCTGTATGCTGGTTCAAGGTTACTTACCAAAGTAAAGCTGAAAACAAATCTGAGATCCTAAAGCTCAAAACTTTGTGAACAGCCCATGGAAATAAAGGAAATGGACATGGATCAAATAGAAACACATTGGGAAGCATCATTGTAGATCTGAAACCAAATTTTGAACTGCAGATGGCAAGGTGTGAACACAGTTTGTGTTTTCATCTCTAAAGCAGTGTTAGTAGGGAGACTGAGGACATCACTAAGCAGCTATTCCTTCCCATTATCCCATTTGAAAAAAAAAAGAAATGGAAAGGGTACTGTTGTTTTTTTCTTTTGTTTTTCCATGCACTTCAAATCCATTATTGAATTTTCTTATTTCCTTTGGCTTGCCTCTTGGCAAATGAGACATTTTTGTGAGAATTTATGAGAATTTCAGAAAAATAACTTAGGTGTAAATAGGATCATGTTTTTGTGCAAGATATCAGAGAACCAAGACTTTCCTTCCGTGTCCCTGGAAATTTGTGACATAGTAGGGAAGCTACATGGCAGCTGTGAATCCCAGTCTTAGCATTCAATCCACTGAATGCTAGCTAGGAGTGACAGAATTGGGTACAGGAGAACTCCTCATTATGTCACACAGCTGTCTTAATGATTTCAATGTCTCATTTTACTAGAAAAATGCTGAAAGCCCAAAAGACAATACTGCAGAGAAGAATGTTATTAAAGGAAGGCAAGAAATGCTGATGAACAGTAAGCAACATCATCTGTATGTTATGCATCCTGTGACCCAGAAAAACAAAAAAGTCTGCAGAGTAGGTTCAACCACCTTCTTGATTGGAAAGACACCCAAAGAAATATGCAGGTGAGACTGATTTGGTAAGTTGGAAGTAAAATTACAAGGTTGAAACAAACTTCCCTCCAGGTAGTTGCTTTTGTTTCAACCCTACCCAGGGAATACTGATTGTTTTCTCTGGCAAGAGTGGAACTAGTGTGAAACTTCCACTCACACTACACTAAGAGTACTGCAATTGATTAATAAAATTAATTGAACACACAAATTACTTGAATGTATTGATTCAATGGTCATGTAATACGTAACTGTGCAGATATCATCACCATGAAGCAACTATTTCCTTCCCCCTCCTTCCCTCCCTAAAAAACAAAAACCAAACCGAACAAAAACCAAACCAACCAAACAAAAACAACATTCTACCATCTGTCCATCTGCACTTCTTTTGTACTAAATACCTTCTAATATGTGGCCCTTTGGTATAGTGTCTTACCTACATTGACAGTCAGTAGGTCTTTGAATTGTAAGCTGAGGAAATCACAATGTAGTTTGGGATTCAAAATTAATTTCAGTTCTTCTAAAGTCATTATTCTTTCTTCTGCTTGCTAATAAAAACAAACAATGCTTCTAATAACGAAGTTACTTTTGATGATTACTTTCTGGGTTATGTGAAGTAGGTGAATTGAATTAATTGCTTGAAAGCTGCTTTTTTTTCTGGTCGAAGGGGTCAGAATAACCCATGTTTCCTTCTTGATAATTACAGGAGACAATTTGAGGAAATGGTATCCCACTTTAATATGGGATCAGTGAAAGACCTTGCAGAACATATTTTAAAAGCTACATCAGAAACAAGACAGAAAATGTTGAAGGAATTCTATGTTTCCAAGCATCCAGAGATAGAGTCTTTCTTCTCAGTTGAAATACCAACAGAAGCTTCACGTGAGTGTGATGAAAGAGAACTGGGTACAACACACTCTAGAAAAAGAAAATCCGTTGTTAATTTTGGAAGATCTAAGTCTAGACCTTCATCAGCTAAAGGACTACTTCTGAGCGGAACTGCAGAAACACAGACCCAGCAGAGCTTTAAAAGAAAAGCAGAGAGGATTCACAATGACTCCTACTTGCAAGATGAGTTTGTCGATGGAAAATATAAACAGTCACCCACTGTTGCTACTCAACATATTGAAAGGAGTAACAGTCAGGCATTTGAGGATTTTATGGCATCTGGCTCATTAAACAGTAAATCAGAGGTGCTGCCTGTAAAAAGTTGTGAAGGACAGCAGGACTCAGAAAAAACACAGCTGCCAAAAAAAAGATCCCTGTCTCAGTCAGAAAATGGAGAGAGAAAAGCTGAGATTTACAAGAAAAAGTATTTTATGGACTTACTTGGAGATACCTCTATTCTCAATGACCTCTTCAGAAATGATGGAAATGGGCCTACAGGATCACCAAAGATATTCTCTTCAGGGCAAGCAGAAAAATCAAAGGGGAGACCAAAAGATTTCTGGGATATACTGAATGAGCAGAATGAGGAGAGCCTCAGAAAGCTCACAGACATAGCAGTCATAGAGAAGCTGTGTGACAGAGCCCCTCATTCCACAGTGACAGAAGAGACAGAAATGTGTGAAGGTTCTCTTTGGAAAAAAAATGAAAATTTTCTGTGGAAAAAATACAGTGTGGGTGATTCAGATGAACCATCCACTGCTAAATCTTGTAACACAGTAAAATGAGAGTTTTCTGTGTGAGTTGCACTTTGATTATTGTCACTGAACATTGAAGAACTTCAGCAGGATGCAACAAAACATTGTAACTCCATGAAATTAAAGGGTAAATGATGAATTCATATTTATAGTAATAGAGAATTACATTTTACATGTGTGAATAGGTATGTAATTACATATGCAATGTATAGTGCATATGTGCATAGTAGTGCATATAGACTATATATTGTAAGCTATGATATATTCATTTTAAATTAAACTTTTAGAATTTTCCAAGTGTACTTGGCTTTCTTTAATTCTGGTTATGTTCCTAGACTCAATAGCCATACTGAGTAATTTTTTTTCCCTTTACTTACACTTGGACACCCTCAGTCACCTCAACACAATCTAAGGATAACAGTATTTGACAATGATATTCCATGTATTTGCTGAAGTACTAGAGATCGGGGGACTTCCTGAGACAGGGGTGATGTCTTTGTGTCCATTAGTTTTTGATGGGTTCCCATCCTCCATGATTTTGTTCTGTCTCTAAAGCTGTGGAACTTCTAGATCTTCAGTATCCTGTGACAGTTTGTTTCTCAGCTTGGTTGATGTGAAGAACTGCCAGTTTTTGTTTGGTTGCTCTTTTTCATTAAATGACACCAGGCATTAGAACTTTCTCTCTCTTTATACTTTCATTTCCCTTTTTATAGTCTTACATCTTTGTCAGTTGTTGGGAACATGCGGTACAGTATATATTGACTAAGGTTATTATCTTTTGGGATGCTGGGTGTAATAAAGCTTCCAAATGAAAACTGTTCTTCACAGATTGGAGGAGAGATTATAAGGTATGCAATGTCATGTCTCATTTGCCAAATAGTTGTCACATTTTTCAGTGGTGTGAGATCATGTGAAGGGTACCTTGTAACACATAACCAGAAGAGTCCAGGACTTCTTTCCTGCTGATCTTAACCTTAATTGATTTTTGTAAGTTTCAGGTGTAATGCCATATTAGTATAGGGATTTACATTGAGTATACTGTATGAATTGTTTTATGTGACAGGTGTTACGCAATTTTAAAACCTTGAACATTGAACCTGCACAGCAGTACTCTGTGAATGGTTGTAGTTTTTGTGGTCTGGATGACTGTCCACTGGAAAATAAGCTTAAATTTGATCTGGAGCAGCTTCTACTTTAGGTCATGGGAAGCTCTTGTAGGCTGCACTCTGCTCTCTGTGTTAAACTTTTTGCATGTTTTGAAGTGGAAGCCATCTAAAATGCTAATTAGGAAGTTTGATTTGAGTACCTGAAACAAGAAGCTGAGTATATAATATAAATGTTAAAGTGATAAAAGCCTTGGTGCTTACAGGTAGCTAACATAAGTAGAATTAATGTGTACCCTAACTTTTTCTCACTCTGAATCTATGCTGTTACTACTTTATTTAAGATAAAACTGAAGTTTAGGTCAGTTGGAACAGCTTTTTAAAAAAAGGTCTGAACTAAGGAAATAAAAGAAGGTGTAAACTGTTAGGTATTTGTACATTTGAATTACGTACAGCTGAAGGAAGTCAGTTTAAGTCAGGGAATATCTATACCATTTTGTTAATAAATAGAACAAATTAAGGCCTTTTGTTGGTGGCATCAGTATTGATTTTCATGACAGGTTAATATTCTTATGCTTAGAGAGGCATAGGTAAGGAAGAGATGATTTGGTGGAATAAAGAATGTGGTCATAAAATATGTAAAAAAACCTGCTGCATAAAGAAAGGGAATAGTCCCTTTGTGTTTACGGCAAAAAAAGAAGTTAAGTGGCTTAAACGACATCAAAGATAATTGAAATTAGATAATAGGTGAAGAAACTCTGTAAGGGTACATGTTAGTAGGTTGTGTAGTGCCAGTATTGTATATAATCAAGAGTAGGAGAGGAAAACACCTGCTAAAAATTGCACAGATAAAACTGTATTTCATTAGGCCAGAGGAAGGGACTGATAACTTCTCAATCTGAGGGCCAGAAGTGGCTAAAAAACCTTGTGCATTTCAGCTGGTATCAGTGCACTCAGGAGAGACTTTACCTGTGCACCATGGTGGTCAGTCATGGTCTGAATCACTACATGCTAAGGAGGGCAAAATCTGATTGAGTTAGGTAAGATTTCTCTTTTTCCTTCTTTTAGAAGAACCCTAGAGCAGTGGAACTTTATGGGTAGAAGGCTGAACTGTAGGACTGATTCCCAAGTATGAAGCTGTCATCATTTTCCTGAAGTAATCAGGAAGTTTTGTTTCTCTTTTATACTGTGATGATATGCATAAATCAAAACTTCCGTAGCCAAATACTGATGGTATATTTGTGGAAATATATTTGTTATCTGCAATTGAATTGAGCTGTGGGAAGATGTCCTGAAGTAAGATTTATGGCACTCCATAGCTTTCTGTGCAAATGTATTTTACAAGGAAATATCACCTAAGCTATAAATACTGCAGTTGAATGCCCTAGGCATCCATCTGTAAAATATTTTTTACATGAAGGAGATGTCTGTATGATTTAAAGAGAAGCTGAATTAATTAAAAAAAGAAGAATTTTACCTACATTTGAAGACAGATCTTTCAATTATTAAAACCAAGTAGATTAATTATGTCTTCTTAGAAATGTGTGATTACCATTTTGTTTGGCTTTAAAAATGAAGAGGCCTTTGGGGAATGCTGTCCTTAGGATTATGGTAGTGTGGAGTTTGTACAGCTTCCATGTGCAGGTTATTGCACAGTTGCAGGGAGGCATGGACCAGGAAAACTCTTAGCAGCCTCCTAGCATGTGGAAATAGCTTCATGGTAGCTGTGATCTCAATATAAATCATCCAGAAGGAGAAGGGTGTCATCGCTTTCAGGTGGAAATGGCTTGCTAGTTTTTTACTGTTCCCTGTTGCAGTTCCCTTGTTCTTTTACTCAGTGGAGTTCATGTGGGTATGACAGTGGGTCTCTGACATAGCAGGTGGTACCAATAGTTCCTGTTGCCTTCAATGAAAATTCTTTGACTGCCAGTGTTGTGTGTTCTGATTTGCAGTGTAATTTGGATCTTAAATGTGTTTTGCAAACTGGGGCTATGCTTAGAACTGCATTTGGGATTAGCTATGTGGTACACAGATTTCATATTTGATCTGGGAAAGGGAGACTGAAAAATTTCAAGTAATGACTATGTTTGAGGAAGTTAGGGTATGCATGCAAACATTTTGTGAACGCATTAAGGCAGTTTGAATGGATGTATTTGCTCAGCTTCTGCAGATCATGACTTCAGGCACTGGAAGGCAAACTGATATCAGTGCCCTGGCTTCAACACGGAGAATAAAACCAGCATTAATAGGAGGAAAGGGTAATTGGTAATAGCATAGTCAAAGTATCACAGGGTACTTTGAAGGTAATAATTATAGTTACTACAGAAGAAAAAGATGATTTAAGTTACTTCCTTAGGAATCTCAACTGCAGAAGGAGAGGGGATTCTCTTCTTCCAAGGAAGCATTTAACTGCCTTTGCTGCTACATATTTTCTGTTTGTGCTGTGCTCTGCATATCTTATTCACTGCATACAATCCAGTTTATGCAACAAATGAGGTAATATTGTGAAAACTCTCTCTGTGAAAATTCTTTGCATGTTCCCCAGTTCAGTACATCTTGACTTGCATTCTATACAAAAAGAGTGATAACCACCTAAGTAGATTGCATATCAGAACCTACCTTCATTATAAAGGCATCTGAAAAGTAGGTAACTGGTTTACAATAACTAAGGAAATGCAATTTCTTCTTTTGAAAGGATTGCAGATGAGAGGGCTGGGCAGTGATTCAGAGCATTGAAGAGTTATGCCTGTTGCTCTGTAGCTCATGTGTGGATCATAGTAGTGTCCTAAATTACTAAATGGGTCTGTATCCTATGTATGATTCTGTCTGCTAGTTCTGAAAGAGGAAGAAAGTACACCCAAATGAAATGACTGAAGAGCTTCAGAGATTTTTTTTGGCTTGCTTGGCATCCGAAAAGCTGAATTTCCTTTTTCAAAGACCAAGTGAAGATTGTGCTGTAAAATAAAAGACATAATTGAATGTAAACGTGATGGATATGTATGATGCTTGAGGACAGATTTCTCAGTTCTCTGAGTTGCTTGAGCTGAGAGGGTGGAATTGAGTGGCCAGAACCTGACCTTTTGTCTATGTTGACAGTCAGTATGACTGAATTGAAATTGCACACATAACTTACACTAACTGGAGCATAAACAGGCCTGCTGTGCTAAAGCATTGTTTTCTGAAAATGCACACAGGTGGTGTGATTACATTACAATTTGCATTGGTATGTTGTAGCATGTTACAATGGCTAAACATTGGTTGTATATTTGATACCAGCATTTTCAATCCCTGATGCTGCACCCATTAAAGACAATGGCAAAGCAGTGGGGATACCTGGGGTGCTAAATAGATAGCCACTCAACTCAGAATGAATCTGTATTTTGCTTCAACAGAACTGTTTATAATTAGGAGGACTGTATTCCCCGTTGGTTTATTATTAAGTTGTTTCCATCAAGTGAATGCATATGTAAACATGATCTCCCATGTCACCCTGAAAGTCATTCTGTGCTAGTTACTTCCAAAAAAAATTACCAGATGTCTATATTGTTTGAGGTAACTGCTCACAACTGTCTCCAGCACTTACCTCTCCGTGATTCAGGCTATGATGGAAGTTCTGTCACAGTTTCTGGTTGTTCTGTTTTATAATTCTGTGCCAAAGCAAACAAATTTATACTGCGGTCTAATTTGGAACGTAATTTAAATACCTGTAAGAGAGCTGTTTTATTAAAACCTTTTTGCTTTGGTCTCATCACCTCCACAATAGACTCAGAGATTAACTTGTCTTGGTCCTTCTATATACAGATACTGTAACAGCATAGCTAGAGGTACTTGTGCTACTCTTGCCTCTCTCTCTGCCCCCCACTGTTCTGTAGTTGTGGTTGTATATATTGCTGTAATTACAATAAGCTAATTCTAATTTAAGAGTCTTTTACTTGGAGGGAGTATCAAGGAATATCTTATTAGTCAAATGTTGAGGTTCTGTTCTGATTCTGCTGTGTCACTCTGGAGTATTTAGGAAAAACAGAATCTAAGTTCCTTGTAATGGACGTTATTACTTTACATTACTACGTGCCCTAATCATTAGATGTAGATAATATGTACTTTATATATATACTTACATACAATGTATTATGTACTATATATATATGTATGCATAAATCAGAATAATATATTATCAGTAAGGGAAATTACGATTTTATGAAATATGTATTTTAGGCCTGTGGCAAAAGAAATAATAGGTATTTTACCTTCATATTTGACATAATGTTGTTTGAACCTTGAGAATGCAGAATAATTTTGTGGTTTAGAATTTTGTGGTTTTATCCAGTTGTTGTATTGGGGTAATTTGGCATCTCATGAGCCATTGTTTCAAACGCAGAAGCCTTAGACCCCTGAGAAACCGCTACAAAATTTTAACTTGCATCCCTCACAAATATCTAAATTCAGTGGCATTCATCTCTCTGATTCTTTGTAAACTGCACGGAGGACACTATGCAGTCTCTTATTTTGTTCTTAAACTCCGCGGTCTTCTGTTCAGGTTGAGAAGGAACTAAATAGTAAAGTATGCTTAACTAAACTGTGGGTTTTGTCTTGAAACATTTCTGGGTATATATTAAGGGATTCTCATTGTAAATTCCACTTCACTAAAAGAAATAGAAGCAGTAGGAAGGCACTCAAAGGTGAAAGTTGGACTTGCTATTGCTTATGTAGTGGAAAAGGTGAAATAATAGTAATTTAATAGTTATTAAATAATTCTCTTTAATAATAAGGAAAACTGCTTAAAATGCTATTTTCATTTACACCTTGGTTCATGCACTCTACACACTAATACTCGTGAATTCCAGTATAAGGAAGAATAACATAGCTAGTGACTGAAAAAAACAAAAACATGGAACCTCTTTGCACCTGGAGACTCTGATGTCCAGAATGTCAAACTGTTCTGCCACCCTTATCCCAAGAAAGGTAATGGTTTAGGCCTTTTTGCAATGCTGCAGTGTTAACTGTGCATGGTTAGGTCTTTAGGCTGTGGTGGTAAGTTCAGCATGGTTATAGTTTTTCATCTCATATGTAAAGTCTTCTACCATGAGAAGAGACAGCTGTGTCTAGGTAGTCTTGAGGGTGATGTGTCTGAAAATAAAAAATCATGGTAAGAAAATAATTTTAGAAATTTTAAGGAAGTTTAAAAATTATAACAAGATACTTTTATTTCCTCACCATGGAAATCCAAAGAGTTATCTTAGAACCCTTTGTGTTTAAGACTCAGAGCAAGGGATAAAACCCTCTGTAATTGAGTTATTATACTTTAAGCATGTTGCTGGTATATCTTTTGCTGTTTCCTTCCTTCAGAGATGAGAAGTTTGTGTCCAGGATCTCTGGGAAGCTGCAGCGAGTCTGTTTTTATTGGTAGCAGGCAACTTTCATTCTTGGCCTTGCTGGATAAGAGACAAGAGCAGCAAAACAGGAAGTCTGTGATATGTGTCTGGCTTTACCTTTCGATTTTGTTAAGGCAGGTAACTGCAAATTAACTGGAAAAGATGATCGCTATCCAGTAGCTTGATTTGGATGCATTAGTTTGAGATGGGAGCCCACTGCAGTTGTGCTTCACAGCTGCAGCTGATCTGTGGTACAGACTGGGTTTCTTAATTCTTGGCTTTGTGCTTAGAGTTTCAGGAAAAAACCTGCAAATCTGAAAGGGAAAGAAATAAACCGGCATTTGCATAGAACACCACGTTTCTAAAGAGAAAAAAAGGTGATGTCCCTGGGAAAAGTTAGTATCAGTAAGCATGTAGTGGAAGACTGCCAGAATGTGTGATCATTTGTAATACTGCAGTTTTCTAACTTCTGAGTGTTTTTTGAACTTTACTCTTTCTAGCACAGTTTTGACAATGTGCTTTTTGAAAACTTTCAGATAAACCGTAAAGAAAAAGGAATTCTTTTACTCAGAAGTCATTGATTTCCACATGGATCATTATAAGCATTTAGAATCAGAATTTCAATGACGTGACCAGTTGGAGTGGCTAATAGCAGTAGGTTGCAGTCTCTTTTGTGAATCACCCAGTTAGGGAAAGAAAGGATGTAGTTGTTAGTAGATGCCACAGAAACTGGTTGAAAACAAAAGAGTGCAGGCATTTGTGAAATCTTGGTTCTATTCTGCAGTCTGGAGACAGTGTTTGTGTATTTAACACAATGGATCATTATGCTCTGACTATGTGGCATCTGTCTCTTGGAGTCTGCTCTGCTTTTGTATTTCTTTCTTGTTAGCCCAACCCCTTGGGCTTGTTTCCAAGCTAACGAGGTTCCTCAAGTGTACTGCATGGGCACCATCAATGAGTATTGATAGAATAAGGGGCAGAACTTCTCTGCTCTCAGTTCTGGTGCCACAGCAGCTTTTGGGGGCCAGGAGTATAAATGGCATGAAAAGACCCAAACTGCTCAATAAATCCTTTTGTAATTGGGAGGACACTCAGTTTATCTGTGGGAAGGATGTGCATATAGTCCGGTGGTATAGGAGGTATGTGAGATC
>JAWWTY010000088.1:34539472-34581774 GCA_035222235.1 Margarornis squamiger | reverse complement strand
GGTAGTCTTCTGGTTTTGTAGAGTGTTCAGAAAATAATGGTGCTTCTCTCTAGGAGGTTTATATGGAACATGGATAAACCACAGTGTTTAGAACTTAACTTGGCCAAAATCTGGCAGGTTTTCAGAAGCCTAGTACTGGGCATGACTCTGAAAGTCTGATTCCTTACAGTAAGGTAAGCCCTTTTCCCACCCACAGTATCTCTCCCAAAACATTCAGACAAAACAGATTCTCTCTGAAAAGACTGTAGAAAAAAAAAAAAAAAAAGGTGAGGGAAAGGGAGAGTGCTCCCTTTTAGCCCCCTTTTCAGAACAGCTGTACTGTTTCGGTTGAAACTTACCAGAAGAATTCAGCCTGACACAGACACTCAGCATGGACAATTTCAGCTTAAGCACTTAGCCTTTGGCAAAGTTATAAATAACTGAATGCAGGGTCCTATAACAGAAAGTGTTAAGCAACTTAACTACTGGTGGAAGTACCAGCAACACATATAATATGAATATAGATGTACATTGGTATGCATAAGCAGATAGTATCCGTGGCACAGTTATGATGGTATTACTGACCAGGTACAAAGCAATGAAGGCAGTACAGGAGTCGGCCTGTAAGCACCTTTGCTTGTTTAAGTTCTGCAGGGGCAGTTCAGCAGTGGTGCTACAATTGTAATGCAGGAGAACTCGTTACCTGTTGAATGCAGTAGAGCTGCTTTTTTTAGTCCAGCAGAAAGGAAATATTTAAGGAGAGCTGAGCAGGGGTTTGGCCACTGTCTCATTGTTTAAGTGCACTCACTTGGTCTAAGGCTGTGGAGATTTAAGCTTAAGGGAGTGTTTTGAAACAATGGAGTAACAGCTGTAGAAAAGTTTTCCCTTTGCCTCTTCTGTGTGTAGTTTGTTCTCACCAGCCATGCAGTACAGTTCCTGTGTGTAGGAGAGGAAAGGGTGTGATTTTTTTAATACACAGTAAAGTTATCTGCCTGTTTTACTTCTCTGGATTATAATGGAAAATAATATTTGAAACACTTGGTGATTTTAGCTTAACTAAACAAGGAGTGACAGAACAAACACTAGTCTTTAGGAAAATTGTGGGGAAGACTTTTCCTCATCTCTCTGTGCAGTAAAAATAGCTTTAATATGTTTGCATCAGCAGTTTCTCCTCTTGAAAGCTGTGTTTAGATGGCATAGGCTTTTTGCTATGTCTCTTTGGCATGGTATGTGCATACTGTACTAATCCATTTTTTCATCAGCTTGTTTCTAATAATGAGCCACCTAAGCTCTGAAAACCTCCCTCTGCTCTTAGCTGTAAAAGAATGCATAAAGGATTTAGGGATGTCAGTCATCATCTGGTTTTTTAGCAGGGGTGCGTGTATGTGTGTGCAGGGATGAGGGGAAGAGAGCACCCAAGCTGGAGTTCAGAAATTACACTCTGTGTGTGGTCTGAGGTTATTTCTCATTTCATGAAATGCACGCTTCATTCCTGGCTCAGACAAACTTGCATGTCACTGAATAAATCCCTTATCCAGTTTCCAAAACACCAAAGTGATTTGAAAGGGCTCCGTGGGTGGACTGCTACTATCAGCAAAAGCAAATAAGCTAACCTATTTAGCTAAGCATTTTTTAATACTTCAGCAGAATAACCTTCAGCAACACTTGAACAGTTGTGGCCAGCCAAGGGAAGAGAAGAGGGGTGAAAAAATGCAGAAGTTTAAGGAGTCATACCTTAATTAACATTAAAGGCTGCATTATAGCTCTTGGTGTGTCATGGTGCTGTCTGATCAGCCCAGGGAGAACACTGAGGAATGATTAAATGAAGTGACTGTGCTGCTAGGAGTCCCCTGTGGTGTACTAGTCACTGTTTATTCAGCATTTCACCTTCCTTTAATCAAAAGTGGGGCAAACTTATTATAGTAGACCCCAAAAAGATGAATCTAAAGACACCTTGTATCAAGCTGTTTTGGTGTCCAAAATAAGTAAATGGCTCTACCCTAGAACACCATGAATGTCCTTAGCAAAGCATTATTGTAGCAAATTCTAGCTCTGATAAAGCTCAGCATTCAAAATAAATAATTGTTTGTTTCATGGCATAAAGAAAACAAAACAAACAAAATGTTGCTATTCATTTAATTGGAAATTATTTGGCCAGAACAGGATTGAGTTCTCCAAATCCTGTTTTCAATCCAGCATTGTGTGATCAGAATACTTCTGATCTTGATAGATTTGCTTCAAATTAGCAGTGTAGCCAGCTCCACAACTGCCCTGCACTAGTTCATCCTCACCTTGATTATTGTGTGCAGTTTTGGGCACTGCAGTATAGGAAAGATATTAACCTCTTAGAGAGGGCAGTGAAGATGGTGGAGGGCCTTGAGGGGAAGCTGCATGAGGAGCAGCTGAGAGAACTTGGTCTGTTCAGCCTGGAGAAGAAGAGACTGAGGGGAGACCTCACTGCAGTTACAGCTTCCTTGTGAGGGGAAGAGGAGGGGCAGGCGCTGATCTCTTCTCTGTGGTGACCAGTGACGGGACCCAAGGGAATGGTCTGTAGTTGTGTCAGGGGAGATTTAGTTTGGATATTAGGAAAAGGTTCTTCACCCAGAGAGTGGTTGAGCACTGGAACAGGCTCCCCGGGAAGTGGTCACAGCACCAAGCCTGAGAGAGTTCAGGAAGTGTTTGGATGATACTGCCAGTCACATGGTGTGACTTTTGTGGATGGTCCTGTGCAGGGCCAGGAGTTTGACTTGATGATCCTTGTGGGTCCCTTCCAACCCAGCATATTCTGTGATGCTGTGCATGACCCGTGTATTTACCGGATTAAGTTTGTTACAGCTCTGAACTAAATAAAGATAAAAGAACCTCTTTCAAAGTGAATCTCAGACAGAGATATAGGATCCTGAGAGTCAAGATCTGTGAAAGTCCAGACAGAGCAAAGTGCGGTAACATAATTTGGTGAAGGCATTCTGTGAAAGGTATGAACAATGATCTCCTTGCCCTGTGTAGTACAGAGTGGGCCCACTCCTCTCAGAGGTCTAGCAGACTTCTCTGCCCAAGGAGTGAGGTTCCTGCTTCATTGTGGCATGAGAGACGAAATCATCCAGTTGTAGATAGGGGTATTTACCGAGACCTCTGCAAACCAGAATGCAACTTCAAATACTTCTCACCTCCCAGTGCCGATGTTAAATTAAGTTCCAAGGGTCTCACATTTTGAATAAACAGTGGAGAAATGAAAGCTGCCAAGAGACTGTTGTATCAAAAGGGAGAAGGAAGAGTCATTTGGTTGTTTTGTTTCCTTCATGACATTAGCAATTCTTACTTGCCTAGCACAGGCCAAAGACTGATGAACTGCCAAGCCATGCTGTGTGTTTCTTTTCAGGGTTTGGAGCTGGAAAGAACCGGTGACTTTGTGCAGTTCCTGTGTCCACAGGCCAGTGCCACAGATCTCCCCCACCACATCTTCTGTGTGAGAAGAAGGGGGCAGACTTAGCCTTCCGTTTGACTAAGGATCTGCATCTGTCCTAGTTACCCTCTCCCCACATGAAAAGTAAGGCACAAGACAGGTAAACTGCATATGCAAATGTGATGGACCCAGGCTGACAGAGAGCTGAGCTGTGAAACTGTTCTACCTTAGATTATGTAGTGTGTGATGTGCCTGTGACAGATCTCCTGCTGTGCTGCTTGACAGACTTGCACTGGGGGGGATTGTGACATGGAGCACTTAGTGTGGTCAAGGATGAATGGCTTGGAAATCCCTAAAGCGTGTGCAGTTGCTGTCTGGACAGGTTAGACAATGGAGATACAGAAAAGATAAATTTATTGGGGCATCCATAACCGAAAGTTAAGGGTAAACAAATCTGGACAGTGAAACAACTTAGCTGATGGGCAAAGGTGAGATTTGGAGAAATGTTAAGGGGTTTCTGGGGACCTATTACAAAGGGTCCAGAGAGTTCAGTATACCAATGCACTAAAAGTCATTATATGTTTTCCCTGCCCTTGGATGACAGCAGCTGATGAACACATTCTCACAAGCTCCAAAGCTGAAATTTTTCTTGTTGTTTATTTAGTCTGACTAGTTCTGGACAAGGTGTTAGCCTCTCATTCCTTTGTGCTTAAAGCATAGCAGCGAGTCCAGCTGCTGAATATGGAGCTTTTCTCAGTAGTTGTCTGCATTAGTATCTGGCTACTTAGACCAAGTTGTGCTGCCAGACCTCCACAACACTGTCCAGACAAGGCTTTCCTAGAGTTGGATTAGCCTAGGAAAAAAATAAATCACCAAAACCAAAACCTGCGTAGAGAAATCAATGCCAATTTCAAATACCACGCTTTAAAGTGCTTCTGCTTATAAGCTAGCAATCAGAAAACCTCTGCCTCTAACAGACCCCTGAACCAATTCTTATTATAGGATTTGACGCTGAGTTCTTGGTGGTAAATTACCACATTACTCTTTCAGGCCTGTGTGGGTGTCAAAGAAAAGATGCATGTGAGAAAAGTCACTGGCTGAAAGCATGGACATGTTTTGAACACTAGAGGTAGTTTAGTAGCCCAAGCCTGTTTCTGATTAAAATAAGAGTCCTTCAGATGAATGGAATGTAAACCACATACCAATTATTGGAATCCCATAAAGGAAACTCCCTTTTCCGTCTGTCTATTCATCCATCCACCCACCCACAAAAATACAGTGTCTCAGAAATATCCCTCTGCAGAAATGATGGAAAAATTCAGTGTTTGTTTCCTTTTTCCTTACCTCCCAGGTGCTGGATGACAACTATAGAGATGAAATTGCAGTGAAGCCACTTTAGCAGTTATCAGAGAAATGGACCTGCTAATTAAAAGGATAGTATTTCCTGGCACCAAGAGAAAACACACAAAATTGAACCTCAAGGCTTTCCTCAAGCGAACTTCTGTGGGACTGTGACTGTGTGAGGGCTGAAGGAACAAGCTTTAAGAGTAAGACCTGCTCAAAGTGAAAGCATTAAATCAGTGCAATCATTAGAAAAAAATACCTAGGCATGTGTATACCTGTTTCATTTGGCAAATCTCTCACTGCTTTGTGTTCTCATTGCACTTTAAATTGAAGCTTCTCCAGGTTGCAGTAGTTAGCGTTCCCATTGCTTACTTCTGTAAGGCAGAAAGTGTTTCTCCCTGGTCAGCTGTGCATTGTAAGTATTGCAGTATCTGTTTTACACATATGGTAAAACCAAGACACAAAGTTCAGAGACAGCAAATCAATGCTGAATTATGTTGGAGTCCCATTCCTGTTTCTGACCACAATAAACACTGCTTCTCCTAAGTATGCTGTAATCTCAAACACGCTGCTTAAATGAGATCTTCCTTACATGAGTGAAGGCAATAGATCTGTGTTCATGAGCACTCTATAACATCCCTGACACCACATTAAGCAATCTAGATCTGTGGAAGAGGTAATGCTATGAAATGCTTTTTCCATTGCTACTGTAATTGCAGGACAGTTCAGTCTCAATGCAAAAGGCAGCATTTGAACAGCTGGAAAAATTTTAAATTTTAATAATTTGGACAAGAGTTTGGTCTACAGTAGTATTATGGTCTAGGTCATGGCAACTATTTTTTGGTACTCTGCTGGCCTCTAGAGGGATGATTTATACACAGGCTGAAGCAGTAACCAAGGTATTTTAAGCAATACCACCTGCTCTTCAACCTTCTTGCCAGGTAGATCTTTTCTCTTTTGCAAGCCTTTCATGTAATGAAGCTTTGTAGTTCCTTGGAAACACTTGTTTTTTTTTAACTTCCATGATTTTCCTTTTCTCTGGGCAATAGATGTAAGGTATGATTCTTCTGCTTGAATATATTTCTTCTATTAGAATAAATAAGGGTAGAAGTTCCTGACAGTAAATGCCTCTCAACTGCTGAAGTCAGAAACTCAGAAAAATGTGCCAAAGGGGTGAGTGAGAGACAGAAATGCAGAAAAAACAGCATTTTGTGTATAACATTTACCCATAATTTAAAAGCTCTTAAACACTGAGAGTTCTTCTCATGAATCCTGTCATGCTCATTCAAAATAATAACTGCATCATGAAAAAAAAGTAAAATCATGGCTTTGAAATTCACAATAGACAGCACATCTTCCTTGAGTTTTTCTGCTTTCTTCTTCTCTACTCATTGCAAGGATTTGCTGTATTCTCCACTTCATTCCCAGACTCCATCTTTACTTTTTCAGAATTCATGTGTTAAATCTGAGAAAAACACTGAACAGAAAGGCTGAAAATTTTCTGCAGAGAGCAGATAATGGTCTGTAATCAGTAACTGTTTTCAAGAAATGTGACTTTTTTAACATTTAGTATATATATTCATAAGGCTTAAAGTGTTCCTCTCTCTAACTTCAGAGCATAGCAGGCATCTTGGTACATCTGTGTGAAGACTTGAGTTATTGTTCCAAAGTCATCTATACCCTTTATCCAACAGCATACATCCTTCTGGTCCTCAGCTCTGTCTTGACCCTTTTCCTCCATTCACTATGGCCCGTCTCTTGCAATTGGAATGTCTCTTGTCTCCTCAGGATATTCCCATTACCGGCTTCTTGATAGTTGCCCTCTTGGAGTGAGGTCAGCTTGACGGACCCCAATGCAAAGTAATTTTTAATTCTTCTGTGCCTAATGGTACCATAATTGTAGAACGTGTTTATATTAACTTCTCCTTTTCCCTTTGAGGTGACTATCAGGAAGTTTTAGTGTAGAGAGGAACCTTGTCTAGAGATCATCCAGATGTCAAATGCTATTTTAGTGTTTTGGTTGACATACGTGTTGACCAGTTTCTCCCCCAAAGTCCTTTGCACCATTTAAACATGTGTGACAAATATTATTTGGTACAACAAAATGTCAAGTAAGGCCTTTGTAGTAGGATATACGTCTGTCATGGAATTTTCTTTGTTGAGCCCTATTCTAGTAAAGCACTGAAGGAAGCAAAATGAAAGCACTGAAGGAAGCAAAATGTTGTAATAATCAAGATCTGTGGCTGTAATCTACAACAAAACTAATTTTTACTTCAGAAGGGCTATGATTCCAGTCTTGTGTAGAAAAAAACAATACTCCACACGAGTGTACCTGTCTTCTGTGGAAGATTTCCTCTCATTCCTTTTCTGTGCTGTTGTGCAGAGATGTCATCAAAGTGAAAACAACTGAGTTATGTATCAAAATTTGCATGTACTCTTCAGCACATACAGGAAACTACCAGGTCTAAAGAGTGTAGTGTACTGGAGTGACACATAAACATTTGGTGAGAATGTTTTAAATTATCTGAATGTATATGATGCTTGCTCTGTATCGCTTAAGAAGCCAGACAGGTTAGCCCATATAAAACTAGTCTTCATGAGGCTATGTGTTTACCAAGTACAATTCTCAAAGACCATGATGAATCTATGTAGTTTGTATGTACTATTAGTTAAAAAGGAAACGCAGGAAATTCTCACTCTTTGATCCGATTAAGAACATTAATGGATCTGTGTAGAACTGCAGAGTTCCAATGTTGGTTTGCAGCCTTGGTTAGTGTGTGGTATATGAAACAACGCAATCAAAAAGCATGACTGGCTGATGTGGCCCTAAAATGCACGATTGAAATTACTGAATTAGTGGCGATGGTAACTACAAATGGCAGGGAACTGCAACAGCAACATTTCATCTGCACAGCAAATAATGGAGGTCAAAGAGAAAACACAAAGACCACATTCAGAAACTGTGTCCTTTTGTTGTGGGAAACAGCCTCAAATGCAAAAGCTTATTCATTGGGACAAACTTGAATATCAACTGCTGGAACTTGAAATATATTAAGAAAATATGCAGTGTGAGCCTTTCAGGAAGAAAATGCCAGGGTGTTTTTGATTCATCTGGTTGCAGGTGACAGCATAGAACTGGCTGAAAATGTTGCAGTTCTGCAGCTGCCATGTGACACAACAATAATCAAGGTGTTAAATGAGAGTTGAAACAGAACTTGATATAACTTCATGCTTCCTCTAGGCTCACAGCTAGACTGCCACAGATGACCTAGAGGGATGAATGTGCAAAAAATCTAGATGTTATGAGCAACTTCAACAGAGGAAATCCATCTCTCTCTCTTGGGTGTTATAACAGTAAAGTTCTCATGTAGTTGTAAAAAGCTGACACTAAAACTCTGTGTTGTGAAGTACAGGAGTGCTGCATTCTTTGGCAGAGAGCGGAAAGGGGTATTCATCTGATCTGCGGAGGCACAGAGTATCTAGGTGGCTTAGTACAGAACCTATATTATGTGCTGAATCTCACTGCCTTCTCTCACTCAAGCTTTGGTCTGAATCACTCATTATGCTCTTGAATTTGGAGACAGTAACAGTATCTGTGAATATGACCAAAGAGCCTGAGGACTTAGAAATAAAGAGGAGAAAAAGATTTCCTTCCTAAATAAAAATGGAGCTTCAGTTTCAGGTATGTCAGTGTTGGATCAAAACTTCTGGGAAGTCCAAGAAGGTTCTGCCATATGGTGTAAATTCACATGGTGTGCAGGAGGGTCTTTCCTCTCCTTGCATTTCAGTCTTCCACATCAACAGAATGTCACAGTGCTTGACAGAGGAACTTAGTAGCTACTAAGGGCTGCTGGGTAGGAAATTATTTTCTCATATTGCAAATAACCAATTTCTAAATCTTGATCTAGGAGTACATATGAGTACATGTGAAGGTCATATGAGAATGACAGAGAAATGCGGTCACTTATGGCACCAGATCTTACAATAGTTATTTCAAGGTATTAGTCAAGTTGCAAGTGTTAGTTGTTTGCCAGTGAAAGAAGGAAGTAGCAATAGTGGCAAGGACCTGAACACAGTCATTTTGTGGCAGAATCTGATATGATGGGGTGTGATCTATTACAATCCCACATTGACTGAACAGTGGTGTATTATGGCAAAAAGGTTGACTTGTATACAGAAACAACTGTTTGTAGCCTTATTTAGTTGGAAACAAGTTAGAGTAGCTAATTTGTTTTTTCGGGTGATTGCTCCCATGAGTTGTGGGTCTTCTATGCTTCAAGTGACATCAAGTGCTTGGGAAGATGTTTGATCAGAAGTCTTTGAAAGAAGTAACCAAATAGTCATATACAACTAAAAGGGATAATGCCCGTGTAACTTTTTATTATCTTTTTATAGATTCACCAGAGTTTAAAACCAGAAGGGACCATTAGATTCTTTCACAACTATTGAATTTCATTTGCTCTATGTTATGTCATTAAGCATACTTACAGTACAGGAATGTTAAGCATAGATAGCCTTCAGATGTTCATTGTAATTAGCACATCCAAGAGTCTGAAAGCAAATCAATTTTTCTACATTATTATACTATATCAAGAACACAAGATTATGTGTAGAGCCATCCTGTCATCCATTCTTACTCATTGGCCTACAGTGTCAAAACCAAAAAAACTGCTTTCCAGTAAAACAGTTATTTTTAATTTTTTTTCCCCTGAAAACAGGAATACAGGGATCCATGATGGCTTTGTTATTCCCAGACTTCATCCCACTGCCTTGCTTGGGTTTGAAATTGCATTTTCAGTGGAAACTCTAACATGGAGTTAGCCTTTCATTACTGAACAGTTTTTTCCCTTCAGTGAAATTTTAGAAATTTTCCAAGAAAGGGAAGGAACTCATTGGAAGAGTAGGAGAAAACTCCTACCCTCAGTTTGCATGGAAGACTCTGGAAACCATCTGAGTGGGGCAGTTCAGCACATTGAACTGCAGTAGCAGAAGGAACGGGAGTCATTAATGAAAAACTTTGTTATCTGGGGATTTTTTTCAGTCTCCCTTGTTGAGAAAACAAAGGTGTTTACTGAATCAGGGTGAGCTCAGGTGGTGAAATTCTGTCACTGACAACTGAATTCTCTCTCTTAATGTCTTTAATGTGCATCATATCATCAAGAATTTGGCAGGTAATTGCTCCCTATTTGAAGGGGGTCTCATTTATAGAACTACAGAGCACTCACAAGAACCATGAAAGTCAATAGAAGTGTCATCTGAAAACTGTAAAGTGCCTTCTTGTGCCAAAAACTTTGTGGAAAAAAAAGGAAAAGAATTCTAGGAAACTCAGTTTCTCAAGTTTCTCAGTTTTTCAAGGCACTCTGAAGAGGTGGGCTTCATGGATGTTAATTGGCTGTCTTTCAATTTCCATCTTATATAGTAGTCCCTCATTTTATAGGCTTGTTATAAATGCAGTCTATGAAGCACTCAAGTGTTATAATGAGAAGGAAAACAGAGAGACATGCAAGAAACTCAGCACTTCTGTCTTCAAAATTGTCTCTGAATTATGCTGAAAATATAGAAGACACATGCTGAACACTGGGGATGAGACACAATGATAACTAGCAGCCCAGTCTGTAAGCCCTCACCATATCCTAAGGTACATTCACCAGTGAGCCCAAGAAAGACTTTATGGGCAAGGGAAGTTCTGGTATTCTTGATTTTAAAGAATTGAATCTGCAACTTCATTGTGTATTTTTAGTTCTGCGTGTGTGCACCACACATGCAAAATACTGGATCCTTAATAGCTTTTCTTTTCATGGTCCTTGTAGTCCTAACCCTAACTGGAGTTTCCTAAGATATTCCTTATATTTCTAGGCTTGTCTATCACTAGAAAACTGCTTTTGAGTTTTCTACATAATTTCATCTTTTATGTCCAGGCCAGAGAAATAAGTATTTATTTGTCCTTAAACTTAACCTCCCAGTCTCCAGAATCAGAAAGAAAATCTAGATCTTTGTGTTCCATAGGAGTGTCGTCTCCTTACCGGCTTTAGTTCTCTTTTCTGTAAATGGTCATTTACAATAAAATGTTCTTCACCCAAAGGATGGTTGAGTGCTGGAATAGGCTCCCCTGGCAAGTGGTCACAGCACCAAAACCATCTGAATTCAAGAAGCATTTGGACAATGCTCTCAGGCCCATGGTGTGATTCTTCGGGTGTCCTGTGCTGGACCAAGAGTTGGGCTTGATGATCTTTGTGAATCCCTTCCAACTCAGCATATTCTATGATTCTGTGATCCAGTTGACAATTATTTGGCATCTGCTTTATTACTACCTCCTTACTCCCTGTCCTGTCCTTCTTTCTGAAGATGTTCTGTCTGGTATTTCAATGAAAGGATGTCTCTGGTAATATTAGCATTCACAAAAGTTGCCTTGTACTATGCACAAGGCAGTACATTTCATTTCCCAACACAGTATGAGTTGCATTCTCGTCTTTGCTTGTAAGTGGTACTTAAATTTGCAGTGTGTCTCACTTTAGGTCTATCAAATACCACAGGGCTTTGTCTTCTACCAGTAAAGGAAACTCCATAAATTTTTAATGGATATCATGCAGTATATTCCTTACTTCAAAGGCACCACTATTACCTTACTGGAATTTCCTTTCTTGAAGATATATCTATCAAAATTGTCATTATGTATAATCATAACTAGAAAAAATAAAAGGCTCACCAAATACATTTACAGGAACTGTAGGGACATGGCTGAAAGATCACGCTTATGGATGTAAGCTTCAGGGTGGAAGATTCCCTTCCAGTGTCTATCCATATAACAAACGAATTTTGCAGTATACTGCTCTTACAGACCAGTAGGACATTTCACACTGATCACATAGGAAATAGACTAATTTGTACTGAAGCCAACAAATCTCAAGTTCATGTATGTACCATGTTTGACTTTCTATGCTTCCTTTTGTACCTGTTCTCTGTCTAGTTCATAGAAACCAAATATAGTGTCCTTAGGTGAAACATTAGACCAGGTGACTGCTGGGTTCTTCAGGATTTGCAACTTCCAGATGTTTTTACACACCTGTTTGAAATTGAGATGTTGAATGTATGGCTTTCATTTTGTTTTTCTACAGTATGCTCTTTTGCTCCCTTGTCCCCCTTCCTTTGTGTGGTATTTGAGATGGTTTAAAGTAAGGGCATATATTGGCTATCCATTTTTATTGTGGCTCTGGATCCAATCAGTGCTGCTAGTCGTTCAGTGAACTTCTCTGTCTACTAGCTTTTTACAAGCTTCTTTATGCTGTCTGAGTAGCTGTGTCTTTCTTTGACGAAAATGTTTGATGCTGCTGGATTGAATGAAACAGAAATTTTCAAATTAATTTCTGAACTCTGTTAGTGAAAAGAAGTAATGGGAAAAAAAATATATCACTGCTTTGGAAAGACCCCCATGTTATGTCTCAGAGCCTTCAGATATTTTCTAGGATGAACTGTATTTATTTTTATTATCCTTCCTAATATCTAATAATGAAACCTTGTATTTATGTGTTTCATCTTCAAAGTCTTGAAAACATTTGTTATCTGAATATCTGCAGGATGGGATGTCCTTCTACTACTCAATGTCTCTCCCTACTACACAAGATAGTCTTAAATGGGCACAGTACAACTTTACCATGTGCCACACTTTGGGAGGCTGATTTTGCTTCAGCTTTAACCTTATCTCCCATTTGCCCAAAGGTTTGCAGTGTATTTTCAACAGTCTTAGACGTAGATTCAAACATGCTATAGCAAAATAATACATTTCTCTATGACAGAAAAATCTGAATTAGTTTCTTTTGCATATGGAGTTTTCTAATATATGCTACTTGGTAGTCCTAGTCACAAAATCCTGTGAAACTCTTGTGCAAACCAAATGTGTATGTCTTTTCATCTGGGCTTATTTACCATGTTCTTTCTTCATTATGACAGATTTTTTTTATTATCTTCGTTTAATTGTCCCATCACATTCCAGTTACAAGAATTTAATGCCTTCCCTTTTGTGTGAGCTGGTCACATTCCTGTCTTCCGCAGAAGTCAGACTTAGCCTGTGTGGGTGTTGAAGGGGAGTTTTAAGCAAGATAAGCGAGCACAACTGATTGACTTAGTTGTAAAATGTTCCCTTTCCAGACAAAGGGTGGGTGCGTAAAGGCTGCAGGGGAAATGTTTGGTATCTAACAGGTTTACTCCCTGCCACCGTTTGTGATTAACCCGTGATTATCACCTCCCAGCTCTGGAGACAGAATGATAACAGAGTGCTCCCTGATTCCCTGGCAGCAGAACTGGCTGTATCAACCTAGCAATCACTTAGGGTGATTCTCTCTGGTTTGTAGCTAATAACGTAATATTATCAGGCAGCAAAGCTGCTCAAGAAGTCCATAACCTTCTCCACAGCATCTCCCGGAGATCCCTGTACATCAGTGGATTTCAGGAATAGCCTTCTGTATCGGTGCAATCACACGGCTAAAAAAACCGATTAATTGAACTGGTAATCAGATGACTGCTTTTGCTCTGGAGCTTTGAATTCACTGGGATCTCACATTAATCTTAATACGGGGTGTGAGTCTAGTTTGTTCAGTGAAACAAACAAACAAATAAAAACCCCAGCCAAAACCTAAATTTTGCACAGACTTTTCAAATAAGAGTATAATACTTCAGCAAACTCAAATTTGCAGCTGAACTTTCATCTCCTGCTCCTAAACAGTCATGAAGGGCCTGTTTGCCCTGCTTGAACTTATTTCATTTTTCTCTTTTCACTTTGGTTCTTTGGTAGTTGAGATTAGGAAAGGGCAAATGAATGTGTTTTATGGGGAGGTTTAAAGGGAGGAGTTCATGCACAGCATGTTATTAATCATGTCTTGTAAATACGATTACAGCATTTACACTGCTTCACATCAAAAGCCAAATGTTACGTTGCATCTTCACCATCGTAAACGTTAAGGAAGCTTTTTTAAAATATAGCAATCCATCTCTGAGACTAGATGCCTATTGTCAGCATTGAAAGCAGCAACACTGAGCTGAAAGAGCGGGTAGCAGAGGATGCAAATGCCAAGCTGTCCATCAGTGGTGTGGCTACCTAGAGAAGAACCAGAGGTGTGCTGTCACCTGCTCCAGTTGCACTGAGGAAGTTAGCATCTCTCCAGCTGCACCTGTAATGAAATCAATACGGGTGTCTTGCTGCAGCATCTGTAGAGTCATCCATTATTAAGCACTGCCTCCCATTATCATAGTGGCACTAACTTTGGTTAATCCCATTGGGTGTTTCGTTTATATAACTTGGTCTCTCTTTGTACTCAAATTTTACAATGATTGCAATTTTTTTGATATTTCTTTCAGGGCAAAAATAAGTGTTTTCACGTTATTACTGGGGACGTGGTGCGAACAGAAAGACTGGGTCTCAATTTTTCACTTGAGATGAATATAAGTGCAACTATTTCTGGTTTACATTTTTATCTATTACCACTATCACCCATTGTGTGCCTCTGGCCAGTAATTGTTATACAAGAAAAAGATCCTGACTCTTAGGAACACAGGGGCTGAGCACGATTTATTAACTATTAATAAACTCCCCTGTCAAGGATTCTGGGTAATGTAGTCCACAAGGGATTATCCTTGGGGTACACGATGCTAGATGGTTAATGTTTGTGCTGTGTGAGATTATTCTACAAAGAGCCCTAGGCACAGGAACCTAACACAATACAATTGCTCTCCAAAGAGTGGGCTGTGTGCCTGTGCTGCCTGCAGAGACTGTTTCTCAAAAAGAGAGTTTTCTACACAGCCAGACTTGTGGGCATGGGGAGGTGGAATGAGGACATGCACTGGAAAAGAAGTTTAGCCTCTGGGTGCTGGGATCTGGGATGCAGGAACAATGGGAACAAAAATGGTTGAGAACTGGAATTTCTGTTCTAAAGGAAATTCCAATGGTTTCAAACAAAGCTTATTCCAAAACAGAACAAAATGCTAACATGCATTTAACAAAAGTCTAACAGGGTTTTTTTGCTGTGGTAGTATTACAAAAAATTGTTTCAATATTAGAGTTGTAGTTATATGGAACTTTGAAAAATTAAATTAGCCTATGCTATACATAATGTCCATAGTATGTCAGTATTCAGCATTGTCTTTATATAAATTACAGTGTTATATAAACTTGATATTTGTCACAGTTTGAGGAACTAAAAATAGACAAATAAAAGTCACATATTCCAAACACTTCCTGATGAATTTGTGAAAGCCAACCATTACCATAAAGCTTTCTCATCCCAACAAACAGGGTATTTTAAACTCATCTAAGTGGGGCCATCAGCACCTATCATGTCACAGCTGTGACCTGGTGGAAGCAGTTCCTTCACCACCATCTGCAGGAGATCAAGACCTGTTCTGATAGCCCAATCCAGCACCATTGTGCTAAGCTCAGGTATTCAAGTTTATAGATCAGGATTTAATACATCAGCAGGTTTTGTATGAATTTCCTTCTTCACTTCAGTTTGCAAAACCAAAGTGTTGAGTTCTAGGCAGGTTCCGTGGCACTGCTGCCTGATCAGGCATCTGCTTCATCACTTCATCACAGCAGGGAGCAGTGGCCTCTTCTGATCTGTGTGTTTCTAGGTACAACCAGTATCAGACTTGCTGTAGATAGCATCAACACTGTCCTGACACAGGCAAAACAAAGTTATCATAACTTTCAATTTTTGGAAACTCTCTGGGAGAGGAATTTAGTTGTCCCTGATAGATTTTTAAATTTTGTTGTACAATTCATGATGAGAGTTTCCTGTAAAGCATAGTTCTTCCTTGGTTTGTTTGGGGGCATTTTAGTGCAGCTCTCTGGGGAGCTTTGTCCTTGTTGACAGCATATGAAATGCAGTCCAACAGTGGAGGTGAACTATTTATCTGTTGCCAAAATGTATCAATTGCCAGAGCTCTTTACACAATGACTTACAGTGTGTTCTGCTCCATAGCTGTCCAGCACCTATCTGAGACACAACAGACCACCAAGGCTCAGGCTGATCTGTATACTTCTGACAACTTTATTATCTCTCTCCTCACTCAACTACTCTGCTTATTGCCAACGACCAACAAAACGAGGCTAAAGCAGAGGTGGTACAAGACAACTTGTCAAAAGGTTCAGCAACTTTACCTGCCAGTACCGAAACAGGGCATTTTGTAGCTTGAGAATTCACTTAGATTTGTCATTGTAGTTGGTAAACAATGGCTGAGGTATTCATCATTCCAGTCCCACATGTTACAGTATTTTTTGGTTTAACCCTCTTTTTGCTCTTGTTTGACATCATGTGAGAAATTCAGCTACTCCAGTGTGGATGTCTATACTCATTTTAGGTGCTATGGCAAATCACATCTTACCACCACCTGTGGTCTTAGATGACTACAGAGCTCCCACAAGCCCTTTACAAGGGTTTCAGATGTCTGAGTGTCTCAAAGCACAGTAGCCTCCTGCATCAATGCAACTGCAGTTGTGCTGCAGTTGGTCAATGTCTCCCATGAGGTACCTTAGTTATAACATCACTGCTGTGGTGTGGAGTAGTAGCTCCGGTTTTTGACCAGTCCCAAGCATTTATTAAGAAGGTGGAATTGATGTATTATTGCATGGGATGAAAAGACCAACAGAGATACATTAGATAGTTCCCTGGGCTTTTATCCAACATTTAAGGAAGAAACAACTCTGAAGCCCTTCATGTGGATATGGTTCAGCCTTGAGCTCCAAGTATTTATTGCCCAGCTTTTTAAGGTCCAGAATGCTTAATCCCACTGCAACCTTCATCTGCCATCTCACTAAAACCCCACTCTTGCCTCCTTGGTTGAAAAGGGACCCATGGAAATGGCAGACCTCTGCAGATCCATTGAGATCTACCAGCATCTCTTTGCAAGGTCCCAGCCCACAGTACACCCATACTGCCCAGCGCTATCAACCCTGCTCCTGCTAGCCAGAAATTGCAATGAGTCAGATTCTGAGGGGGCTGCCACCAGCCAGGTTCCCGTGTAGCCAGATTTGCAAGGTGCTGCTGACTTTCTCTGGACTTGCTGTGAAGTCAGCTCTGCGACACGGTCGTGGCTCCTCTCTGTGCTTGGCACACGCTCTCCAGTTGGGAACACAAAGCAAAACAAAGACCTCTGCCACCTCTGACGGATCTTTTTGACTTTGTTACTAAGCCAGACGTTGTCACTTGTAAATTCAGTGTCCTTCTGTAAGTATACTTAGAATAATAATCTATTAACAATCAAAACATAAGTTTCAACCAAACCTTCAAAACTCAGCAAGTGAATTTATCAGTAAGCATGTAAATTAAGACCTCCAGAGTTGTATTTTATCCTTCTTTAGGAATTAAAACTCTCCTACACTTGAAAGGAGACCTTTATCTCTCTAGTCTCTACTTCCTTTAAACCCTTCCCTTCAGACAATATTTACACTTTTCTCGTCATTCTTGTCTTGAATTGCCTTCTGTTTGTGATGCCTGATTTAGATTTAAATTTTTTGGGACAGGGGAAATATCTGTATTTGTAAAATGCCCCATAAATTGATGGTGCTGTATAATTTATAAGTGCAGGACATATTTCAGTTTGACATTCCAACTTATATTTTCAAGGCCTTAAATAAAGTATTTATGAGCACTATCTTGAACATTTTAACATGTTATACTCGAATGTTGAATTCAAGGATCGCTAAATATTGAAATTATGTGGGCAGAACATAGTCCCCCCTTTTTCCTTCTTCAGGCAATATTGAGGGGCCAGTGCCCTCTTTACTACCAGAAAAAGAATATTTTATTCTGTTTATGAGGATTCAGTGTACTATGCATCACCAGGGAAGAGTGAGCCATGATAGCTCCAGCTAAAAGTGGCTTTGGAAAGGACAATGACCCCCTTTCAGAAGGACTTATGACCTAAGCTGATATATGGAAATGCTATTTTGATATAGCACAGAGTGAGTATGATTGTTCATCTCTTTAAGAAAATATTTGAGTGCAGCTGTTGCTCTCTGGTCTCATATGTTTATGCTTTTAAGCATGGCTTGAAGTTGAAGCATTTTTCATTTATAAAAAAGAAAAATGCTTTAACAAAATCTTTTTTCAAACAATAATATTTACACATGAGTCTCTGTTTCTGATATTTTGCTAATCAGTTAATCTCTTGTCCTCTATTTCTTTGCCCCCTTCCTCTGTTCTATATGCATTTTATACCCACAGCTCTGAAATCTTCCTAACTGGTTTGAGAGTCTGGAAAGGTTAGACTGCCTTGGTTTTGCTCCAGAGGATCTTAAGTTACCTGCTATGACAGTGTGTAAAGACTCACAGACCAGGTGTGCCACTTCTTTGCCACCAATCCTCCTACGTTAATGTGCTCACTGACAGACTTTCCTGCTGTACTTGGAGCTGTGAGACTGTCCTAACCTAAGCCCTCAACATGGGTAGATGGTGTGGTGATGTATTGCTTACACCATTATGAAGAAGAAAGATCCCTTTAAACATGGGAATATGTTCATGCAAGGTATTTGGAGCTGCCTGGTGATATAGCTGAGACTGTACATAAAGAACTAGGCTCATGTCTGTACTGATGCTGGAAGTGTAGCTGTAGGCAAGTAATTTTTTTCTAAAGATAATGTTCTGCAGGGGGTGTTAAACCAACACTCTTTCCAGTAGCCATGCAGATGAAAGCAAAAATTGTGCTGAGTCTCCTAAGAAGGACTGGTAGACTCTAAAACTCACAATCAAGGCAATAGATTACAATCCTTGTTGTTTATTAAATGTCTTTCAGGAACACCCCTTTTGAGGATCACACTATTTTAATGAAAGTCTCGAAAATAAAAGCAGTTTGTTTTCCCATATATAATCTATTACTGGCTGAGCCATTAAGACACATTGTCTTTCCACATCTACTTCTGTGTTGAATTTGTATAAGGGAGATAATAAAAGAGCCCCTTATGTTACTGAGAATTGCTGAAATGGCTATGATACATGATGGATAAATTAGAATATAATCTGAACCTGTCAATTTCTGCTGTGCAAGCAAGGCATACATTCTGAAATTAGACAGAGGATTTTGTTCTCCCCTGAATATCCTGTATGGATTGTCCGTGGCAGTGTAATAAACCCATATTAATACATCTGTAACCCTGCACTATCCACTGCTTCAAACCTTTGCATTCCATACATGACCTCGGGACATGTTGGCACATCAAGCCTCATGATAACATTTGTCCTTTACAGAACTGTAATGTAAATGGCTTGTGGTCAGTCAGCTACTGCAAATTATTGTATTTCCTTCCTCTTCCCCCCCCCCTTTTGCAAATGTTCCCTGCATTGGTTAACACTGGTTAATTCTGCACCTTTTTGCAAAAGCTTAAGGCCTATAGATTCTACTGCTGGCATGACAGAGCTAGGATTTAGCATTCAAGACCCAGTCTGAAAGCAACATTGAGAAGATGCGAAGAGAAACAAATGCTTAATATTAGCCAAAACAGACACTAAGCATGATGCTATTTAAAATGAGTAGTTAGGGAACACTGACTACTAGCATTGCTGAAGACTAGACAATAGTAGTGTAGAAAACAAATTACGGGTTTTACCAGTTCCAAAAATTAAGTGATAATGGATAAGCCTTGAAAATTTATGAAACTGCTTTAAATCAGCAGTTTTAAAACATATGATAATGAAAGTCATATTCTTTTTCTGTTTGCTTGTTTCTTTCTTTCTTTCTTTAAGGCTTATGGCTGCACCTCAGTTTTCAAAGTTTTAGTTAGGGAATCCAGACACTAGTCACATGAAAACTTGATTCAGCAATTTAGTTGCTCAAGGCTCTAAGAAACAGAACCTGAGGAAATACAGGGCATTTAGGGTAATTTTTGTGTGTGTTTTTCCTATTCCTATTCACCCTGCAGTTGATTCACAGGTGGTGTTCAGCTAGAGAAGTGAGGTCTTTGGTCAAATCTGGGACCATTTAGAACTTGCACTTTCACCATGTTTTATCCAGGGGGAGAGTAAATGTTCAAATGATTTAGTAATAGCTTGCCTTCAAACACCAAGTACAAAATTAAAGTGTGTAAAATGCATCTTGATCTGGAAAACTATATAATTTAAAGCTGAAAATCAGTACAACCATGATTTAAAATATGATATGGAAGAGTCAGAAACAATATATGACTGAAAAGTAAAACATAAAATCAACATGAATGGGAACCTTCAATATTCAATTCTATATGATGAAAGTCCAATGACAGGGTTTTATCCTAGAAATTCTGCTCTCACTGGTTAACAGTGGACTTGCATGCATACTTTAATCTCCCAAGTGGTTCTTTCAGCTTCCTAAGGACTAAGCAGGTGTTAAACTTTCTTCATATAGCATGAGGATTTTCCTGAGTTTACAACCTAGCCATGCTGCTCCTTGCCACTGACAGATGGACTAGGACCCTAATGACATGTCTGAACACTTTAGAGTGTGGATGAACAATTCCTGCCTCTCACCTCTGTTATGATCTCTGTTATTAAAGAGATGCCTTTGCCCGAATTAAGGTGCAAATGACACCACATGCCAAAGTCGATAGTACAGATTTTACTTAACAGTAAATGTGAGGTAGAGAGAAAAATAGGGAAAAGAGGAGTGGGAGGGAGATAGAGTGTGACAGAGAGCAAGATTAAGTAGAAGAAATATCACTACTCCGTGGATTCCAATGGTGTCCAGTGGATCCTACTTGTGCTCTTCTCAGTGATGAGAGTCCCAGTCTTGTCAAAGTGCTGGCTGCAGTCTGGGTCCCTTGAAGGGAAGCCCAGGGTGGTGAGAGCCCAGGGTGGTGAGGGGAGAGGAACTCCCAGGGGGTCCCCTGTCTATCTCCTCTCCAGCAGGGAGTTTTACAATGGATGATGTAATACTGGATCGTGAGACATTTAATTAGTCTTTGACACCTTCTAAGACATTATGGCTGCCTGGTATATCAGTGCAATTGAGTCTATGATGACCCATTGTGGCCCATCAACTTGAGCCCTCGTGAATGTTCAGTCCTTCCCCAGAGGAAGTTATTACTGCTGAGTCATTTGTGTAAGAATAAAGAACCTCTCCTTATCTTGTTCAACACCCAGTTTGTAGCCTGAGGTGTCAGGTGTGCATGCCCTCGGCCTCTGGGTGGTTACTGTGCTTATGATCAGCTTGCACCTTGACTGTATGAGCCATCAGCATTTCAGTCTCTCACAGGTGTGGATACATTCATATCCTGTGATAATTGAGAATTATAAATTTCTGAAATCTAAATCACAGAAAATCTGATAAAAATGCAATGGGTATTACTGATATTTCCATAAGAACTAAGACTACTTAGTCATGGTCTGTGGAGCACCAAAATATTCTTTAGCTTTCCAGATACCATAGTCCAATAGTTTTCAGTATAGCTTCCTGATAATCCTAATTTTGATCAGTATTGGAACAGTGATTACATATGCCTTCAAATCTCTGTAAAAGTAGTAGCAATTACGTTGTTTTCCTGCCTATCATTGTTCCTCTCTCTTCTCTTTTTGTCTGTTTTCTTCTCTGATCCCTGATTATTCAGCTACAATAGCTGTATGCAATGTGTGTTTAAATGCCCAGGAAAAGAGCAATTTGTACCCTCAGGAGCCATGAATGTGTTTCTGAAGAAACTTCATTTCATCTTCTCATACATATTGATGTAAATACTTCACTAAATTCTGAATTTAAATATTTGGGTCTTTAAAATCTCTGTAGGAATTAGATCTATGAAACCAACTGAGGTATTTTTCTCTGTTGCTGTATGGTCAGATTCCAACTGAATTTAATTCTGGATGTCTGTGAATCTTTGGTGTTTGCAGACTGCAAATATTGAATGTTCAAACTTGAGAAGAACAATTTCTTACCACTTGTGAGAAGGAGGGAAAGAATTTTAAATGAGCACTTGAATGCTTATAGAATAAAAAGTCTTCTATGACCTTCTCTGTGATGTGTGTAGCTCAAGAGTCCTTCCCACCAGTACTTGGTTTTAACTCCGGTAAGCCCTTGTGTGAAAGTGCTACATAGAACAGTTGCAATGCCAGACAACAGAGTACCCATGGACCCAGGAAGTATCATTCCATGCTGCACAAATGTTAATAAGGATGGTGTATATCACCTCAGAGAGTGCAAGGAGAAACCTGCTGCTTCAGTGCAGAGAGCATCTGAGCTTGCTTCAAAGTCAACAAAAGTAAAAGGTATTCACAGTGTCTTGATGTTGAGCACAGAAAGGTGTGTGAATAAAGGGCTGCCTTTTGTTGCCATCACTTTGCTCTCAGTAAGTGCCAGTACAGTGCCACCAGAGTTGGGTGACCATAGACACTGAGTGCTGTCCACAAAGCTTTTACACAGAACACTGACAGAACGAAGAAACAAAGACAGAGTCATCAGGGATTTCTTCTCTCCCTCTCCATGATTCCTTACAGACCTTCCAAGTGTAACAGCCACCATAAAAAATTAGGCCTCTTAAGTGAGAGGAAAGATCACAGGCTTAGATTCTTTCTTGAGCTTGCCCAGCAACAGCCATCATCTGGCTAACCCATTATTATGCAAAAAGTAACTTAGATCAAAAAGCAAGCCATATTTACTGTCCTCTCACATAAAGGCAGACTAGGAAAGAGCTATTTATGTACCACTAAAGCTAAAGCAGTACAAAGATAATTTAATCTAACATCAGAAAAAGATGTGTTAGGAAAAAAATCCACTCTCAGGAAAGGCTGTTATCATTATTCCTAGTTCAAAGACCAGGAACACTAATCTATTTCAGCAGCTAATAAAAATTAGTCTTTGGGATTTTTGAAATTTGCACTTCTCTGTGCTTATACATTCCAGGGATAAAAAGGGAAATACATCAATACTCTGAAGAAATGCTGTCTAAAATGGAGTCATTCCACCCGAAAACCAATCAACTATAATATTACGAATACTTCAGTGTGATACAGTAGACACTGAGGTGGTTCACAAAGTCATTTTGCAGATGGGGCATTTGCAACATAGTCTAGGGAAGTGGCTTGTGAAGGTTGCCTAGAACAAACCTGCTTTCAGAATTGAAGAGCAAGGAAGTGTGCCCAGCAATGCCCTCACTTACCAGGTTTGTTTAGGTATGCAAGTCTCCTTTCTTGCACAGCTAAAGATAGAGGTGAACACAGAGCAACACCTGAGCATCTAAGTGGGCTTTCTAAGACTGACAGTCCTAGGCTAATGAAAAATACAACATTAAATCCAAGTCTTCTGAGCCAGTCATGTCCATCAGCATATAATCTGTACCCCTATTCTCAACCAGTAAGTCTACCGCTCATGTAGTGGAAAAGAGCACACATTTTTAACTTTGCAAGGAAAATTGATCTTTTGAGATAAAGCATGACCTTTTAGTGTGAAACTCTTGCTAAAATGGCAGCCAAATTTGGTAGGCTAGGGAGAGAAGAGAAAGAGGCTTACTGAAAGAGAGGAAGGCTGGACACCAAGGTACACTTCCCAAAATAAAGACCTGAAAACACCAGTGGTTACGAAGCGTGCTAGTATACTCCCTGCTGAGCTCGCCAAAGGCAGTTGACCATTTTTGTGATGCTGCTTGGATCAGAGGAAGGCAGATGCTCCTTTATTTCTTGCTTAATTTTTGTGTGCCTTGTTTGAGATTTCCAGATGTTGTGGCTTAGGGACCTTGGTAGTTCCTGTCCTACCAGAGCAGGAATGTGGAAGTGATGGGGAGTCTCCAATTTCTTTTTAATTGCTGTCTTGGTAACCTGGCTGCCTTTCTATGCTTAACCCCTCTTTGTCCCTGGTCTTTTATTCCTACATTTGTTCATGTTGGGCCAATATAGTATACCCAGAGGTAGGGACTTGCCCTTCAAAAACTGTTTGACTTTTCACACAAAGCTATTGCTTCTGCAGCTGTTATTGCCTCCCCTTTCTGCTGTACTGAATAACAAATAATATGCACGAGGGAGTAAAAAGGGCCTTCTTACAGCTATGTATTTTGGTCACACTGTAATGAGATGAACAGGAGAAATGTCTGACTACTGACCACCCCAGGTGTTATGCAGGAGGGTGGCTGCTGTTGTTTCTCCTAGTGTTGCTACAGCTGTTTTTCCCCAACAGGGATATGCTGCCAACATTTTAACTCCATCAGTTACACAAGTGTCACTTCCTCTGCAAAATGTACATATGTGCATATACACACATAAACATATAATTCCCACAGCTGGCCTTTCTTCCCACTCCTCCTCAGATCCCATGGTACTTTACCCAGCTAAAGCTTGTTTTGTTGGTCCCCAACATAGCAATAGCGTTTGTGGAGGGCAGCTTTCTGGCTGGCCTGTGGAGTAACTTGCCCTTGGAGAAGCTGCTATGCTCATGGTGGATAAACTGGCCATGCTGCTGCCTTGCTGCCAGTGTTGGGAGTCGCCCCCCGTCCTGTGCCTGCTCTCTGGACTTGGGTGCCATTTCAGGGGGGATGAAAACCGCTAAGGAGAAGGTAGACACTGAGCAGCACGGCTTTCAATTTCAGGTCTGGTTAACTTGTGAAATATGGCTGCATGCAATGAACGCTGATTAAGTAAACACTGTGGTTTAAAAATTAGCATTGCAAGACAGGGCGAATGTAGCGTGACTGAAGAACAAATCAAGGTGAAAGTATTACTTAGAGCATGCACGTATGTGACTTCAAGAGGAAAAGACATCACCAAAGTCCACACGCCGGTTATTTTTTTGTTTTGTTGCTTAATTACATTGGTTTACAATTTTTTGTAGAGAACTTTATTATGGAGCCTCTACATGAATTATTGTTAGAGTGAGAATAACAGCACTTTGTTAATTATTAAGACTGGTTGCAGTAACCCTTCTTTTGCTTGCTCCTTTTTAAAGCTTTTAGTGCTTTGCTACCTAATATGCTTTTATTTGTTTTTGTACGAGTAGCACCATATAAATATGCCACAACCAGCCTGGCAAAAACTGCAATTTGCTAATTGAATGTAAAATCATATTCAAATTGATAGCAATACCCCTCCTTTTAGCTTGCCTCTGCATGCTTGTTGAAATTTTAGTTAGACTGTGAACCAGAGTTTGATGAAAAAGTCTTCACTTCTCATGTTTGCATCCTGCTAATGTTATGTCTTAAATCCATCTTTTTTCCACATGACTTCATGTGCTAGCAATTTGAGTTAATGAGCAGCTACAATAAATGTACAGTATGGAAATATTCCTGTAAGTCTGCTAGAGCATTCCCGTGCTTAAACAACGTGTTGTGTTGAAAGAGATGTAAAATATATAATTACACTGAAGCCTTGAACAAAATCTATGCTTTTATTTCCTTCTTACCCTTTTTTTGGACAATGTGAGTAGTCCTTGTTTATGCCTTCTCTTTGAATAATATTGCTGAGCTTCTAAGCATCAGAGCGTTCCTTTCTCTATCATCATCCATGGATGCTATTAAAATCAATAGGCCTCCTTACGTATTGTTTATTTTATTTTAAGGTCTGCCAGATTCCTCATGTACTGTCGTCATTTAAAAAAGTCTTAGATATGCCATTGGTAATTTTATCTGGAAATTTAATTTACTTGAGGCAACAAACAAACTGAGCCTAGAATTAAATGCAATGAGCTTTCCTCTCTGTTGTATTTACAAATATGAGACAAGTTAAATCTGCCTTCTCTTCTGCTTCAATGCCAGCCTGCTCCCAGTCTGGTTTTGCTTGCCTACAAGGTCACAAGTCATGAACGCAAGTGTACATTCCACAGATGAGGACTTGGATATTTTTCCCCCCAGTTCCTTTGCAAGCCAGATCCTTCAAAGATTAAGGAAATAAGTTAGTGCTAACATGAAAACTAACAGATCCAGTCTGTCTTGTCCCTAGCCTCCAGGCTTTGGAGAAGTTTGTGCTTGCTGCATTTCAGGCAGTACCTGAGTGTCATTTGCAGGTCTCTGCCTGAGGTTTGGTCAGCTGCCATGCTCACTGTCTTTGTTTTCCACTAACCTGCCATGCTAACAAGGATTTCTCACCTGAACACGGTCTCTCTCTGTGATCCATGTTTTCTCTCCTGCGTCACAGCCTTCCTTCTCTCTTTCTGAGATATGATGTAAGCTGTAAAACTCCCTGGCTATAGTGTGTCACCGGAGACTGAACATGGCTGGGGAGTCCTGCCCCATGAGCCTTGGGCCAAGCGCGTTTCAACCCTCATGCTGTCAGCAGCATTTCCAGAACAGGAATGCTTCCTGTTGACCCACGTGTTTTGATTTGTCAGGCAGACATTTTCATTATTTCTAAGGGAAATTCAACAGTTTCTGCTGGAAGCAGACACTTTTTGATTGAGACTTCATTTTTCCTCCAAAAGGGCTTTGAATATAAGTCCTCTGAGCTAATGCTGCTCAGCTCCCCCACCTATTTAGTTTTAGGTCCTGCCCTTGAATTTGTGCTAAGCTACTGTTTTTATCTCTGGGCTAGGGAACTCATATCTCCTTTTATCATTATTACCATCTTAGTATGCTTCAGGAAAATGTCTCCCCTAAGCATTAATGTTGTAGGGAGACCTAGGCAACCTACAAAAGGCAAGATGGGGCATTTTGCATTAGTGCTCAAAACCAGTTGGTTAAATGGTCCTTGCTCTTGGTGCTTTAGTTCATCTTTGTAAAATTGAGATAACAGTTATTATTGCAAAATGTCAGTTTTCTGTTCTGTCAAAAGATGAGAAAGGGCTGGAAATCCCACAAGAAATGTTGGCAAGCCCCAGCCTGATACTGGTCCAACCTGCAATGAGGAATGCAGGATTGCACTGGGTTCTGGTTCATGAACACCTTTCTTGAGCAGACATACGCTGCTCTGAGGTCTCCTGCTCTGCTTTATGTGACTCGGCATCACACACTCTCTCTCCTGAGCAGCTCCTGAGAATATTTTGAAAAACTTATTTGAAATGCTATTTTAAGCAGTCTGTAGCACCCACACAATAATAGCACTATCACACTGTTTTACAAGGCCATAATTTGGTTCCCTCCCTGGCATAAACCAGGAAGACTTTAGTCTGGCAGTTGCTCCACTTGGTGACTGGCTTACTGCCTTATAAAACAGCACGATGGGACTATTACGACTGGAGGAAGGGACAGACATCAGCAGAGCTGATTGGTTGACACCTCTTTTTCATTTAGCATAATATTTTTCTTCTTGGAAATAGCATATAAACCAAAATGTTTGCAACTGTAGCACCTCATATTTTACTTTTCCCTTGCAATGCAAAATCAATTTTAATATAGTTTGCTTAATTTATAACCAACCTACCTATACTATTATTCATTATTTATGCAGCACCATAAACAAGGAGGACACAGTCACCACCACCCGACAGCAGGCAGGAGCACTTGCATCAGGGTGGTGGCTGACGGGATGGCTGCAGCACCCTGGTTTCTTCCAGCAAATCTGCACTGCCTAGAAAGGCACGGGATGTTTCATAACACTGGCAGTGTTTTTCTAAGTACCCTTATGGCTGCTTCTGAAACATTTGTTTACTTACACCTGCAAGGCCTTTATGTGGTAGGGAAATACTTCCTGTCCCTGTTTTACAGTGAGTATTTGTGACAGAGAGGGGCAAAGCTGTGCACAAGTCACCAGCACCAGTTCAGAGTCCATAACCCAGACCTTTGCCATCAAATCTGCTTCGTCCCAGTCCCAGTGCAACACATGGGTTCCTCTCCAAGTGATGCCCCACATGCCAGAGGGAACCCAGGATATTACAAGGGACTCTGAGCATTAAAAGAGTTGGACTGGAATGCCTAGGCACAAGAGGAATGCTGTGCTACTGCTGCAATACAAGTTCTTTCATGACACCTTTGCTTCCTTTAAAACTAGTTGTATTTTTTGATAAAATGCTTCTTTAAAAACAAAAAACCCTAAACAAACAAACAACAAAACAAAACAAAAAAGGAAAATTTAAAAATTGCTTTCAGGATCTCAGAGCCAGTTCTTCTGTGTGTGTAAAATTTCTCATTATTCTCTTGTGCTTTTGCACTGCTTAACACATGCAGCTTGAAGCAATGAATTGTCAACCCAAAGCTGATCTATCTGTAGGAAAAAGAAATCTTCTCTAAAATAATGCCACTTAGGCTTAGTTCCTGGCTAACCTGATCCTAATTAGTTTTGTCTCCTGATAAAATAATCAGACCCAGTCTCTGTTGAGGACATAAGGCACGACACTGTTAAAATGATGACTTTTTTGCAAATCTGAATTCTGAGAACATCTGCCCAGCACAAGGTCAGGGTACTGCTGCAACCACTCAGAGAGTGGGCAGTGTTTTTCAAGAAATTTCCCAGGAACCTAGATGGTGTGGAAATCCACTGCAGACATGAAGGTTGCTTACTAAGTTTCTCTTCCTTCTTTCATGCATCCTCTGGGACAAGGGACCTTTAGGGGATGGGTCAATATTATTTTAACACCAGGGCATACCCCAGAAATATCTGGCTATCACTGGTACTCAGCAGGCTACAGGGAGAAAAGCAGAAAGTCTGCAGGCTGCTACAAGCTTTGCTAAGGCTAGGTCGAATCAGCTAATTAGCTCTTTTTTTCACCCTTAACCTGGCCTTCTACAATTAATAAATAATACAGCTATGCATACATCCTGATGAACAACATTTTGTCTTCTAACCATGGAATTGCATATCTCCTTGGAAACTTGCCAAATTTCTTCCTAGTCCTCTGAACTGCTCTTAAAATGATTACTTTCAGGTTCTCTTACTCGAGGATGGCATTGAGCTGCCTAAAGATTGCCTTGAAGTCACACATATGAAAACCTGCCATTAAAGTGAGACTGATCTCAGTTCTCTTTCTACATTTACATCTCTAGTTTGAGTTGCTAAGGAGCATTATCGCACTGAATGGTAACTGTCTTTGAGGCCAGGCTCTGCCCTGCCAATCCCTGCTGTGCCCTGGTTGATGCTCCTTTGCCTGATTTTGCAGTGGCAGGATATGGCTTGGCTGACACCCCCATGTCTCACCTGCCTGCTGACATTCCTGTTGTGAAGTAGCAGAGTGAGCTGTGTGAGCCACTGTGATTCACATCCCACTGTGCTCCTGTGAACCCAATTAATGAGCTTATTGCATTGAACAGGAATACTTGGACTGTGAATGATGGCAGCGGAGACTGTTAGATCATCCAGACCAATCTCGGCTGCAAGGGCAGTAACCTGCAGCTAGGAGCAGTAACTGGAGCTGGTTCCCACATAAACTTGAGTCCAATCCTTTTAAGGGACAGTATACTAATACATTTCAAGCAGACCAAGGCAAGTGTATCAGAAAAAAAAACATGTATGTGCACTCAGTCCTGAAAATGCCCTGGTAGCTGTGTAGCAGTAATTTAAATCCTTTCTAGACCCCACTAGTAATATTCCATGTTAAACCTGACCCACTCAACCTCTCCCCACTGTGAATCTGATGAAGACGTGCAAATTGTGATCCACACCGTGGGGCTTAGGGTGGCAAGGAAGGGGCTACACGATGTGCTGTTCCCGTCTTCCATCAGCAGACTAGGAGTCTGGTCTGCCTGCCCTTGCAGCTTCCTGCTGTCCCAGTGGTATCAGCAGGCTCTGGCCACAGCAGTGTCTGCCCTGCCAGCTGCAGGGCAGCTGGAGGGGTCATATGGGAGGATTCTGGATTTTGCTGTCATTATCAATATTTTTACAAGAAAATTGAGCTTTTTTTTTTTTTTAATTGTAGAATCCATTTCTCTGAGGGAAAGCATGGGAAAGATGACATAAACTCACAGATCAAAATCTAACAAGTTTTTTCAAATTTCAGATCACTTTTTTTAAGTACTTTTCTTCTTTTTTAATTGAAGAAAACATTTTGTACTGAAAGGACAGTCTAGTTCCTGCATGGTAATTCCCAACGCACTGCCTGCATCTTGGCTTTGTCTCAGAGTGACTCTTCAAAGTGCTGCTGACAGGATTTAAAGCTCCCCAGTAGCGCTGAGCTGAGTTTAAAGCTTGGGCTTTAGAGCCAGCAGCCATGGGGCCTGTCTTTGTTTGCATGCATAGTTAATCAGACACTGATTAACATTTTTAGCACAATAAATCCCTGTGGATCAGAATTTAGTGGATCTGTTCTGAGTTCTACAAAGAAAATGAGGTGTAGTGCAGACCATGTGAGCTTGCAGAAAACTGGCTTCTGACTGCAAAATGGGATTGTTTCTGATCATATCATCAGTCCTTCAGACATGTTTCCTGCTTTTATCAACACATTTGAGAGAGGGACCTTTAACTCATAAACCAGCCTCCCCCATTTCTCACCCACTGATGCAAACACTGCTAACAATTTTTTTCCTTTTTCTTTTTTTTTTTTTCCTTTTTTTTTTTCTTCTTCAAAGCTTTCAGCTAAAAGCACAACTGATCATTTTTTTGGCCCAGTGTTCCTACTTGAGAGGTTGCACACCTGGAGATTTTTACAGGAGTTTAATTTTGGTCTACTTCCCGTGGGCTTTTGTCCCCCTCTCTTAACAAGAATCAGAATAGCTTACATTCCTGCACCATGCCTTTCCTCCCAAAGGATCCTAAAACCATTTACAAACTATAAAAGCTGCTTTTTCTCTAAACAGAAATCACTTTACCCATCAGTGAAGTGCAGCCACCTGGAGGGGAGGGAGAGTGGAGAGCAGCAGCTGCCTGAAAACACCCAACACTGTTACATTTTAAGCTGGAAAGTGGTAAGTACTGTGTCCAGCTGAATGTATGGCTGGCATTTCAGAAAGTAGGATGTAATTTTTCAAACTGTAATTTGACCTAGAGAACATACCCAGCTCTTGCCCCAAGTGCAAAGAGGCATTTAATTTTAGCATGCAGTCAAACTAGCAGCTTATGACCTCTCATAAAGAAAACCAGGACCTTTGGCAGGAAATTATCCTAAAGTTATGTAGAAAGAAAGAAAAGAACAAAGTGGATAATCAGCTCCCAAGCACAACTGTGTAGTCTTATTTCATGAAGGACTAAGTGCTGAGCAATCCTGGGCTGTTTTATTTTTCAAGTCTCAGAAAATTACAGCCCAGTGGGATATGCCTGCAACAATGCCCTAGATGGCACGCACAAAAATCATCTGTCTCATCATTGTCAGAATGCACTAAGAATAACTGTAATAATGATGATGATGATGATAACAATAATAATAACAGTAATAATAACAACAACAATAATAAACCCAAACTGACACTGATGATACAAGTAAAACCAAGTTCATGTGAACATACTTGAGGCTGGTTTTGTTAGTTTTCAAAGATGTTTCATTTTGGTGACTCAGAATTACTACGCTCTGCTATGGCAAGTTGTGTATTTGGTACATGAAAAGTACAAGAAAATTGCCACAAATTTGGAGTTATCTTGTGCATCTTAACCAATTATGGCTGATGTGCCAAGGGAGAAATCTATATGCATTTTAAAACACTGCAGCAGGAGTAAAGATATTAAATGAGCCCCCTACTGAATAAGAGTTTCACGGAAGACATTAATGGCTACTGAAGCTGCAGTTGTATGACCATCATAGCCAGAATAATTACTGCTTATTTAGCAATCATCATCTGGGGGTCTCCAAATGATCTTGAGGGACTGCAAGAGAGACAGAAAGGGGTGTTACTCACACCAAAGCAACAAAAAAGCACTGTTCCTCTTTTAATGAAATAACTCAGATTTTTTAAAGTCAGAATAGACTGCTAAAGGACATATGGTGTCTTCAGGCTATCACAGACCAGGCAATTCTTATGACTTACTCCTTTTGCCAAGACTGGTGCTTGGACTTGCTTCAGAAAACATCATTTGTTTTGTTGACCATAGGAAACAAAGGAGTGCACTTCTTTCCTTAGTAACATTATTATTCATTTTCCTAAAACAAAATGGTGTTAAAGTACTGGCATCCAGTGAACAACATAACAAACAGGAAGCACAAGGGAAGAGCTGAGAAAGGACCAAGTGGCCTGAGGTGGCATATGGGCAAAAGGGAATGAATTGACTCCAAAATGGCAAAGTAAACCTGTGTTATTCCCTCTGCATTTGTCCCAGAGATATCTGGGCTCAACATATGACTCCTGTGTCCTGCCACAAATCAAATTTACATTCTCCCCTACTCTCTTCTGTACTATTGAAATGCTAATGTTAATACACTTTGCCCATGGTATTCATTGCTGTTCTGAAATGCTGTTGTCAGAGTACGAGGAAAATGACACTTCTTTTTAACAGGTAGAAGATTCACAGGCAAAAATGTACTAGGATAAATTCTTACTGAATTTCTGAACATATAATAGATTGCAGAAGTGAAAAGAATTTTAAAAATAGTAAGTTTGCTCTGTAGCTCATTCTTCTTCATGCTGGTGAAATCCACACTGAAGTCAGAGCAGTGCCGTCACAGCAGAATGCCCATACCCAAACACCTAGCTAGCAGGTTTTCTGTCGCTTGATTCTTCTTGATCTAGATTTTGTGGCTAAGTTAACATCTTCTCTATAAATTTGTATTTTGGTCAAAGGTAAATTAGATTGTTCTGACTACAGTGACTTCTTCAAATAAAGGCATGCTAGATAGTAGAGTTATAGTTAAAGCAAGTTGACTGCAGCAGTTGATGCATCCAATTTATTTTCTTTTTATTAGCATTAATTAAAGATAAAGCTTCTAATTACATTTGCTTCCAATATGCTGTTTCCATGCTAGAAGGTCATTCAGAAGGTAGAAATCATAACTGGGTTCACTTAATGGAAAGACGGAGCATGTAATTCTTGCAAGGTGATTAACTGATATTTCATCCCTCAGAGATAAGAGTCCACAACAGGATCAAGATAACATCATTGAGGGACAGAGTAACTGTACCTGAAAAATACATCATGATCCAACCTGTAAAGTATGTCTGCAGGAAACCTTAGAAGGCCTCAATGTTTTTATCGACTCCATCTTTTTAAAGTACTAAAGTGGTATAAAAGGACGGGGAAATGATTATAGAACTTGAATTCCTTTACAGTATTTATTTCAAAGGTCAGGAGTCAAGTAAAAACACAACAGAAATAACAGTGGTCAAATTTATTTGAAAAGTATAAGTACAACCAAAGCCTAGGAAGCTTTGAAGACACATTATTTGAAGTATGAAGTGTAAGTTTCTTATCCAACAAACATTTACACACGATCTGATTTTGAGAGTATCCCTTTAAGTTCAATAAGCCTAATAGTCTGTGTAATTATAAGCATTATTAAGTCTTAAAAGATATTTTTTTATCTCTACTTCAGCTCTTTTCAGCAGATCATATTTTGTGCATATACATAGTGGTTTGTCATGCTTTGAGAAGCCTGCCTAAAAATGTAAATTTCTGTTATGGAGAATACAGAATTTTTGGACATGTGAATGAAATATGTATCTTTAGGTATTCTCTAATATGAGGAGAATCACATCTTGTAATGGAAGAATAAAGGTCTCGTAATGAATTTACATGTTAGCCTGTAATTTTTGTGAACTAGGTAGAGGAGATATTTGGGCAGCTACTGTTCATTTTATCAAAGCTGTTTTCTGAATGTGTTTGAAAAATTACTCTTTGACAGCAATATAACCTTGATTAAATTACAGCATTAGCATAGATAATTCTGGTGTAGATAAAGTATGGCAATTTAAATGTGCATCTAAGTTATATAGCTTGAGGGTAAAACCAGAGCCAAAAAGCTCTGTTTTCCTAGAAAGTGATCTCTGGCATCTGCCCCTTACTTTTTTCTGCTAAATATGAAAGGAGATTTGTGAATATGAGAAAAAGGTTTGACTTTGTTAGAAAACTTGCTCAAAGAGTAATAATTAAATATATTTCACTTAAACTTTGTGTAAGTAGTATTTATTGTGCAAGTATGTAGTATGTTCTGTAATAGTATGTCTCTGTGATTGTTCAGTAATATGTACCAAATGAAAGGGATATTTGACAAGCCTATTTTTATCATTGCCTCTACCTAATGATCTACCACACATGCATACCATGTGGAAGACATGAGGACCAAATAGACAAACTTGGAGTATGTTCAGGACTATATTTTAGGCAAAATGGGAGCTTGGATTCAGAGGTAGGTTCAAGGTCAGCCTTAAATCACCTGTTCTGCTCTTGCAAGATTTCAAATTGGCATGGCAGGCAAAAGGCATGACAGGACTGTTCTTGTCACTAGTACTGGAAATTTCACTTGTTAACTATTCTCCTTGTGACTGTCTGCTGCTTGTCCCAAAATTCCAGAAGTAAAGGGGATTTTTTTTTAGTATTTTTTCCTCATGTGTAAGAAGAAACACTTTCAGATTTCACATATTATCCAAAACTGTGGAGGAGTTTTTGATCTGAAAAATCACCCAACTCCTTCACCTCACCCCCATGACAGAAACCATTTGTTGTGCTGAGTATGATCTTGATTCTGTAGTAATGTGATATAATTATGTGGGAAGGGATAATATTCTTTCATAAGACTCCTGAATCTTCCTATTCTATAACAAGAACGTAATACCCTATTACTAGAGGCCTCTATAATATTTTATGTACCAACATACCTACAGAAAGCCTCTCTTGCATTTTACGGGAGCTTTTGATGAAGATTCTCTTGCCTCCTTTCCCCTGCAGAAATTTATTCCATCCCTCAAACTATTAAAAATGAACCGGCATGAGCTGGATGACCTGCAGTGGTATATGATACCTTCAGTTAAACTTGACTTAGAACAGGAGGAAGTAGCCATCCATTTCCCAAAATGCAAACTTTTCTCATGGCTATCACAAGCCTTTTAAATACTTTAAATCCTCATTTAAGGAGACTAATGCCACTCACAGTAACAAGTGTGTCCCTTTTTCATTCAGGTGAGTATCATGTCTTACAATAATAAAAGGCTTGAACACTGCTTCTAATAGTGATTTTTCCATGTTAGATTTCAGGTAGTCACACTGGTAGGAAAATGCCAGTGTTCATTCTGTATCCTAAACAGGCCAGTTCTTATACCTCTTTGTAAGTTTTATCTGTCAGGTGAACCATTTCCAGGCACATGAACAATAAGAAGGAATTTTTCTTTTATTTTCTCGTTATTTGTAACATATGAGCTGTCTGATTTAAATTTGATAATGGAGATGTGATATAGTTAACTGAATTTTCCTACCTCTCTTTACATTATGGAGCAAAGATTTTATTTTCCAGGGGAAATTCTACTTCTCTGGAGCCTGTGTATCTATTTTTCATACTTTATTGGTGCTTTGCATAATTTTAAATAGATCTGAGTTCACATAATTCTGTGAAGTCTAAACCAGATTTTCCAATGGTTAGTGGAAAGGTATCGGCAAATTCTCATATAAACTGTGATCATTGTCAACCAAACCCAGAGCTCAGAAATTAATATCCAGACTACAAAGATTGCTTGGATGCCATCAAGGTTTTGGAGTGGTATTGGGTTGGCTTGAAGGCTTTTCTTGGATTCTACTTCTCTGCTGTCTGCAGAAGTGGAATTTGTCCTTTACCAGTTTGTGGGTATGGTTTTAATTCCTCAGGGCTGAGAGATGTAGTTGGCATTAGGTTGCTCTGAGTATAGGAAATCAGAATGTAACTGAAACAGGAAAGGGATTAGGTCGATGGAAAAAAGGGAAGGGACAGAACCACAACACTAAAACAGTTCCTACTGCACGCAATTCAACCCATGCCTATTGTATTTAGCTGCCTTTTCTCATGCACTGGTTTTTGATCTACAACACACTCCACAGTGGTAACTACTAAAACCTAGGGAACATTTGCAAGTTATCAAAGGAGGTGGAGTCACTCAGGCAACTGGAAAGGGAAACTGCTATTTCTCAGGATATTTATAGAAGGGTACCCCCACTGCCATTTGTGCTTCAGGGAGGTCCTCCTCTTGATTACTGATAGTGTGTACTTTAGCCATGTGTGGTGTAGCAGATTGGGCTCAGCACTGTGAGCCACAGTTCCCCTTTCCCAGAGATTCCTTTGAACTTTGCAGCCCTATGCAATAAACTTATGTGTGGTGTTGGGCTGGCCCACCCAGAGAGCGAGATATTTCTTGGAAGCTGTCTTACACTTCCCTATGGCAGGCTACTGTGAAAACACTATAGTAGGATGTCTGTCAACGCTGCTTCTCTCTCCCCTTCTCATTCCAGCCTGCCCACTGGAGGCAGACCAGGACTATCCCAGCTGGAGCAGCACCTTTTGCTCAGTGTTGTTTCTGATTTGGGATCTTTCATTACTGTCCCACTCCATGCAGATTGCTGGCAAAGCAGGATGTTAACTGACAACATCACATTTGCCCAAAGCTATTGTTTCAGCTTTTGTTTTTAATTGCAGCATTCTCAATAGCTGGCCTCTTTTCCTCTTTTTGATTATGAAACAGGGCTACATTCCATGTGTTTTGTTAGTGATGGTGCCTTTCCAATCTCTAACCCATTCTCAAAGCAACAGTTGGAAAATACTTTTCAGGTCCCTCTCCCCAATAACAGCTGGTGCATTTTAAAAGATTTTTAAGATGAGAGGAGGGAAGGGAATACCAGAAGGGACAAGAAATCCTATCAGCTCTCTTGTCCAAACACACTGTTGTTCCCATGATTGATGGAGTCCTTGACCATATTCTGGAAGGCTTTCAAACACACTGTTCTGGGGTGGTGTGAGTTTCAGAGAGTCATTCTGGCAGGTGTGACTAAACACAAATTAAGTGTTAGCTCTCCAAATAAATTCTGAGTCCGGAAAGATAACAAGTACAATTTTCACAACTCACTACTTTTGAACAAAGCAAATTTTCTTAGAATTTAGGAATATTCAGAAAAAACATTGAGAACATTCAGTAGGCAGTGAGCTTTAAGTTTAATAATTTAATACATCTGCAAGGAAATATATGTTTCACAACCAAAACTGTTAGTGTGTGGCTTTATCCTGTGGTTTTAAAAGAAGCCCCAATGAACAGCAACCAAACAAACCCACCACATGACCCCCCAAAAAACAAACAAACAAAACAAAACCACCCTCCCAATCCTCGCCATATATTCAAAGTAAAATTTTAGTGTGGTGTCCAGGAAAGGGTCCTGTTTACTCAAAGGTTCTTCAAGGACTAGCTTATCAGCAGGAAGAAGCTTGTGATGGAGCTATCTTTTCATTGAGAAGTAAAAAACCTAACTTCAAATGGCTTTAGCAGAATCTCAGTCTTGAAGGGAAAGCAGCCATATGTCCTTAAATGTATTGTTGGTATCCTTATATTACAACATGTTGTTGATACAGGACAAGTATTTAAAACAGCACAAAGCTAAATGCAAATGTGACTCAATTTGACAATTTCAAATGCATTGTCAAATAAAGGTCAAATAAATATGCAGATCTTTTAAACAGAACTCCAGTTTTTATGCCCATATACTAGAAAGACATTTTTCTAGTGTTTTCTTCTACTGTGAATTATGACTAGAAGTGTATACCGGCTTATAAATGCCTTTCCCTGGCACTGTTTTAATGTCAAACAATAGGACCTTTGCTTCCAGAAAGTGAATCACCACATTTTTTTTTATAAATAATAAATTGCACATAGAACACCTTCCACCAAATTTCCAGAAGTGGGAAAAGTCTCCCTTTGGGGGACTTGAAAGTGTGAAGTGAGGATGAGAGAATGTTTTAGATTCCCAGCAATGTAGGGAAAGTCAGAGCAGCTGTAAGGAATCAATTCCAGTTCATCCCTCTGTTAATGTGTCGCTGTAACTATTAAACCTTACCTTCCCCATACAGTCAGTCATTGGAGAGTTACCTGGCCAGCTCATGGATCTACTTTTTCTGTTTTCCCAGGGTTCTCTGGGGGGGCACAGAGTCACAGGTTTTCTTTGGATTGGCATACGCAGGTTAAAAGAAGTAACCTTAAATACTGTATAATATTCATGAGTCTGTACAATTGGTGAGGCTCTTGGTTTTACCAGCAGACAGATGGATAGAAATCAAAGACTCTATTCCATCATTATATGAGCTTTGCAGCTGCTTCTTGGTAAAATAATCTGGGAATTTGCCTTCAAAATGGAAAATGCTGGAATTAATTTTACCATTGCACTGACTATGGTCAGTGCTTCATCCCCTGTCAGTGAAGGACAAGAGAAGCTTTCTGACATGGATGCATCAGATTTGTCACACACGAAAACCTCTCTCTTGGCAGATCTTCATAATCAAGGCCATTTCTTGTTATCATGGATGCTTCTGTGTGGTTTCCCCTATATGCCAGCTGCCTCAGAATCCTGCCCCTTTAAAAGTCCCAAATAATTTGTCTCAGGGGCCCAAACTCCTGTACATGTCTAAGATGAAACAGCACTTTGCATCCTACTCAAGTTAGGTCAGTGTGCATATGCCTTCCAGTCTGCCCTGGCACATGAATCACCATTTAAATGAGAAATCTTATTTATTATTGTATCACTTTAATGCTACAAAGACAACTAGATGTTTCATTTACAACTGGATTCTGAATTCTGGCCTTGAGGATTTCATTCTGGTTTTAATTTCTTGAATACTTTTGTTGTGAATATATTGTCAGTGATTGAAAGCTTATAGAGGGTGGGAAGGGGAAGGAGAGCAGAAGAGTCACCACATTACATAGTTTGTGAAAGGCTGGGACAGAACGGGCTGCTGTAGAACAATGCACATTTAGAAAGGCACAGAGCCTGTGCTGGCAACTTTAGAGAGCTTTAAAGTAATCTGGATATAATATGTCCTCAGCATGAGGCTGCATAACTCTGCCAGAGTACTGCAATGGAGAAGTACTGCCAGAGGGTAAATGCAGAAAAGCTCCCGGTATCACACAGAATACTGAAGCTGTGGAAAGCAGTCGTAGAAGTTGCTTTGTTGTTTCTAGTATAGGAGGGGTAGGGATTCCACCACGTCTGTCTCCACTATGTGGATAGTGTTGTCTCTACGGTTGTTTTACAAATAATGGAGATAAATCAGCCCTTTGTAGGTAATACTAGACTATTCCAGAAACTACTTTAAAAAGGAATAATTCATTCCCTACTACTCAGTGTATATTGACTTGATACCTACTGGCTGTAGAAAGACAGGGGTGACTACCTCATAGGAAGTTATCTACATTATAAACTTAACCTGATTTTAATTAGGGAGACACAATACCACTCAAGACAACTCAGTGCTTCAAGAATATCTTCCAACATTTCTTCATATACCTCTTGACCTTTTTAAGTCTTTTCATAGAAAGAATCTGTAGTCCCAGCATGGCAAATAGTATTTGTATTGCTTGAGGTCTTATTGCTGGGCATGACCATTCTATTGGTCTTCATGATCAGATACTCCAGTGGCAGAGATTGAATGAGAAAAATATTTTATAGAATACACACACATGTATATGTACAGATATGTAGATAAAAAGTCAGGATTTTATTCAGAATTTGGAAAAAGGGATGTAAATGTGTAGGGCACTTGGTTAAAAGAGCTCATTTAAGCCTTACTAGTCCTTACTGGTGCCATTACCTTGGTGAGGTGGCACAGTGTTAGCACTGCATGATACCACATGGACTCAGTGTGAGTCAAGAGTCACAAAAACCAAGAAGAGCAGATTCATACTGTGTGTTATGTATGCAAAATTAATAAAACTGAAGAGCTGTTTCTTGTCACTTTACATACAGGACTACCAAATTCCTGCCAAACTAGCTCCTTACGTGAAGCAAAATGCTTTCTCACACTGAATATGGTTTGGTCATGAGTTACATTTTTGAGTTCATCACACTGTCTTTTAAGCACTTGTTCATTTACACTAAAGCTCTAACTAAGTTATAGTCCTAGTTTATAGGGAAAAAAAAAGCAAGTAACAAAAACAAACAAATAAACAAACAAACAAAACCCACAAAACTCAAAGAAACACCAACCAAACAAAAAACTTGAATCAAAACAAAACCAAACCAGGAAAAAAATCACCCCATATTCCTTCCTCCTTAACCCCCCAAAAATCAAGCATGTGCAAATTCAATTCCTTATGTGACAAAAATCTCTTTTATTAATTTTTGAGAAAGACGGCAAAAAAACTTGTGAAACAAAGTATAGCAGGCAGGAAAATGTAATAACAGTGCAAGCTGGGTGCTCAGGACATAAAGGTCCAGAAGCATGCCTCCCATTTCAAAACCCATGCTTTTGTAGGTCTTTTCTGGTTACAAAGTCCCACCCTGCCTACGTCAGTTAATACATATTCATTAAACATGACTTTGCCTTAAAAGGTTGTTTCTCTACCTTAGGTAATAGGGGAAAAGGTATTGCTCTCCTCCTGACGGGTTGTGATATACCCTCCCATACCGGGGATCCGCTAGACAAGATGATTGTCCTCTCCCTCCACACAAAGTCTGCCATGTGGCTGGTGGGTCTTTGTTTTAGCTACATCTTTGTCTTTGCTAATTTCCCTATTCCTGACCACAAGCATTTCCTGGTACCAGGTCCAGACAGGATCGGGCACCTTACAACTTCACAATGTGCCTGTAAGTTAACAGAACCACCCCCTTAACCATCCAGTTTAATTGATTTGCTTGTAATAAAACCATGTTGTTTGTTTCTCATACTTAGATATAAAAGATCAATTAAGTGATAGCAGCACTGTGGATTTTTTTTTTTCTTCTGTGTAGGGTTGTTGCTCTGAGAGTTATTCCGAAATATTGGTGTTGATCTGCTGCAGAAAACCAAATTAAACTTAAACTTGTGTTCCTAGTAATGTATTACTACAGTAATTACTTAGATCAGGGAAATACATTAGCTAAGCTTGTTATGCACTGCAAAGTTAAGCTGAAATCTAAAGAAGATAATGGGGGTCAAGCCTCCATGAATTTCCTTTCACACTCCATTTCATTTTATTCATCAGACTAGACCCCCAGTATACTAGAAGTAGGGTGGTTATTTTTTATAAAATGGGGTGTTATTCTGGACATTTTATTCACCAAAGTACAGGAGGAAAGAGGACAGAGCAAATAACAATTTCTGAGGAGGGAATACTACAGAGAACCGACCTCGGAAATAATGAAGTTAAGTGAAGAAACATTTGCCAGAGTAGATCAAAATACCTTCAAGGAGAGGTGTGAGGAGCAAAGTGGACACAGAGGATTGAAAACACATCAGCTGGAGAAACTGGCTCTTTGGAAGGTTATTATTTCTAAATGGCCTCCCTACTATGCTTCAAAGAACAAGTTGATCTTTCTTTAAAAAGAAAGGAATAAAACCAAACAGAGTGAGAAATAGGCTGAGAATACTTTCTTCTTGCTCTTCCTACTCCTGCATTTACTTCTGTGGAAAAAAAAACAAAAACAAAACAAAACAAAACTACTTTCTGCTTTATTTAAATATGAATGTCTACGCTGAAAAGCTTGTAACAATGACTTTGCTCATAATCCTAGGCAGAGACTTTAATAGATGTTAATAATATTTATGGGTTTAGTGAAAGCTCTTACTGTTCAGATCCTATACAAATAAAAAGCATTGTTATCACCTGTCATAATATTCTATATTGTAGGTTAAGATAAAAGTCCATTAGAGTGATTGGCTGTCTCCCTGCAAGAATTCAAAGGCTGTTTATCTCGATTAATTAAAGACCTGTAATTACAGCAGTTTGACCTAGAGGAACGTAATTACTCCACAAAAGCTCTCTACAGGAAACCAGACATTAGCCTTGGCTAATTAGCTTGACATTCACAAGCTGCCTGTATCAGAATGCAGATGGTTTGGCAACACCAGCATGCAAGCAGCATCTACAAGTACTGCCTGAGCAGCCCCTAGAAAAGCAACTGCCTGTCAATGATGGCTAAGAGTGAGATTGTTTTCTTGATGGCTTTTATAATTTGCATTAAGAAAAATCCTTTTTCCCAGAGACAATTTCTCATGGAGGAAAATGGAAGAAATGGATGGCAGCCTGGGAGGCTGACTCAATTTATTATGGGAAAAAGTAAGGGAGTCTGGTTCTGTAAACTTTTTCTGCTCCTGACAGTGATTAGTCTTCTCATGCCTATTGGCACATTCTTCAATCCTTTCTCTTGCCAGTGTCTATAGGGTTTATATTTAGGATGCTGTAGGCTCCCTGCATATGGTCCGAATACAGCTCAACGACAATTAAAGAAAGAAAATAGCATTCAATTTATGCTAAAAGTTGCATCATTTGCACACAGAATAAAATGGAGTTTTAGTTTGAATTTACAGTTCAGACTTTCATAGATGTATGAAATAATGATTCAGTTAGTCCCATGGAGATGTTTTAACATTTGCTCAGCGTGAAGCTCAAAAGAAGTTGTGAATAGAAGAAAACATGACTTAGAATTATTTATTTCTTTCTGTCCTTCCCTCCCACAAGACAGTATAATTCTAACCTATATTTCAATTTTTTATTTCATCATGGTTTCTACTGTGTGTTTTCCACATTGTAGAACTGAAGTCGTTTATGAATGAAGAAACTTTGGCATTTGTTAACATGGCAATGTATAGTGGGACTCGACAATGAAACACCAAACTTCTTCATATTTCTCTATAAACTACAGAAAGAGGGGTTTATCTGTTGTGAGTGACTGTTTTACCAAATGATTGACCTGGGAACTTGAGAGGTTGCTCAATAATC
>JAWWTY010000088.1:34521696-34539372 GCA_035222235.1 Margarornis squamiger | reverse complement strand
ACATCTGCAACCGGAATGACTTGGCTCTTCTCTGAAGACATGATGGGAGAGATGAGAGTCACTCCTCTGCATAATCAGTATGCCCCACCACTCCTGAGGTGTCTACCTGGAGTGACAGCAGATTCTGCCAACTAGAAACTACAGTGGCACAAGGGCTGGTGCAGAACAGCATATTCTTATGTCATGGCTGAAATTTATAACACAGTAGGTATCCTGCAGAGAAGCAAGATAATATCTAAATATAAATAATAAAGACATATCTGCATTTCCTATTTCATTGTTTGTACTAAAAATGTTTTAATTAATGTCAGAACATTTTATTATCTCAAATGCAATTTTAAGTCCAAAATGTTGTGATGTCATTTTGATTTTCCTGCCACAGACCTTTTTTATGAAGGAACACATGCTTTGCAGGTAAAGAAAGAATCCAAAATGAGGACGAGTCAGAAAAGTGGTGTTATTGAAGTGCTGGTAAATACGTATTCATGGATGTTGTCAGGGAACACTTCCACTTGCTCTGAACATTACGCTGTTAGCTTCCAATCAGGTAAACCACTTCTGCTATATCTTCTGGAATTGTCCATAAACTTGAAAGAAGAAAGGACTGGGTTAACTTGAATTTTTGTGAGATGCTTATGAAATGGCAAATGGAAGAAGAAACCCCTCTGTGGAGTTAAATGTATATGTGGTCCTTTCTTTTATCCACCTTACCCCCCTCTGCGAGATCTGAGATGGATAAAAAATGCTGGAATTAATATTAATGATGTATTTCTCATGTGTTTAATTGTCGTTCACTTATTTTCCAGTCTCAGCACAAGCAGTATTTTATTGCTCAACTAACTGAGTAATATCTACATTTAAGACAGGGTTGAATCTCCCTAAAAGAAAAAAAAAAAAAAAAAAAAAGAAATATATACTCAAAGGACATTTTTGTTCCAGTGAAAAGTATCAACTAGTCCTGTGGAACTAATCAAAGATTTGTCAATATGTAGGGAATCATTTTACAATCAGAATTAATGTTCCCCCTTTTGCTATTCCCAACACCTACTCTTGCCCCAGATTTGCCTCTCTGTTACACTGAGAAATCTTTAGAAGTGTCTTTAAATACCATTATGCTCACAAACATTCACAGCATATCTTAAATTTTATGCTTTTGCAGATAGGTCCAGAGTCTGCAGAGGCATATTTACATTGCTCCATGGAAAGCTATGGACATGCAGTCAAGGACCTGGTCCTTGTCTCAGGTAGCTTCAGTTTTCTGCTGAAACAATTCAGCATCACTGAATGTGGTTCTGGTGGTGTTACACTGTCAGCTCTATTAGAGTTAGCTGGTGTGAAGCTGTCTCAGGTTTATCTTATTATGTTCAAACTAATTTTCTGGTTATAGCACAGATCAATCTCAAAGAAAATGCAAGGATTGTAAAATGGATCAATTCTGGCAAAAAACAATCCCTCTTAATCTCCCCCTTTGGGTGGGATGGGAGGTAAAAACAAGAGGGGACCCTCAAACTGCAAGTAGTGCGTTCCTCCCAGCACAAAGCATTTCAGGAAAGTGAAGATGTGGCAGAAGCTATGGAGCCTCAGGACTACAAAGGGCAACCTTGTATGGATTCCTGATCTTATAGATAGCAATGCCACATCTTATACTTCCCTCATCTGGCCTTCAGATCATATGCTTCCTGACATATTCAGAACCACTTTTACAAACTTGCAGTCATTAATCTAGTCTTTCTGCATGTCACTGAAAATCCACAGAGCAGAAATTACAAATTATGGTGTGTGCCAACACAGAAAATTGACATATGGGAAAAGGTACCTTTTCCAATTTCTGATTTATGTTCTACACTATGAAATTTCACAGGCCTGAGCCCCACCCAAGCTGCCTTCAAGGCCTAGGGGACTGTATTACGATTAAGTGACAAAAGGATATGTATCTATCTTCCCATTCTACTTCTATGAAGCCATAGAACTGAAGACTATCTGGTTTCTAGATTCTCCAGCCCATGAAAAAGAGGAGAAGCAAGCAGCAGCTGTTTTCCAAACCCATACACTCATTATTCTTGACAATCTTTGCCAAAAAGGCAAATACAGTGGTGGGCCATAGAGGGCTTGGAAACCGGGGCAGGGGAGGGAGAGGAAAGTTGGTTATGGCTATTTTTCACTCATGAAACAGTTTTAATCCCAGCAAAGAGCTACTGGAACCAAACCAGTGGCCCTCAGCGTGCCTCCCAAGTCAGCTTTTGGAAAGGTGACTTGTTATGCATATGGGATAAAAAACTGTATCCTGGAAAAACACAGAAAGTAAATATTTAAAGAAAAAGAAACACAATGAGACAAATGCCTTGTGTTTATATTTCCATGGGCCAGTGCCAAGTATCTCTCAGCCTGTTACCCAGCTTATGTTTAGCGTACCAAATGTTTTTTAAACCAGTGGATTACTCTCCTCCAGGGTTGTGAAAAACATTCAATGTATTTGTTCTGGACTTCCTCTTCCTGCATTTGTTGTTAATTTGCAAGTTTCTCATGTTCCTCTGACAATTTTTGTCTGTCTATTTACATGTTTTAGATTTCTGGTGGAATATATACACTGCTCTTACTGCCACTCAGGATCTGTTGCGCATTATCCCCAGGAAAATAAAATGTCATTCAGCCATATTTTAGTGGACATTTGAGAACACAGGGCGGAAGTATCTGTGGTGTCTTTTAAGTCCCAAGCTCCTTAATGTCAGCTCAGAGCACCACCTCCTTCCAAAGAGTGGATGACTGTCAGGTCTTAACCTCAGTTCAAACCTTTGGAAAAGTCTTAATCCAAATTTTTTGAATGATGAAGAATGAAAACCAAGGACTCTTGATTCTAACTTAGCCTCTCTCGCAGCTTTGCTATACTTCACTTTGTGACATTTGATGGTCAAGCATCAGGTCAGAAGCCCATGAGGGTGCTGTATTTTTGCACACTGTGGTTTTGCACATCTCTGAGCAGCTGGAGATCTCCTCAGTCTGAGAAGCTCAACCCCTGAAAACACAACCAGTGGTGCCACCTATTTTTCCTCCCGCCATATCTCTGATCAAAGCTTGGGGAACATGGTTGAAGCAAAAGCATTCTTCTGTGTGGTTTCAACTTTCCCTGGGATCAGAAAATAATAAGTACAAAGAGAAATGGAGTAGAGACTAGAAGAACAACTACACTCATTTTGAATGTGTAAACGTCTGGTGGCATGTTTTTAATGACTTGCAGCAAATATTCTGAAAAACCTATTACTGAAAAACTGATTGAAGCAGAAAGTATAGACAAACAACATAATTTGTGTAAATTATACTCTCTGCAGGGGGGGCACTTACCCTTACTGGAAATATATCAGTATGCCACATGCAAAAACATCAAACATCACAAAGTATTTGGCTCTAGGTATGTACATGGAAGGAAGTTGGTCAAGAACAGTCACTTCCACCTCTGAGCAAATAGCGTTCCGCACATATTTCCTATGTGGTTGCAGGTTTAGCACTTGGATGGTTGTTTGATCACTTTCACTCAAGATGTGGCTGGACACCTCATGATGAAACAGAGCCCCAACTAGTCCATGGGATGGTGGGAACTTGCTCCTTAGCCGTGGGAAAAACAATGAGGCTGTTACTTCAAGCCACAGCAGCAATCCCTTTCAGTGTTAGACCATGGGCAAGACCTCATTTCTGATGTGAGGGCAATCAGTGATCTGTGTCTAAATATTCTGAAAATGCATTTGTTTACTTGAAAAGCTCTGGCTCAGCTTACACAATGTGATAAATGTTTGGTTGTCGCATTACCTAACCTGGAAAAGGCTGCATTTCTTGCTGGGAACCAAGCCAATGGGAAAAATCTCAAAAATCTATTGTTTCAAATAGGAAAACAAAGTGAAAATCTTTTCACAGATTGTGGTTGGTAGGAATATTAACTGGTGGTGCTCAGCTACTTGTAAGTGCTTAATACTAAACTTCCATTAACTTAAATGACGTGACTGCTTCCTGTGGGAATTAGACTCCCACATTTTTTTGAGGAGCTGGCCAATATTTCCCATAGCCTGAGTCTTTGACAGAAAATGAGGCATCAAAGACTGTTTTGACAGAAACACTTTGGTTTGGCTTTTTTAACCACTGCCTACCAGAAAGAACTGGGAGTGTTCCTGCAACTCTAGTCAAAATCAAAAGTCAAAACTGCCTGACAAGTGTCAGGGATATGCCATTTCCTAGTTCCCATTGCTTTTCAGAGCAAACAGCAGTCCACATGCCTCTGTTGATTTGCTCTGCTCAGCCTGGACTGTTACTTTCCATCAGATGGATGAGAACCATGGAGAAAACTGTCTTGTTCAGACCACATCAAGCTCAAACCCCAGTACTGTCTGATTTAGGCTCTCCTTTCTTCCCTTTGTCATTGGTCCTGTTTTGCATGCCTTCTGTCATTAAAAATTATAGCAGCACAGTTCCTTTTTCAGAAGAAATTCTGAACATAAAACCAACTCTTACTCTGAACTCCAGAGTGCTGAAAAAAAATCTTGGTGATCTCCAGATGCAGCAGTTTTAGATCAGACTTTGTGCCACAGCATTTAACCAAAAAAGGTTTCCATCCAGTGTGACATATTTCTTCTAAATAATCTTCTGTCAGTGTTCATGCCAGATAGGACACAGGTAGGTACAAATCATCACAAGAGAGATTTGAACCTGACTTTAAGAAAATTTTTTGCAGTGGTGGAGTTGGTGATGCACTGGCATGTATTGTCAGGGGAAAGGGAGGTGAGGGAATTCCCAGCACTGAAGGTTTTTTAAGAATGAGTTTGTCAAATGTCAGTCAGGAATAACAAAATTTTGTGAGTTATTTGGGTCTTACCAGACTTCTCTGCCTATTACTGAGCATTTCAGAAATAAGCCAAGTATTATGTACAGCTATGCAAGGAAGGACTCTGGGGACCTTTTGGGGGAGGATGAATATCCTCTAATCACCAGATAACAAATCCTGTTAGCCTCATGCCAACTTCCAGCATCATCAGAGCCCAGGCTTCCAGTGCTGCTGGAGCAGGCACAGAAGCCAGACTACTGCAGTTTGTGCTCATGACACAGGGATCTGCTTTCTGCACTGCCCACATGTGTCTGCAGCACCACTGCTGCTACTCTCACTGGACCTAGCCCCAGCACTGGCCCCTGTCTTATCACTAATGCACATATTTCGTGCATTTAAGGAACAAAAATGTACCTTCAGTCTAGACAGTGCCCACAACTTCCTAACATCCTCCTCTGGTGACAGGTCTGGACTTAGTCTGAAGAGGGAGAGTGTGTGGAGAGACTGGGGATTCCTATCTCAGTCCAAGCACATGTACACAAACATATTCAAAGGAAGTTTGCAGCGAGACTACTAGACTATCCCTGTCCCCAAGCCTGTCTCATTGGTCCTTCAGGAAAGAAAATTGCTGAGAGGTTGCAGGTGGATTGTGTTTATGTAGTATGGTGGGAAGGGACTCTGCATTGTGTGCTTCTGCATAGAAATACAGACCATGTCCTGAGAACTCAAGTGTTGCCATCTTCTTTACAAAACAGCCACAGGCATGTAAAAGTTGTTCAAAAACTAGATAGGCAATGCCTGGTCAAAATGCTGTCCGGAGAAATGGCAGGTGTTTGTTCTCATGGGACCTCTTCATGTCACAGCTCGTCTGAATATTAAAAGAGATCATTTGTGTGTAAAGGGGTAAAGAAGGGTCAGGGTCACATTGTTGCTTGCTCTCTTTGTTCTGTTAGAACAAAGCAAGGAGTCCAACTTGAATTCACAGAGTGGAGGGGCAGCCAAACTGTGTGCTTGGGAACCTATTTGCATTTGTAACTAGGATAGTGTTAATTAAGTTGAAATGGATTCACAAGCATAGTTTCTGTGCTAGTTTGTTTTTCTATAAAACTTTTTTTTCCAAGGACAGGAGGCAAAGAGGAGAGACATTCCTTTTGGGCATGCATTTGGCAATTTAAGCACAGTTACTTAACACTCCAGCCTTCTCTGCATGCATGGTGCAAATCACAAAGAGAATTCATAGTCCAGAATATTATTATAGTTTTCATAATAACCATACTTTGATTTTTCACCAGAAATTGTACAAAGAGGAAAATAGGTTAGTTACACTGTCAGTCAGACTTGGGGTTTAGCTAATTTAAAATGTATGATTCCTATGAATAATAGCTCCAAATTGCAACTGTGATTAAATTACATGCTATCTCATTAGTATTCAGCATCACCACTAGAGACTTCAATTACAGCTCTCTCCTATAAAGTGCCTGTGTGAACACAGCATTTACCAGTCTCTGTGTTTCTGAATCAATCTGTATCAAGTTAGTTCAGTGACGCACACAGAGAACAGACTTTCTGCCTTGTTCTTTGCTACCAGCATGTGTTTTCAAGGCCAAGGGATATACACAGCACATTTGACTTCAATCTGTGAGATACACAATAAACACGGTTCCATTTTAAAGTAATTTTCCAAAGCAGAGCTGAACCTGATAAAAAACCCCAAACACATATACTTACTGAAAAAGAATAATGAACAAAAAGGTACATGTTTCTCTAATAAGGAGAAAGATGACAGATAGTCTATGAGATAGACACTGCCGCATTTGTTATAATGTCATTTATATCTGATTTGGCTGAGGGGAGTGCTATATAACGCCATGGGACTTATACTGCTCTAAAGTGTTCACAGCAAAACCCAGGCCTCACACAACAGGTCAGAAAGGCTGGCTCCAGAGCTATTGGCCTGCCTATCACTAAAGCTAGGGACCAGCTAGGTCATTCTATAGGTCTGGCAGCACCCTAAAGCCAGAAGGAGTTGACAGGTGCTGCAAGATCTGGCCTATTAGAAGGGACAAGGCTTTTTCCCCTTGCTGAGTCTTCAGATCAGGTGGAGAAGGGAAGTTCCCATGCTTGATCAGGAGAGGAAGCCCTCTGTGCCTTCAGCACAGCAAGGGCCAAGAGCAGGAACCAGCAGCAATTGCCATTTCTATAGTAAGGACCTTGCCAGTGGGACCAGCAGTGTCTCACTACTCTGAAGGGGCTACGGAATGGGTGTGAGGGACCAGCTGCACCCTGCTATTCCCAGGCTCACTGTCAGATGAAGCTTAGTACAAAATGTGTTGAATCCAGTTATTTGTAATCACAGCTGTGGAAGCCTGACTACCGTAGCCATTATGATTCCAAAAGGCTTTACAGCATTTTGGGCCATATTATTTGGTATGCTTCACTTATTTACACTCCTTTAATTATGCCAGTAGTGGCTTAACCTATCACCTGATAATTTTTTCTGCATGAGAGAATTTGAGTGCTAAGATTTTCTTTGTGCCTTTTATTAGGGTTTTGAAGTTCTGTATTAAATGAATTTTTTTCTTTAGTGTATCACTTCTTGCTTTTTTGTTTGTTTGTTTGTTTGCCTGTTCCAGTCAAAATTAATTCAGCTGAAAAATTAAGCTTTGCCTGGTTTAGAGGGAAAGAGGCAAAAGAAATGCAATCTCATGAAACCCCTTTGTTTCTCTGAAAGGAATAGACTATTCCTTCCTGTGATTTCAAAGCTTGCCTAAAATATTCTGAAATCTACAGGGTGTTCCTTGGTCTCCAAATAAAATATACAGCTATAATTTTGCAGAGGTGGAAGCAGGCCCCAGAAACTGCTATTAAGCACTCACGACTGTTGTTAGTTTCTGTGCTTACTCACAGTGTGCCCTAATTTTGGCATTAGACCAATTTTCTTTTATATTGCCTATTTGTAGAACTGAAAATCACCTCCTTGGTGACAAGACTCCCTGTTGAGGACTGTGCAAAAATAAAAAACTTGAATAGAAGAATAGAAATGAGAATTACTTCTAAGGGTTGAGACTTGGGAATGGGGTTGTTTTGCTTTTTGTATGTTTCAAATGCAAACTGATGGAGTTCATGTGGTGGCAAATCCCACTGCATCAGGAGAAACTCACATATTAAAATCTGCCTCTAAATTTGAGTCTTGGTGCTTTTGGGAACAGGAGATACAAGTAGTATGATGTAACACAGTGTGATTTGATGGGGCCTGGGGTTTACATAGATTTCCAGTAATGTGTCTGTTCTCACTTCTGCCTCTCTTGACACATTTCGGACGGCTGTGACTTCTCAGCCCGTGAGCTTAGCCCTGTTGCCCTACTTGTCTAATTAAGAGGTGCTGATAATGGTGAAAAGTATCTATTTTAGAATATGTATAAAAAATTGTACTGAGAGAGTAGGGAAGTCAATGAGTGTTCAGCACATCTCTCTGACTAACTCGTGACTTGTGACATCTTCACTGGATCAAGCACTTCTGGAAGCTAGTTTTACTATTCGTCCTTCTAAAATGTTCAGTTTAGTATCTTGCATTTGCAGGATACATCTAGTGATGGGATGAATCTATGCCTTAACTCTTATTGTGGTTGGTGTTCATCAATCCAGTCTGAAAACATGTTTGTGGAGGAAAGTAGAACCACTACAGCAAACTCTGTGATTTGTCACCTTTCAGTACTTTTCCCTTAGTTAACTTTGTTTGCATGACGAATAAGCAAGCAATTTCTCCAGATGCAGTATTTCAGTGTTGAACTCTGTTGCCAGGTAGCAGATAGGTGCAATGACTAAAGTGTGAACAAGTAATTTAATTTATTCAATTACTGGCACTTGGTAGATCCAGCCGCAGAGAGGTAGTGGAGGGAGAGAAGGGAAGACAGAAGGAGACAGGGAAAAAATTGTGCAGAGGGTGATTTCAAAGAGAAGTTACTAGAATTATTCTGATTTAACCTGGGTTTTTGTTTGATGGTTTGGTTTGGGTTTTTTTCTTTTTTTTTTCTTTTTTTTTTTTTTTCTTCTCCTCGCTGACTGCAAAGCCAGATGATTTAATGAAGTGTATACATTTGGATTATCTGAATACCCATGGACTCACCAACAGAAGAATATGAAAAATTGTATTCTGTGCCAGCCAGTACAGAAAGTTCCTGTTAACCCTAGAGTCCCTCTGTATTGTAGCAAACATCTGTTTTCCCTGTTGTAGCTTAACATCAGCAGAGAAAAAAATGCAGGGGGGATGCAGTAAAACACAAAATAAGCCTGTTTGCAATCTTGTTTGTGCATCTTTGCCAAAACAGGTGTGGATTCATGATCTTGTATCTCCCTTCTACATCACGTATATTGTCTAGCCTTGGAAGGAGGCAAGCTGACAATAGGACTTCAAAAAATATTGCTTCAGTTTTGCTGAAGCTGACCACTGACTTGCAAGGTAAAGGTACATTTGGAAGAAATTAGGAAAATCAAAGTATCCTGTCATAGCCATTTCCAGAATCTTCTTTCTGAGAGAGACAGGAAAGATGGTTTCGAAATCACCTCCACCACAGACTTCCACGAGTGCTGACAGGATGCTGGGGCCTCTAATGACCCTCTGGTCACCGATTATTTGTAGGTCAGGGCTTAGTGTGTGGCATCAAGCTCTCTGTGAACTTTTTCATCTTGTTGCTTTTGGCTGTTTTCTTCTTCTTCTTCTTTTTTTTTTTTTCCCCCCTTACTTTTTTTCCCCCCCTCTGTTCCTTGAAGTGGCCAGGAAAGGGTGGTGGTGGGAGGACACAGCATTCACAGCTAGCCTGAGACACAAGCCGGTTTATTTACTTAAACAACAAACATCCAGCATGCCAGGAGAACAGTGACAGAGGGCAGTTCCTGAATAGGATGAGACAGTATGTCTTCTAAAGCGCCCACCCACGTTGCCTGAAAGGGTTTAGCGGTGCTGACTACTTGTGAGGAAATAACAGCTTGTGTGTTCAGAAACGTCACAGGCAACCCAGCAATGTGTGTGATGTGAGGATCTCACAAGCTGTCTGCAAATGACCAGAGGCAAAACTCTGCTTATTTTCCCTTTATTTCTTTCACCCCTCTGTGTCCCCCTCCCCCAGCCCCTTTTTTGGGGCTGTCATTCTCCTCATCATCTTGTGTGCAGCTGGCGTTAAGCAGCAGAGCACATTCTCTATCAGATGGAAAGAGAAGGGGATTATATAAACAAACAGAACAACAAGAACATTTCTAGGAGCAACATCAAAACTGACCTTTTGTTTTATGGCAAAAAGTAACAAAGACATTCTTGGGAAAACAGCTTAGCTGAGAGAGAAAAAACACGAACCCTTGAACTGTTGTGCCTGTGTGGAGCTGACCAAGCAGTGATTTGCTTTCTTACCAGGGCTCTGAACTCTGCTGGACTATAAAAATGTACATTGTTGTTGTCATTCTGTGAAGGCTGGTAACCTCAGAACTCAGCTGAAATGAAGCAAAACAAACCTTTTGCTATCTGTTGTTTTCCTAGCAATCCTGGAGCTGGATTTTTGCTGACAACTCCTCAGCATGGCAATGTGTGACACCAATGCTCTGTGATCTCTGCTGCTCGCCCGCTGCTTTTCCAGATTGAAGTGAAGGTGTTGACTTTGACCTTCAAAGCCCTAAATGGCTTTAGACTTTCCTACTAGATTTTCCCTTTCTGCTAGCTGTAACCAACAGAGGTGCCCCAGATGCTCTGTTTAGAAGAATTCTAAGAGAGGTTTCACATTATGGATGCCTGGTGAATGGCATAAACTCTTCCATACCCGCTCCAAATTATTCTCATGAACCCTGATCCTGTGAAAAGCTTGCATAAGAGCAGGCCATTTCCTCTGACTCTTGTCACAAACCTAGTGCACCCTTGAAAGAGGACCAGGGAATCAGGAAGTTTCATCTTGGGTCTTCTAAATGCCAACTCAACAGCTCTGATAAAGGCATTTTTAACTACTTGGTACTGGTAATGCAGTATGCACTTCAGTTTCACCAGTATTTGAGAGGTTCCTTTCCTCAGTTAGAGGGAATAAAGTTAATTCCATCTTAGTTCAGGTGCTTCAAATTATCTATGAACATTTATTATCCTATTAAGGAGTAGTTAGTACTGCTGCATCTAGACTTCAGTTGATATGAACTATGAACTATTAGACTGGACCTCATCAGCAGTCAATGGAAAGAATTTTTTTGTGAGCTATCTGCATAACTGCCATGGGATTAGAGGACCCATGCTCTAGAACTTCCCCTTTCTCTTGTTAAAGAGTCAGTGAATAATCGTGTGCCTCTGAAACTCAACTACCTAAATAAACTTAAACTTATAAATCTGAGACAGTCATCACATCAAAACTGGTTTTTTCGTCATTCCCTTTTAACTAATGTACCTTTCCATAGTACATATTCTTTCCCAAACTGCTTATGACTACTTAGTAGCACCTTGTTGTTTTTATCCACAACTCTTAAGTTGAGATCAACAACAGTGGTTAGCTCTACCAACATGGTACCTCAATGGCTTTCTGGATCTGGACTTCACTGTCCTAAGTTTATCCCATCTGCTCTTGCTTTGTCAGTGTTGGCTGTTTACAAAATCACATACAGACATAACCTTCTAAGCAGACTAAAGCTCATTCTCAAAATGCACATTCTCAGACAGTTTTGAAATCTTCTGCAACAGAGAAACATCACCCACTTGCACCCCATGTTTTTTGGGGATGCGTGAAAACATGTCCTGAACTGGTGTAAGAGAGCAGCAGCTCATGCGACTACTCTGAGAATGGCACTTCTCTCCCTGTTTTTCCCACAAAACACTGCAGCAGCTTGTAAATATTTGGTATATCTGCCCCAAGCTTCACAGATAATTCATATAATACTCACAGTTTATCAGGGGCACAATGACATACTGGAGCAAAGAAGGCCATATTTCTGTGCCCTTATGCACACCTGCAGTTGTGAACCTATTTCCTTAGATGTGAGAACCATAATGAACTAAATAAAATTATTTGAATAAATTATTGTCTGAATAAGCTTCAGAACTGGGGACAGATAGAGCTGATTCACCGCACTTTGAAGAGGCCATCAAATCACATAAGCATATGATACTTTGTAAAATGTACCTACCACACCCACAGAAGTCTCTGGCTGAATGGAACTGGTTGAAAACTTACTCTGCTTCTTGCACCTAGCTCTTCCAGAAGAGTACTGGAAATAAACAGTGTCCTTCCTTTCCATGTGGACCATAAAAGGTAGCTTTTGCCTTTTCTGTTAAAACAGAGATTTATCAGCAGGCACAATCTCACTTGGCCATGTCACTACACGCTGTTTTGAAGATTGTTACCTGTCCTAGAGTTGATAGCTCGTGCCTGGTTTTACCGTTGATCAACTTCCCTATTCTGTGGTCTCCATACTGATCATATGCATAACTAAACTGTCTGCCTAAGAGATGTAACCCTGCATCCTTCCCTGCACATAGCCTTTTGTATTGAGAGATGCAGTCTCTATTAGTAGAGCAATTTGAGTTTGTGATTCCTCAGTTCCTCAGTTCCTTCGTGTTTGCTATGTGTGGATGCTGAGTCTCACACAGCATCATTGAAGCACTGAACTACTGCCAAATGCAGTCCTAAAAAAAAGGACAAAGGGCATTTATAAACATTGCTAACCTTGCTTTGGGTCTCTGGAAACATTGGTCCTGCACATTACACCATGCCGACAGTCATATGTTTAAAGGTCATATGCTTGAACTTCAATACAGTAGATATGTGCTTCTATGTTTCATTAAAAAACCATATCACAGCCAGCCCCGGTATAATTTTAATTGGAGAATCAGACTGTCCCTGGAAAAGGAAGGAGACAATAGTCCAGATTTTTAAACAGACATTTCTACTGTACCATACTGCACCCAAGGGAGAAGAAACAGTCAATAATGACGAAATCTGAAACATTATCTAGAGGCATATGTTTTAATTAGCAATTTTTGGCCCATTTCAAAGCGATCACATGAGAAGCAGTAGGAATTGTTTCTGTTCACAAGCCTCAAGTGAACAGCAAACCTTTAAGTACCAGCAGTGGCACACATTTCAGTTGCGCATGAACACTTTTTCAACACTTGTCCTGAAGGAGGAAAAAGGTGGGAAGTCTGTGTGGTTTAGTGGGCATGGTGGTATTTGGTTGAAGGTTGGTCTTGATGATCTTGGAGGTTTCTTCCAACCTTAATGATTCTATGGTTGTAACTGACACTCAAAATTTGTTCACAGTTCAATAAGCTGTTTCCTTCCACCCACAGCAGCTAGGAGGGACAGAGCTTTACAAAAAGTGTCTTTTTGGACACAAAGTACCTCTGTATGTTTTTTGGTATACCTCCACCACTGGACTTTTGTAGACTTTGTTTCAGCTGTCCTGCCTCTCAGACTTGTGAGATAATATGCAGCCCAAAGTATCTATCTAAACCACATGACTTGTTTTGGAGCTAGCATGGAACGTCTTGACTGCAAACAGTAGAGTAGATACAGACATAAATGATGAACAGCTCTCCCACAAACTAAGGATACTCATAATACATTAATCCTAAAATATTTAGAACAAGATGAAGTAACATCATTTTAATATACAAACTGCCACTCAAGCACATGAATATATGATTGTAACTATGACCTGTCAGCTCTCATTCTGAAGATTTTAGTGTGGTGGAAAATCTGCTGAAATCTTTGTGGAATAGAGATACATTCCAATAATCCAAGTAGCTCCAGGACAACTGGAGAGTCATGATTTCAAATAAATCACAAAACACAGTTCTGTATTGCAAGTATCTCTATTATGGATTCAGACTCTTGGAATCTGACATACAATCCACTCACCCCAGCTACCTGCCAGAAGAGAAAGCGGCTGTTTTCTGCTAAGAGAAGTGCAACATATGGTGATTTTACCACTCTAGATTGCAAGTTTTAGGCAGATACTGGGCATCATTGGCTTCACTACAATTCTCAGAGCAATTCCTACTCATATGAGTACCTACCACATTTTCAGTTTTTAGTTTTTCCTAATGTTTATTTTGTAACAATTAAGCTGGAATTCATGTTGAACACACCCAGTTGTTTTAGCCACACAGAGAAAGCAAAAGTTTTATTAGACAACTTGAATAAAAAATTGACAAGCTTGCTTTTGCATTTTGAAGTAACATGCTGCTTAGAAATTTATCAGTATTTTTATTTTACAAGAGACAAAAATCTCTACATGAAACTCTGTATTGTGGTGTCAAACAAAATGCCTTGTCTATTCTCTCCAGCAGTGGTTTTCCAACTTCCTTATTTGCCTGCGACTAACAAACCAACTGATCCTTCATGTGAATTTTAGGAAGATACAGTTTTTTAGTGAAATCTAAAATTTGTTCTCAGGAATACATCCTTCAGGGCACAGTAGTAGTGATGAATGCAGAGCAGCACCTCACTGAACCTCTGACTGCACTCAGCAAGAGACGGTAAGAGCTTGTGGTACCCAATCCACTGCACATATCCTCTCATTTGGAGAAAGCAAGGCAACTGGTGAGCTTAGACTTCAAGAAGTAGAAATATGTTTCATCTCCACTGTATTTTTAATTTATTGACCCTTAGATGAAGGAGAACAGGATTGAGACTATCAGAATTTATTTTTCTTTTTTCTGCTGAAACAAACAGAAGAATATCAATGGGCTGTATTTTTTTTGAAATTCATCATAGTGTTCACTAGATTAATAAATAACACTGAAATTTATCACATCAGACTGAAAACCACTCGTCTGCTTCAGGAAGCTCGGGTAGTCTTCTTTTAGATTGCTACTTTACTGTGAAACCATTTATGGTTTTAATAAGGGGGACTCCTGTCTACAAGCATAAATGTAGTCTGAACTACCATGTTCCACTGGGACAAATTTTTGTTAGTTCTGTCCTTCTTTCCTGACATCAGAGACATTTGCCTGAGTAAATGTCCTTTATGCTTTGTTCCATTTTTGTTTTTTTGTTTGTTTTTTTTCAACCTGGCTCCAGGAAACTTCATCTTAATTAGAGTAAACCAAGTTCAAAGCAGAGCACATGAGTGAGCCCAACAAAGTGAATACCCTTTCCAATATACTTTAATATCCTAAGGCTTCACACTTTGTAAATTGTGTCATTGTAGGATTTATTCTCCCCTTTTTTCCCAGTGTTTGGACTTGATAGCAAAGGCTAATGGTCTCAAAAGAAACAAGCTGTGTCCTGAAATGCAGCAATTTATCCCTATGTGGTAGTGAAGTCCTACAAGTACAAATTGATGTCAGTGCACCACAGGGACTGCTGGGGTCAGGGAGCAAGGCAGATAGAAACACACTTCAGGGATAAATGCCATTCATCTGTCATTCTTGTGAAGCGCCATACAGAATCTTGGCTCAACAAGATTGCAATGAAATGGCAAGTCCATTGGCATTCTCTTTTTAATTTTTTTTCAAGTTGTACACATATTTAGAGTAATACCATGGAAAATATTTGAAAAAGCTATGAGCTTATTTCCTTTTCCTGACATTTGAAGCTCTGTGCTCTGCCAGCAGAGTGAAATCTCGCAGAAACCCACCTGCAATGCTGTGGCACTGTGCTGTGAGTGGAGACTCCCTAATACTGCCACATGGGAAACAGTAGCATCTACAGCATCTTCCCTGTACACTTGCACCAGATCTGCCATTGCAGCTCATGTCTATTTGAATTTTGGACGTGATAGGTGCTGCCATTGTTATTGTGCATGATGTGTGGTCTGAAAGGGAAGAGGTACTTCTTTGAGAGGCAGCAGGAAAAGTGCCACACACTTCAAGCAAGATAACTTGAGGCTATCGTGTGTCCTCTCACTCTTGTACATGGGTGGAAGCTGACAGAATTGTCAGAATTTTATTTTAAGATAGTTTCTCTGTCTGTGTTGTGACAGCCTTTTAGAGGGGGTATGAGTTTTACAACTTACAGAGGACCAAGAACATGAATGGTGCCACAAATATAAGAGGTATATTGTCTCTGCAGCTTATTATGAAATCAAAGATATTATTACAGCAGCAGCAGCAGCAAATAGATGAACCCCAAAGATCAGCAGTTCAACTATCTCTTCAATATTGTTATCTCAGAGCTCAACATATATTTGATAGGCAAGTATTTTACCTGGCAGTTTATTTTTATTTTCTTCTATTGGTGTAAAATAATTGTCACACTTACCAAACCCTATGCAGCGGTACTGAATTTTTTCAAAAAATTATGGGAGAAAGACAAATATATAAGAATTGCAGCACCACTATGGCCAGGTGCATGAGAATATTTATTACTTTATAACAGCTGAAAATAATAGGGAATATGGAAGTTGTGTATATGAATAATACTGTGTTTATTTGGTAATAAGAAACAAATAACATTATAAATGACCCAACAGTCTCAGAGCACTTGTGTCATGCATGTGTGTGTGTGTGGAGATATGACACATGTTTCACATATACTTTATTTACATGAATGCTAAAATGTCTAGTCCCTCCAGAAGTGGAAAAGGACTTACATGGCATTGAGACTAGTTGGACTTAGCCCAGTGTACACTGACTTCCAAGCTTAGGTGTAGCTACAGATGCTGCTGGAACCATCAGGACAGTCATTCCACCAGGGTGTAAGCAGCTTACCAGTGACTAGAGGAACTCTGCCTTCCTCATTAATTATATTGGCACATGCAACAAAGAAAGCAATTTCTGAGAGTGAAATCAACACAATTCCACTTTTGTGTATACAGGCTGTGTGCTGATAACTTGATGAGTGGTGGAACTAGGGACAACACCTCTTCCTAGGGGGGCTGGCCTGTCACCTCAGATCAAATTACATGGCAGAGTTTCATTTCACTCAAGACCAGGGTCAGCAGCGCAGTTTTTTGAGCACCAGAGTCAAATAATAGCCCTGTAAGAAGGAGGAGGAGAAGGAGGAGAAGGGATGCCCTATGCAGTTGCCAGTCCCAGAGGGAGGCAGTCAATGCTGCCCAAACCAGAAGCAAAGCATCTCAAATCCTGTAAGAGGCTGTACCCACTCACTGCAATGCTTCCTGTGGGAGGGAAGAAGCATCCTACAACAGAAATTAAGGTTTCATAAGGAAGTAGTTGATGAAGAGAAATGAGAAGGCCAAATCCGTGAGCAGGAACAGCTTTGAAGCGGGAAATAGCCATCTTCAGTGTAGACATTTATTCACTAGCTCAGTGTGCTAGGGAGTGAAATAGGATGTGAGAATCCACTGAATAAGCAGCTTTCTCCTTCTTGATGTGTTTGTGAGTACTCCCACCATATCAGACAGTGCTGGGTAGCCCTTCTTTTTGGAGAAAAGGTAGCAAATTGCTTCACATTTAAATGGGATTAAGAATATGCCCAGTGTTGGAATTACATGGCACCTGGGGAGCCAGAGGCTGTCTCTACAGGGTCATTAAGAAGCCATTAAGAAAACAAAACCTGTTGCTGACATTAAACAGGGGTCTCTATCTACACTGGCTAATATCGAAAAGTGTAAATCTAAAAATTAAAACAAAATCTTGAAAATACATTCATTTTCAATTTCATTGTGAAGCTTGTTTTACATTACAGAATGCAAGAAGGAAAGGAAAAAAAGAAAAAGAAAAAGGAAAAAAGAAAAAGGAAAAAGAAAAAGAAAAGAGAAAAAGAAAAAAAGAAAAAGAAAAAGAAACAGAAAAAGAAAAAGAAATGAAAAAGAAAAAGAAAAAGAAAAAGAAAAAGAAAAAGAAAAAGAAAAAGAAAAAGAAAGAAAAAAGAAAAAGAAAAAAGAAAAAGAAAAAAGAAAAAGCAAAAAGAAAAAGAAAAAAGAAAAAGAAAAAAGAAAAA
>JAWWTY010000088.1:34499825-34512158 GCA_035222235.1 Margarornis squamiger | reverse complement strand
CAGTTTACACTTGTGTCCAGCAGTATTCCATCCCAGGGGCAGAATCCAACATTTATTCCAGCATTTGTTCGTGCTAAGTTCCATGCCACTACTAATTGCCCAATGCTCCAGTCTATCCAGATCCCTCTGTAAAGCCTCTTGCTTCTGAAGAGAATCAACAGCACCTTCCAGTTTGGTATAATCAGCACACTTGATAATGGTGCTGCATCCAAATCATGGATAAACACATTGAACAGAAGTGGTCCTAGAACTGAGCCCTGAGGAACACCACTGGTGACTGCTCACCAGCCAGATGTAGCCCCATAAACTACAACCCCTGGAGCTGTTCACCCAGTTCTTCATCCCACACACTGTGTATCAGCTCATCTCACAGCTGGACAACTTGTCCAGAAGCGTGCTGTGCAGGACAGTATCAAAAGCCTTACTAAAATTATGAAAAACCACATCCACATTCTTCCCTACATCCACTAGGCAAATTACCTTATTCTAGGAGGGTATTGAATGAATTAGGTGGGATTTTCCCTTTATGAACTCATGCTGACTGTGCCTGGTGATTGCGTTGTCCTTGAAATGCTTTTTAATAGCACCCAATATGATTTAATAGGTATCCAGTCAAAACATTTGCCTTCTGAATTCATTTAGGAGAGCAGAATTACTGTGTATCATTTTCCTATGCTTCTGCCTCCTCCATCTCATATCAGATATTGCAGAGCCATTCACAAACTCTGGATAGATATACAATTTTTTTCATTGTAGACCTCCAAAGTTCCAGTGTGCACTTTACATTCTGACAGCTTCCTTTTTCATTTCTTGCAAATTTACTTGATTTTTCCAAAGGAAAAAAAGATACAAAATGAAAGCATAATATTTTCATGAAAGCATGAAAATACACTGCCAACAATTTGGAAATAAAGCAAATTATTTTTTTTATTTGTAACCATCAAATAAGCATAAATATTTGTGGCCTCCAAGGTTATGTTAAAATAGTATATAAATTTCTTAGAGCCTATTTAAGGCCCACAGAAGCCACTGAAAGAGCTCTAGCAAATTTTATGCTCTTTGGAAAGGGATAGGAATTAATTTACTTAATAGGTTCATTGTATCAAATCACATCACTTGATGGAGTTATGGCTCAAATTCATTTGATTCACATATACAGAGAATCTGTAAAGTGCATCTTGCTGGGGTTTCCCATTGCATATCTTCTGAAAAGAATGACTCTCTTAAGGCTTCCTTCACCTCTTCTTCAGATAAGTGGTAAATGCATGCAGGACTGCTTCTTGAAGTCTGTCACTGTGGGATACCCATAAAGGGAAGAACTGGAGGACACAGGCCTTCAGAATAACTAAGTAAAAACAGTACAAAGACAAAAGGTTATAGAAACTTCTTGAAAGACATTAACTGAGTGTTCAGAAAGGTCATAGAAAGCAGAAAAAGAAAAAAACATTTACTTTAGACTGTTATTATGTATGTTTCTTTTAGAGTGAAATGTTAATTCCTCTTAGTTTTCAGTAAATCCATTCCCTTCCCTGTCCTATACTTCCATGTAATGCTCATTATTAACACATACCATTTATTCCATTTTGTTAGTATCGTATCCTAAGGAAACTATGTTTCTCTGATAGCACAGTCTGGTTTTATGTCCTCCCTTCTCCCCACTAATAACTTTTGAATCTGCTGGCCAAGTCCTGTGAAGAAGCAAAGGTCTCAGAAAATTCCTTAACATGATCATGAAAACAGGCAGTGAGAGAAAGGATAAAGATTAACCAGATATCAAACTGAGCTCAGCTCAAGACACATAAGTAGAGAAAACCATACTGTGCTGTTACTACTATGCTTTACTTGTGTATTCCTCTCTTCATATTTTACTGATGCCATATTAGCCTTAACAACACGTTCTCTCTCATTTGATGTCCAAGGTCTCTGCAACTAGTCAAAAGAACCCACTGAGCACAGACAGACTTAGTTCAAGTCTTTGGAGTCCATTTACGCACAATCAGATTCAATTACCAGAATTTCATGAGCCAAGCATCCAAAAATCTCATCTCCAAAGATGACATACTCTAGTGATTCACTAATAAACTCTTCTGCTGTCTTTGTAATAAGACCAGAATTTTGGTACATTGTCCTTGTAGTAGAAACACTGCAAGGAGTCACTACCTAAAATAAGAAGTCATAATAAGAGTGTAATGCCATCTAACCCTTACATAAGTCCATTCACTGCAGAATCCCACAGCATCTGACAAATTGTAACAGCACTATGTGGAACAAGTGATAGTACTATGGTGGAATAAGGAGAAAAGGTGCATATAGGCAGAAGAAAAAGCTTTGACAGGGTCAGCCAGCAGTATACTGAGGACAGCTACACAATACAGATTTAACCATCTCAAATATTCTTGAAGAATTTGCTAAAAGGAAGGTTAATATTGTAAGATACAGCACCAGGAGTAGGACAATTCCCTTATATTCTGCTTGTAGTGCTTTGGTAAAAGTGCTTAATAAACCTAGAATATAACAAACCAAACCAAAGCATTAGCATAGGAAACTAAGTACTTCCACATATGCTCACAAATCTGCGAACATGTCCTTAACAAAAATGGCCAAGCATCATAAAATCTAAGGCACAGTGCAGTGGTGGAAAACATAGAAATGAAGTTTTCAAGACAAGGTTTCTGCTGGTACACATGAGCAATGGCAAGACTGTTCCTTCTTCTGCACCAGAAAAGATGGAACCTGGCATTGTCCTGAGCTAAACATGCAACAAATATTACTGCAGACTGCACTGAAAGCTTTGACCCATTTGTGAAAATTACAGATATACATACCCAAGCCCCACTTATTCTAACTATTGTTTCATTTGGCTTTCTTCTCTACATGACACTTACCATGCCAGTTAGACACTTGCACTACTGTTTCTCCTGCAATAAAAGGGGTAGCAAAATAAAACTCATGCCTTCAGTGTTTATCTAGTAGCATAGCCTACAAGTAAGATTTTCAGAGTCAAGTATTCCTAATTTGGAGGGAGGTTTAGGTTCAATCTTTCAGGTTTATCACTCTAAGTTTTTCTTGACACATGAAGAGTATGCATATACTGAATAGGTGTAAATGCTGAGTTTCTTTTAAGACTGATTTTTGGGGTAAGATTATTGAGAAACAGTCAGAAACTTGGCAATTTTAGATCACTCTGCTGTAATTAAAAAGACAAAAGTCCTGCTAAGGAGAAAAAATGATGGTGATTCAAAATCATCATTTGACAGTCTAAAAATTTTAACACCAATGCTGTCATGATATTGCAGGATACATCAATATGCTGTTAAGTATATTGATAACAGTTTCCTTTGAGGAGATTTTTTTTTTAAAAAAAAAAAAGATATTGAAACCAACCAAATGAACTAACCAAAACAACAATAACAAAAAAGAAACCCCAAAGATAAAAAGTACCTAAGAATGAAAAAAAGACAGCATAAAACAAACCAATATACCATATCATTTTGAAATAATGTTAATTAAACTGTTTTAAGGAACTAAAGCTGTGTGGTTTGAATATAGATCAAACTTTGAGTAATAAAAAACTGATGTTTAAAAGAGAAAAAAGAATTAGAAAACTAGACTTTCTTAACAAGAATAACTAGTTTTTTTTCTGTACCGATCCAAACATTAGCTATTTTCAAGCAAATACTGTTAAAATTTTTCATTTGAAGCAAATCCAAGCTTAGCACATTGCTTCTGCAGTTTCATTCAAAATAATTTATTTCTCATTTTTATAAGTTCTGGGATCAAAAATTTAAAGTGAAATCTATGAAGTCAGGCAACTTACCACCCACGTACCAGAAATTTTATTCTTGGTTCCATAAGTAAAATCCAGCATTTACGTGCATCTACAGTTTTAAGGAAACTATCTTAGTAAGCCTAGTAAAAGTGATCACTTCTCAGAATGAGGACAGATGGCAAGCACTGGTGTAATAATATTTAATTAAAGGGAAAAATATTCCATTGATCAGACATATCCTCAGCTGGATTTCATTTGCATAGGTTTACTGATTCTTAGTTCTCAGCTAGTGCTAATTTGCATGACTTCACTATTTCAGTAGAGCAGAAACCTGATCTTGTTACACCAATACATTGCTTTGGTAAATACTTGATGGGAATTTCTTTATAAAGCAATGTGAAAGACTTACCTTAGAAGATCAGTGTATTGTATATAATGGACAAGGGAAAGTACCCAGACCAGAGGACAGATTCAGACTTAGACCTTTCTGTTTGAAATTTAAGCAGTTACATTCAGTTTACGTTGGACAGTGTTACAATAAAAGAGTACATAAAAGGGTACATAAGAGGAGAACAACATTTTTTCCCCCAGAAGGCATAGCTCTCCTATTATACTGTAGATTATACTTTCAGAAGACCACTTTTTACAGTTTAGCTTTGCTTAAAAGATCCGTGTCATAAGTGAAATTTAAAAGCCTACTGCAATCAGAACTATGGGAACATTGCACATGCTATCGTACATCCAACAGAGAAGGAAAACTGCCATCAGATGAAAGATTTTATGCTCCTCAGTAACTGGTAGATCCCCTTTGCTCATTAGCCAGCACATTCTTTTTCCTGCTCCATGCATTTGTTGTTTTAGCTTCCCTGTTCACAATTCCCTGTACAAATCACTAAAACCCAATTCATTTAGAACAACCAGGGAAACCAAAACAAAACAATTAAAGAATAAGAGGTAATTTTGTTGCCAATACTAAAAGCATGCACTGGCCTCTAAAATGCAATAGTTAACAATGTTTTCTAGAAAACCCATCTGAAGACCCTAATTTCTGGTTTAAGGACTTCAAGCTTAAAATACACATTGTATTAAAAGAAGAAAAAGGATCTTTAAGTGCATAGTTTAATTAATCTCTCTGATTAGTAGTACAGCTACCACTCTTAGAAGAATATGACAATATATTCAAATTACATTTCTTGCCTAATTAGACCCATCACATATCATTTTATTTCTGCAACATCTGTATGATGTTGCCTGGACACAGACCTATATTTTATGTTTCCTATCTTGCTCTATAATTGACAGACAATTTGTGGGAGTTCCTATCATTCACTCATACAGCACTAACAGCAATAGAAGAAATCTTACTGATTGACAGACTATAAATTGCATAATAATGGAAAAGAACAACATCAATGAATATACTGAAAGTAGGAGCTAAAAGCTATTCAAAGTTGTATAAAAAATAATTCTTACCTTTGGTTCCATCTGTTTCAAAATTACTTTTTGTCATCTGTAAGGCAAGTCTTTTAAGAATTATATCCATTTTCCTTTTTCTGATAGCATTTTTCAACTTACTCAGTTTTATTCATAGGACTTTTCACTTGATCAAGTCCCAGCCATATGTAAACGGCTCCAATAGGTAAAATATGGCACATTCAAAATTTTAGAAAACATTTAGAAATGCTAATGGCCTGCAAATCATCTGAATTGACAAAAAATTCCAAAGGCTAGTCTTCTAAGCAGTGAAAGTCTTACATTTATTAAAAGCCTTTCATGAGTTTCTGAATTTCTTCAGTCTTCAGTATAGAATCATAACTGTAAGGAAAAAGCCAATTCCATGTTCTTTTAATATTTTCTCTTCTGGCTCTACCTGGATCAGAAATACCAGAAAATCATGAAAAGACAGCATTTTTGCTGCCACCAAAAAGAGCTTTAGGATCATTTCTGATGTTTATTATTTAATCATCCAGGCTTATTTTAACTATAGACTTAATCGTGCATCTAATTTTTTAAGTGCAATTGAAAACATTTTTTTAGGTAAGAAATCTGCTCTTGTTTGTGCATTTGAAAATAAATATTGACAGTAAACCTAAGTCCCTAGGGGAAGTCTTAGAATAAGAGTGTGATCGAACTTGTAAACATCAGTAATGAAAAGTAGCGAAAATTAATGATGGAGTTTAATTGAACACTTTGGTTTTGGATTTTTTGCGTGAGATTTTTGGGTTTGGGTTTGGTTTTTTCACCCCCAGTAATGTCATTGTGCTCAACAGGATAAAAGGAGCAGGATGGGGTTCAGAAAGCACAACAATGCATGTTGGTCACATCAGCATAGGTAAAGGGCAATTTTCAAGTGGAAAACAGGAGAAGGTCCTTCTTTTGCAGAGCTGAAAATCCCACTGACATCTGTGGGAGCCAGGATAACTGGGGCTCAGACATCACACTGCAAGAAGTGGTGAACAGGATCCTAGAAGGAATCCAGACAGAGAGGGGAAAGGAAAACCCTACAAGATTTAAAGATTAATTGAACAAAACCATGAGGAATGCTGGTTAAGAGAATGCTCCATTCTTTGTAATTTGGATAAAGGTGAATGTTCATTAAAGACTGAAAATCCTAGGAGCAGAAAGTTCACCAAAGTACTTACGGAACTTACTGCAATTGATTGATATTACATTATTTACTTTCCGAAGTCATTAAGCAGCAGTACAAATTTGGGATGTAAATTCTGCTAGCCAAAGAAAGACAAACATCTGTTGTTAATTTTCATGTCATGTTTAGAAAGACATGAAAGGCATGAAAGCCAAGGCTGAGACGAACTATAAAGCTCTTCTTCTGCTCATGTTCATGTTGACATGCTGCTTGCAAATAGCAGAGCAATACAAATCTTAATCAGTTGGAAAGCATGAAATACTAAATGTTCTTGGGAAGGAAGTAGCCAATCAAAATGAGCACCAAGAGGTAACAACACAGAATTGGGTGACAGTTCCTGGAGTTTCTGTCCTGCATTAATACAAAAACAGTTTTGAAGAACAGAATTGTGACAAAAGTTGTAAGTACCACGCTCAAAGTCAGACTGCAGATTTACCTGTCTGGAAGACTTCGATTCTGAAATAAATGTCTCCACATCCCCAAACAAACATATTTTTGTAAAATATTTCAACTGTTTTAGCTACAATGCAAGGATGTGTCTCAACCAAGCAACTATGTTAGAAGTTTCTAGTCATCTCTAATCCATTTTTTTTCATAGCCAATAGAAACAAATGCAATCCTTAAAATAACACTGACATTCCTGCTGAAAATCACTATCTGCTGATGAATTAAATGAAAATACACAGGAAAGCTAGTTGGTCACTCTTGTGTGGGACTAATTTTTTTCCAGTGAGATAAATTACAGACCTAGTACAGATGGTAGTGTGTCATGTACCTTTGTAACAGAAGTAACGTTGCAGTAAACAAGGTCCTGCAAGAAGCAACAAAACAGTAAATTCTTCCTTAACTCAGAGTTTTTAGCTCACCTAGATAACAAACTTAACAATTCCAATTGCAAAGTTTTCTAGCAAAGCAGTAGTTTTTAGAGCTTCTTAGCTTGCCTCAAATTGTTGCTGATTCTGCCCATGATGTGCTTTACTCAAAGGCAGGTAAGTCCTGATGCATTTTTAACATAGTGCTCAGATCTGCTTTGCCTGCCTTCGACTCTGCGCCCTCTGTTTTGCCCAGCCATGTCACTGCATGTGGCAAAACCAAGAAGCCTGGTGTCCAGGCAGCAATGGCACCAGCAAACCAAGCAGGATGCATACAGGCAATATGTGAGAGAGGTGCCAGGCAGAGACTTAGTGGTTCATAGGGACACAGGCACACTGGCTGTGCAGCAAAAGCTCTGCCACACACAGCTGTCCTTCTGAGACTGGCAAGCCAACACAATCCACAGCAGCAGCAGAGATGATATCATGTGGCTGCCAGATCTGAGAGAAACAGCCTGCGTTGGGTTCTCTGATTTGTAAGAGATGATGACATATAAACTGAATGCATCCTGAGACAGGTGCTAGGAAGAATTACACTTAGAAGTTCTGGGGTTTTTCATTACTAATGCCATAGAGGTAAATAAGAATATGGCAAAGAAGAACCTGATGACATCTGTCAAACTATTCTGCATGTGTAAATTAATTCTCCCCACAAAGTAAACTGTATGAAAATGGGATATCTTTTTTTTTTTTTTGGTTGGCTGGTTTGGTTTTGTTTTTTCTTTTTTTTTCTCTTTTTCTTTTTTTTTCCCACATACTTAAGCAAGGTGTTCCAAAGGAAGTAAATTTTAATAATACTAACAAGAATCCAATGTTTTCATCTGTGGCTGTGAATAGGCTGGACCCCTTTACACTAAAAACAAGTAGTGAGCTGAGGGTCTGCTAATCCAGGCCGCAACTATTCTAGCTGTACTCTCCTCTCTATCACTGGGTAGTTGCTGCAGTTTATCTCAAATCTACCATTCTTTTTCTCTTGCAAGCTCTTCTGAGCATTAAAACCAAATCAAAATATGCTTCTTCAGGCCCACTTCTTTTCCAGCTCAACTGAACAGTTAATACACACTGATTGTAGCAGGGGCAGAATCTGTCCCTTGTTCAATGGAATTCCTCATTGTTATATTAGAAGTAGAAATCTACAGAATAGTCCTACCTCATCTATGTCTGGTCCATTAAGGAAATGGTATAGAAGAGAGTTATGAAGCGTTATTAACTAGTCAAGGAATATATAATGGTAAGAACCAAATCTAAACAAATTGTATAGTTCATCTCATTAAACAAATGGCTTCTCTTCAAGATCCAGAAGATTTTGAGCTGTCTGGGAAGGGAAACACTATTAAACATCAGGTCTTGTTCTCACTGAAGTCACCAATACTGATCAGTGCTGACTCTAGAGAACAGAAAACCCAGAATATTTTTACAGTTTGAGGGGTTAGTTGTTTGTGGTTTGTTGTTGTTTCTTTTGCTTCACTATTAAAAGGATGTTTGTCTTCAAAAATAATAGTAAAAAACCTTTCAAAACCCCATCTTTTCACTGTTCCTTCACAAATCGTACCAGATTATGTTAGGTGCAGGCTCACATCAGGCTGAATATAAGAATTGCACAAAGCTTTAAAATAACCAATATTGAAAATTTATTTCTTGAGCCCAAATGAGAAAGAACAACAAGCTGTATGCTGCTTGTAAAATGGCAGAAGAGGTGTCACAGCAAGGAACACACTGTACACAGAAGCAAGAAGACTTTGGAGAATCCTAATTCACTTTTAGAACTCATTCGTGATCCGTAATGCTCAAATGCATTAGGCAGCTGTATGCTTGGTTTTAAGCACTGGCTAATTTGTTATGACAGATCATTTATACAAAGGTCTGTTTAATATGCTACAGCCATAAAATACTCTTCAAATATGAAACCTTAATGACTCATGCAGAACACCAATATCCAAGACTTTCAGATTTTATTCAGTGTTCTTGCACACTGAATTTTTAGTGAAATCAGCTTGCATAACCATCACCTTTTGACCTGAGGCCTGCTCTGTAATTAAAAACAAACAAACAAAACATAATCAAAACCAAAACAAAACTCAAAACAAACCAAACAACCAAAAAAGCCCCTTTTTGCATCTACCCAGAATGAAGGAGAGCTGTAATTAAGTAATCATTACAATCAATGTTCAGAAACAAGAATATGTCTCATTTAGTAATGTCCACTGTACAGTAAGCAATTGTTTCAATTTTCTTCCTTTAAGAAATAATGCAGCACAAGCTTCACACTCTCAGTTTACCCAATTGTTTTCAGGGAAATGGTCTGGCAAATATAGGATGAATTTATGCCCCAGAATCAATTGGATTTTTCATATAAAATGTAAACAATATTCAATCCTTCAGTAAGGTAGAAAAAAAAGAAATGCAGAAATAAACCACACAGGACTTACTCTCCTGGTTATCATAATATTTATAGATGAACACTGTCAGCATATGTTAGACAAATGAATATGAGTGCCAGATTATCTCCATCAACACAATTTTGCAGAAGGGTTTTAAAGTGTTTTGATGGATAAGATGAGCATTTTAACAAGTGGAACTTATCTTTTTACACAGGAGGAGGGGAAAATATGTCTGATGTGATGCAGTATTTTCGGCATTACTTTCAAACAATTCCTTGCTTGTTTTGACATTTGTGTTCCCGTAGACTGTACCTTACCCAGAATTCTGCAGCACTAAAAGGCATTTTAGGGCGGGTATAGCTTAAATGTTACAAGGTCAATTTACACAGAAGGAAAAGGGAAATGTGTGTGATTTTTCCAGTGTCATTTCTATGCAGGAGTGGAGCCCAACTGTACATTACCATTTTTCTCAGCAGTTGATTTATTACTGTTCATATTTTCAGTGAAGTTCCATGAGGGAAAGATAGAGAAGCTCTTATTTACTCACTTTTAAAGGCAAGGCTCTCCTTTAAAGGGGCCCAGTAAGGTCTCTTCTAACTAGATGTTCACATTGTAAATTCTTGCTACTAAACCTGCTTTCAAGTTTTATGGGCAACCTGAAATCCAGATGAAGTTTGCTGAAAAGTTGACAGGCGAAGCTTGGAAATGTCAATAGAATATCAGATTGCAGGCACTCTGCAAGTGGCAGGAATTCAGGTGCACACAGACGGCAGAAAGTATGCTTTCAGGAAACTGCCTCTGCTTGTTTGTAGCCTGATTTTATCACACGGTAGACAGAGAGCATTGCCTTGAATAGGAATCAGAGTTGCCAATTTCTACACAGAAATTTTACCTTATCCCTTGGTGAGCATTCAGTAGGAAGAGACCTTGCACCAGCTCCTGCAGGAGAGCAAGGCTGGCAGAAAGCTAGCTTTGGGTCCAGCAGGCCAGTCTGCAACAAAATAGAGCCTTTGTTGAAGGATGAGATAAAGTTGTTCCCTCTTAGTTGTTTCTCTTTGTGCCTCAATAAACCACAAGTCTCTACTGCCTTACAGTACTCAAGTAATGCAGTTTGACGAAAAAGCAGGCACTCTGACTCCAGATCTGAAATGCGGGTTGGATCTTGTGTGCAATTTTAGAGGACATCTGTCTCCATGACAGAATAAAGGAGCAAGGACTGCCCTTTTTCTTGCCTTCTTTCCAAGCTCTAGTTCTGTGTATGAAAGGGACAAAACATCCTTTGAACCTTCAACCTATAAAAGCAACTCTAGTGGCAAATGACCCCATCATGGTCCCAGGCTGGGCGATTGGTGAAACTATAAATAAAATGGCATTGTGAGTGTAAATGCAGTGAGTGGGAAAGAACAGAGCAACAGCTGGAACAGACACCTACAGTGACCTTCTGATTGAAGAGCTCTATAAACAAAATGAGATGGTCTTAAAATGTGTAGTGACGTTGTGGCCATCTTTCTTGTGAGCAATCAGGAGGGCAGACAAAACTGAAGCAACATAAAAATGAGGATCAAACAAACCACTGTGAGTTTCTTTGCAGAGGAGCTTGTCTGTACAGAACTGTACTGCTGCAACCAGCACTCTCAGCCAACAAACATGTACTCCAGATGGCTTTCCTCTGTCTCATTTAAGAATAAACCAATATATTAAAAAACAATAAAACTCTCATGCTGACAAATGAATTATCCAGGGATAGCTCTTCAGAAAATTATAACAATTCTGCAAAGGAGAGAGCCAAAACCCAATTTCCAGTATTTCTTAGATCTCTCCCTCTCTGTGATAAAGATTTATGACAGTCTTTGAAGACACAAGCCATTATAACTCTGTTTAAAAGTCCTAAGCATGCCAGAAGCAAAGAGAAGCAAAAAGCCTAGCTTCAGGACAGGTTATTGTCTTTGTTGTTGTTGTTGTTGTTCTGTTTTGTTTTAATGAAGAGACAACTAATAGAAGTCAAATAAAAAACTTGAACAAAGTTGTTTAATCCAATGTGTTATAAAATATATCACTAAGTGGGATACATCTAAACCCTGACCTCAAGACCACTTGGGAATCCCACTTGTCAGGTAGAATAATATGCTGCCTTTTGAAATTTACCAAAAAGAGAATAAATCAGGAAGAAGCATGAAGTCGCTCAGGACATACAGAGTTCCAGAAACTTGCCCTTTCTACGTAAAGAGTTATGAAGATCTACTGAAAACCCAAGGTACCAAAATGAATGCTCAAGTGACACAAAACCTGATCTTTGCAGAAAGAGAAAATCCTTTTGAAGTACTACAGCAACATTTGAATACCACAAAATCACAGAATGTGCTGAGTTGGAAGAGACCCACAAGGATCATTGAGTACATCCCATAAGCCCTGCACAGAACCATCCCCAAGAGTCACACCATGTTCCAAAGAGTATCATTCAAATGCTTCTTGAACTCTCTCAGGCTTGGTGTTGTGGTGGGGAGCCTGCTCAGTGCCTAACCACCCTCTGGGTGAAGAACCTTTTTCTAATATCCAAACTAAACCTCCCCTGACCAACTTCAGGCCGTTCCCTCATGTCCTGTCACTGGTCACCACAGAGAAGAGATCAGTGCCTGCCCCTCCTCTTCCCCTCACAAGGAAGTT
>JAWWTY010000088.1:34465438-34491953 GCA_035222235.1 Margarornis squamiger | reverse complement strand
GACAGGAGACAGTAGTTTGTAACTGTGGCCAACAGATGATTGTTTGTGTGTAATGAGCACCAATAATGTTAGTGCACGTACACTTAGGATTATATATAAAAGTAGCTGTGTGAAAAGATATATAGATATATATATATATAAAATAAACAAAGTTTTCACTTTCACCTATTTGGGATCTTTGCCTGCTTTTATCGTCCATCCCAACAACAACGACAGGGAGGATGGTGCATTTCAGCATGGATGAAGATGGCTCTCAGTCATCCCACAAATGCCAAAAATAATGAACAAATGTTCCACAATATCTAGCCAGCTCCAGCCAGGTTAAAAAATAAAAAGAAATAATAATAATTAAAAAAAAAAAAATAGTAGTTGGTTTACCCTTTCTCATAGTATAAAGCAGCCACTCACATGTGACAGCTGGCCTTTTAAATGGGATTTACTCTTGCATAACACAACTAGCACAAAGGAAGCAGAACAATGACAGAGGCTCTGATCTGGACATTCACAGGTTCTTGCATGCTTCACAAAGATACAGTATCTCCAGGTGCTCACACCCAAAATTAGTTCATCAAGCTGCATGTTTAGGGGACTACACCCAGAGGCACAATGTTAAATAAATACTTAAGTATTTATGATGATTCCTCTCCCTGTATCAATCCAATCCAATTCCCCCTTGATGTATGTATTCATCAGACTTGTCCCATTTGCACATCACTACAGCAACTCAGTGAGTAGACAGGAGGCAACATTTTCCCTTCTCTCCCATGGGACAACTCATGATTTTTATCACAGCTATGACAGATGTTCAACTGTAGTATCTGGTATTTGTCTTTGTGCTTCCTACATTCTCTGTTCTTTCAAAAGTAGCTATTGTATTGCCACTTCCAGTAATGGAAATCATGAGGTAGGTGTTTAAACAATGCACATACTTGAAAAGACTAGTGAAAAAAACCCAGTAAATCAATTAAAAAAAAATATATTTTTCTTTCCTGTGAGATGTATTTTATAATTTGTGAGCAGAAGGCACCACATCTAAACTCTTGCATATTACAGGCTGCTAATTGTCACCCAGTGACCTCAGCTCTGAATACAGAAACTCATTTTATTACTGTTTAGCTTCTAGAAAGGGAGACAGATTAGAATGAAAACACCAAAGAGAAAATCTACCTCTCAGTCACTATTAGTAATACCAAGGCTGGTACAAGACAGTGTAACGCCACCGTGCCTTCAGTGCTGAAGAGAGTGGGAGAATAGGAAGGTGCTGCTGTAGTGACTCTGTGCAGCAGTGGCTACAGGGAGAGCACAGATAGCCTCTTCCTTCTGCAATCTCCTAGAACTACTGACTCTTAACTAAACCATTAGGATTCCTTATAATTTTCATGACTTGCAGTTTATATTAATTTATACAGGTTGCTCCCTGATTTCAGACAGAAGCTTCAAAATGTGTTTGCAAGTGCAAAGACAAGCAAATTACATTTTGTGTGTTAATGCTAGACCAGCCCACTGAAAGTCAAAAAAGCAGATTAGGTGTGAAACTGGGGAAAAAAAGAACAATTTAAGACTTGACATTCATGGATCATTCATTTTAGTTCCCTGGTTTGACGAGACCATTGAGGCCCAAACGACTTTTCTCTGAAATGCAGCATAAGTTTCCTTTCAGAATTTCATTAATGCTATTCTGCTCATATAGGGGAGAAGGATTAGCACAATGATTGTCACAGTAGCTTTGAATTCTAGAATAATTTTACTAACTTGCAGAGACTGATGGAGATATAGCAATTGCCATTTTGTTACAATAAACTGAAGAGTAACTAATCTAATTTACCTCAAAGGAACACGCTTTTCCAAGCCCATCTCCTTCTTCAATGACCACTGGAGAAAGGAAAAGGAAGGATAAAGATTACATTTGGAGCTCTGATTTAGCTTTTTCTTTCTGAATCCTTTAATCTTCATCATCTGCATTTCTTGAACATTGCAACCTAAGTGTCTCTACTGAAGCATACAATCTTTTAAAAATTTGTTTTCCTCGTGACCTTTGCATCTCTTAGTTACTTCGTAGAGCACTTTTTGTCTCCAAAGCAAATCCCTCCCCAAAGTAACCTTACTGATACAGGAGGTAGTTATTATTCTCATTTTCAATGGTGTCAACGAGCAAGAAGTCAATCGCCTAAGAGGTGGCAAAATTTTCTTCCAAGCATATATTTTCACAAGTTCTGCTTTGCAAGCTTTGCACTTATGTGCTGGTGGCAGAATGGTAGCGGATGAGGACTAATTGGTGTCTGAAGCTGATATAACAATTTCGCACACAAGAAATCTGCCTGTCAGGAAAGATCACAGCAAACCTGCCACCATCTATAAAGTGACCTTCCTTCAGAGTTGTCCTATTCACTCTACTTTCGGATTTAGTGCTACTGGGAAAATAAACAAGCTTTGGCAATTGTAAATCACCTTGAACTTTAAATGCTATGCAAATAAATACCAATGAGGAACTACAGAAAGAAAAACTTTACCACCTTAGAAATAAGAAGAAATAAAGTAGCAAAGTACCAAAGCAATTTCAAGATAAACCTTGTAAGTTTAAGAGCAAATAAAAAATTTGTCAATATCAAAAAGAATGTGGATTAAGTACTTCTACAGTGCAAGAGAAACAGGGAAAGCAAGGTGTTTCTGAAGGCTAGGTGTTGCCAACAGAAAAACAATTGTGAGAAAAGCAATTACTCTCTCATTTCACATAGGAATGAGCCCAGTGAAGCAGCAGTGGATCTTTAGCTTCCTGGCAGACCTAGTAGATGAAAAGGAAGAGTCTGTTGGGAAACAAGCTTCTACATGCCAACTTCAACTTTTATGATATTCAGAATCTCATGTGCCACATGATACACAAAATTATTAAATATTTATGAATTTTACTGGGTCCAGAAGACTTGGTTTACAAAACAGAGCATAAAGGTCCATTAAAGGAAACAAGACTCCCAACCTTCAGTGGAAACAAAGATTTTACACAGAAAGTTCCACATGCTGCTCCTTATACACACGAAGGAAGGTCCTTGCCTCACTTCAATAAAAATGAGACCTAGGCACTGCCTCAGAAGCATCTGGTATTCAGGAAGACCTTCTGCAAAGGAATAGATTTATTTTCTTATTAATGCACTGTGAGATGTGCTAATTAAACATATATTTAATCCAGTCACATCAAGTGTCTAATGCAGGAGAAATGAATGAAGCACAAGTGCACTGTTCAGGTAATTTATTAACAAGAAGCCACCTTCAGCAACATCCGTAGTTAAGGAACTCAAGCACTGCAGTACCTGTACATTCTTCCTTCATACTAGTCATCTAACAATCTTAAGAAAAACAGCAATGATCAATGGAAAGAAGATGTTTATTAAACTTTTCTGTTATTTTAAGAGAATGCATACTATCTTTAAAAAAGCACTGCCAAGTTGCAGCCTTTGAAGTTTTTAGACTAGAGTACATTTAGCTCATTAATGATACCATTAAGGATAGGTCACCAATTGGAAAAAAAACACATTGGAGCATCACCACAGGGAACAAAGAAAAGCTGCTTTGAAAAGTAGACAACATATACTAGACATAAACTAGTTCCTTCACATATCAGGAAACTGAGGCTATAGGTAATCCTATTAATATGAAAGCCTTTGCAGTAAAGACCATCAGAAATAGAAATGGGGGAAGAATTCACATCTTCATACCAGAGTGTGAGCTGTTACCAGTTTGACTATTTCTCTCTTCTCTCCAAGTATGCAAAATCTTCAGGATTATAAACCCAAAGTTTCAGGAGAAAAGAAAAAGAAATCAAGCAACCAATACATAGTGGAAACTTTTGTTCTGATTGGATAGGGCAGAGAAATGCTAGGAAAACTGTTCCTGATTAACAATGTAACAATCCACAACTCAGTTAAAAGAAGGTGAAGAAGTGTCCTTTAGGTGCCCGTTCTCCTACTGACTGAAAGAAAGTCTGAGGCAATGAACTTCAGATACATGGCAAAATATAGTTCATAAATCTGTTGCATTTTACCAGAGAACAGAAACAGATCAGTGCCCAAACAAGACTGAGTAGCTGATGCTGCTGGAACTCTTCCTTGGCAAGTGGAGGCAGTGAGCTAGCATTAATCAAACATTCCCTGCCTGGAAAATGCCTCTTTCCAGCTCACTGCTAGTTTCTGAGCCTTGGTAGAGAAGTGACAAGACTCATCAAATCACAAATGTGCAGAGTTTAGATTAGAATAACTTTAGATAGATTACAACCAGACTTGCAAACTACTGAAAAATCCAAACTAAACAATGATTTCTGGTGCTTCCTTAGAGGGAAGGTTTTACTTTTTTTCTGGAAACTACACAAAAACAAAGAGAAAAAAATATTTTCATTGTCACTGTTTAGTATTCATAGATACCAAAGATGGGTCTAAACCTTAACCCTGAAAAATACTGCCCCAAATCTTGGGGATAACACAGATCAACACCATTCCTTACAGTGAAGAGATAATCTGTAGCCCAGACATTTCCAGGGGAAATTCATGCTGAAACCAGAAAAAAAAAAATTTATCGTGTCATGTTACTGACACCTTCAGACAGAAAACCACAATGTGCAGAAGCTGTCCAAGTAAAGATCATATCTGAGTCACAAGAAAGGTAACACTACCTGTTACAAGAAGACAAATATATCATTACTATCTTACCCTAACAATAACCCACTAATTTTTCCTCTCTGGTTTTACTTCAAAAGTAAGGCCATTCAAATAAAGAAAAAAGGAAGAAACAATCACAAATTAGCCAAAGAATCACTCACTATTCAAAGAATAAATTTGAATAAGTTCCACTGTTTTTCATACGCAAAAATAATGCTGAATACCTTTAAATAAATATAATAAAAATTATGATGAGATCCCTTCAATATGAAGTCAAAACACAGACTTCCAGAGCTGCCAGTTTTCTCTTCTACACTTCTCCGTTGCCTTGCTGTTTTGTTTTCCTAAGGTTGGTAATGAGTCTCAGGTATGTCTACAGAACTTCAGGGGCCTAATATGAGTAAATCAGGTCAGGATACTGATAGGAAAAATAATAAATTCTTAAGAATGTGAAGAATTGCTCATTGCACTCTAAGTCTTTTTTTTTTTCTGACGTATTGCCTCTCTGAATTTCATAGGCATAAGTGGAAGAACTTTACACAGTGCATGGATAGAAAGTTCTTTGGGTGACCACATTTTGCCTCTTAATCTCACTCTACTACAGCTATGCCACCACTAAGAAATCCCCAGATAATTTAGAGTATGAACAGATCAATGTACAGGACAATATTCCTTTTCTGGTCCACTTACTGTTTTGCTTTTCATGTTCCCTGCAAATACACCTCAACTCCTGTAATAGTACCAGTGTAATTTTTAAAACCTTAACTCCATTAATACGAAATCTGTAGAAAAGATTAGGACTACGATCAGGTGTATACTAACAAAAAGAAAGACACAATTAGCTGAAAGACACAATTACTGAGGTTCTGAATGAAAAAGCCTTTTCTGGAACTGCCTACATTCTAATACGATAGCTGCATCTGGTTGAGCCCATACTGCCAGCTTCAATCAGCAAATTTACAAATAACATTATCTCTCAAAACATTACATTAACAATGAATTAAATAAAATCACTTCCACTATGGTACAGAATGAACTAATGAAACTACTTCAAGTATGCTATAGCAGTTGATCATACAGAAAGCAGATATTTGTGCTAGGCATGTGCTTGAGAGCATTATATGTGCCCACCTATAGAAAAAATCAAAAATAAGAAAAACTTGTTAAAACTGTAATCTGTATATTTTTATTTATAAAAGGTACAGAAAAATATTAATGAATACAATGCATACAGTAGGTTTTCCTTGGTGGAAACTACATCTTATTTAGCAGAAGCCATTTTGTGTTCATCAGTATTGCAATCAAATTGCACTCATAATCAGTTCATAATTGATGAGAACCTTCCAATGCCTTGTCTCATTGCAAAGAGTTGAGGTTCAAGAATCTGGATTGTGGAGGTAGAGACAATCTAAAAAAAGAGGAGTCTTATAAAAGAATACACCCAAAAACATGGAGGGTTTTTAAGTATAAAGGAAACCTTTAAAAACAGAAGATCACTTTAAAATATTTGTGGCAAACTTTTTCCTTCATGGATCTTCAACTGATAGAAAAGTCACATCTCTTAGCCAGCTGTGAGAAAATGGATAGCTCAGACTTCTCTTTTCACTTTAACTGTGCCCTTAAATTTCACTTCTAGTATTCCCAATCACTGCTTCGCTTGCCATTCAAATCCATGCAGGCAGTGGGAAGCCCAGTCATTCCCTTGAAACTTCTGGTGTGAGCATTTCCACGCATTTCTTTAATTTAATCCAGACTGGTCATTGATGTGCTACACACAGAGTAATGCTTTTCAGATTTTGCTCTATTTTAATTCAAGAGATCAAACAAGTCATTAGACTACACTGGTTCCATGTCAAAGTCTTCCAAAATCTTCTTTTGCTTTGATTGCTTTCAAAAATCCTGGCTCATACTTGCAAGGAATTGAGAGCTTCAACAAGATTACTCTGCTGTCTTCCAGTGCTGAAATGCTTCTGTCATGTTTTCAAAGAGAAACACTTTATCCTTGAAGACACAGGTAAGTATTATCAACAGTATTTTCATAGAAGGAAATACAGATACAGAGCCATTATTGTCCCTGATGATAACTCAGACCACGACAGTGTGGGCCTCTTAACCACAGCACTAGCTGGGCCTACTCTAGCAATCCCCAGGCTTGTTATGATTCCTTGCTCAGAACTGAACTAATACTAAACAAGCTTTCACTGTATATATAAGACACAACAGGACACTGACCCCTTCTCCTCACTTAAACACAAGTTAGTCTTCCACATATCAATCAATTTTCCCTCCCTACTGTGTTTGTACATAGTAGCATCACTTCCCTGCAGTAAGGTAGTTACAGACAAAATATCAGAGGAGGTGGCTGTGATTTAAACAGAAAAATTTATGTAAACAAAAATAGATTTACTTTTTTTTGGTACTGGCTCACATACAGAAAAAAAGAATCTTTAAATATTAAAAAAATCCTCTGTCATTTTCCTACTCTCCTTGATCCCATTGCAAAATTATGAAGGTTTGCTTATAACAATAGTGCCAATTGCAGCAGAACATCATGGTGTTATTGAGGATAGGAAAAGACTGAGAGAAAACGTCTACACAATGTATACTGAACACACTCGGATATATCCTGAATTTTTTACTCAAGACTTACACATGCAACAAACTGGGGAAACATATCCTCTTTGCCCCGTATGTTCTGTATCACTTACACAAAAGCAAATGCATACATGAAAACAGTCTGAACCACTAGGATTTTTCATCTCTTCATTGATATTAAGGATTGCATATGGCATAAGGCAATGGTGAAATCTGGCTTCATGATCTTTACAGGGAGTTGTGTCTCAAGAGACTACTGGCAGACACTGAAACAGAACTCACAGATCTGGTTGAGTACAAACAGCACCCAAGTATAGGTAAACACAGAAATTCACAACTTGAGACTTGCTCACAGCATGTCTTCCTATAAATTGGCTTGTGGTGTAAAAAAGACCCCTAAAATTAGACTAGTCTATATGTAAAAAACATGGTGTGCAAGAATATTTCTGAGCCAATGAATTGTGTGTCCATCGGTGACAACTGAGGTAGATTTTCTTGTTCCAAATACGTTCCATCATATACTTATTTAAGTTTTCAGCAATGCTAAACACACTTTATCTTCAGTCTCTTTCAAGGCAGGCACTTTGGCTAACTCTTTGACACAGGAAGTCCATTCTCTTCATCCCCAGGTTGTGTAGGCTTGCTGTTTCCTCTTAGTGTTAAAAATGAGTATCTCAGTCCTCCTGCCATACTAAAGAAAAGAGAATGAACAGCAGTGTTATTAAAGCAGTGTTGATGTTATAGATGCCATTTCATGGGTATGTACTCCTGTTTTTCAAAGGATTAAAGAACACCAGCTATCATAAATTAGGAGTGCCTCAGAGCTATGTAAGCCATCTGAAAAACCAGTCTCAAGCAGACAAAGATCAATTACTAGTTGCTCACACAGATTCATACACACAGATGCAACAGTTCACCCAAGCACAAAAAGTAACAACTCACAAGTTAGAGCTTATATTCAATGGGCATAACTTATTCACCCTGTGTTCTCACTTCCCGCACCATTTGGCTTTTACTTGGAAACCTGGCAGCTCAGAAGTGCTGCTCATAAGAAAAACAAAAAAAGAATCAACTCAATCCCACATAGTAAACTTGCACAGTTTTACTAATATTTCCATAGTTAAGACCCTACCACAGTTAGATTCAATATCTGAAAACAGACATGAAAAGACATAACTAACTGTAATGCCTTACTTCCTAAGGCAGTGCTTCATCAGGCTAGTAGTTTCAAAAATGCATACCCAAATGGGCCAAAAAATCCAAAACATGAAACTATCACTGAGAAATTTTCAGCTTTAAAGGCTATTCAAGTTTCACTCACCAAATATTTAGGCCTACAAAGTTTAACACAGAGAATATGTAATCTCCACCAATCAACATTCCGATGTAAGCAATGGATATATTCTGAAAGGAAACAAAAGCCATTTATTTATTCAAGTCAGGTTTCATGTCCATGAATGTAAGTGATATCAACTAATTTACTTTTCTAGGGAACTAGATATTCTCTGTAACTGACCACTAAAAAATCAGCATTTAAATTCCTTTCATGGGATGTCAGCCTCATAGATAATGTAGCAGTGAAACAGAATAATAAAATTAGCATGTTTTCTAAAGGCATGCTATGGACTGAGAGTGGGGTAAAAAAAAGAGCTATTTGTTATTAGGCAAAACAGAACTATGGTCACCTTTTGAAATCTACTTCTTTATAATCTTTGGAAAGCTCCCTTCAAATCCCATTTCCTATAAGTGGGTTTTGGGTTCTCAAGCATAAAAAGGATACTTTAAAGTTACAATGAAAGTCCTTTATTATTACTTTAAGAGGGTTATCTGCTTACTTTGCCAACTAAATAGGCACTGAAAGCACTGGGCACCAGTTCCAGACAGGTATAGTTTAAAGTAAAAGACTCTACCTCTTACTCCTCAAGTTTTGGAAAAATTGTCTCCTGAAGACAGAGGGAAAGCTACAGAATTGTGTGATCATTCTACTAATGTTTTTAGCAGCTAGCCTGGACAATGACATCATTTCTACCAGTCTCTACTGGAGACTGCTTCATCATAAAATGCTTCTCAATTTTAAAGTTGCACAAAGTGTCTCAAAGATTATTAAAGCTCATAAAATACAAATGGTGTTGTTCTGACTTAATGTCTTGATGTAAATATAAAAAATTAAAAAGAACACCTTCAGGGCCACAGAATGAAAACCATGACATTAATCTTGCCAGCTTTCAAAAAACGAAAAAAAAACCTGTACAAAGAGAAGTACTATCCTCCTTTTGCAGATTTTTGCTGTTCTGGAGGTATTGTTTTCCTTAGTCACCTATATAAGGGAGCACCTTGAGGACTGTTATTCCTATGCCTTAACTAGTTTGAATTCTGAAAGTGTTTGGCCCACAACTGCATAGGTTTTATCTTCTGCTAAAGCTCTTCCAGCTTTACAGCTTTGTGCTTGTCTCCAAACTGGCCTACAAAAGGTACACGGGCAGTCAGTGATGTTCCCAGTTCAGACATACTGGCCTCACCAACACAAAGGAAGTTGCATCAGTTTCAAATTAAACTGGGCTAAAGAAAACAGCCTGTAAAGACACCAAGTTCAGTTTTTAAGACACGCATGTTTTGGCATTGATCAAATTGATTAGAATTTGTACAAATCAAAATGAAATAGTCCATTCAGCTGAACACAAATTCTCACACAAAGGCTGAGGCAGTTAACCATAAAGCAATACATTCCTTACTTCAACTTAGCCATTATTCAATGTGTTGGTTTAAAGACAAATATGGGGACAAGAACTCCAGTAAAATGAGTCCCCCTCCCCTTTTTTATTTCCTACCAATATAGAGAGGCAAAATGTGAGAAGGTATAAGTGAAAAAACAAGTTTACTGACAGCAAAGATACAAAGACAAATGCCTTAAATCAACAAGACAGGAATTTGTTTTTAGCTTTCCCCACCCTCCAAGCCCCAGGACAAAAACAAGAGCTAGAATAGTGGGGGCTCCTTTGTTGGACAAGGCAGCTCACAATAACAAAGATAAAAATATGGCAAACTAGTGTCTGCTGTCCTACACCCTCCTAGAAAAAAAATCCAAAAACCAAACAGGTCAAAGTAAAACCTGGAGAACTAGTTCATTCGAGTCGGGTTGTTCTGACGAGACGCCACCTTGGCAATGGCACACGGGTGCAGGGACTCCCACTCTGTCTGTGGCACCAGAGGCTCCAAGCCGCAGTGGGCTGCGGTGGCAGCGGCTGGGGTGAGAGCAACCCCCGGGCTGCTCCGATCCCAGCACCGAGTGGCAAGGTGGCAGCTCCTGGCTTTCTACAGTTCCAGTGGCAAAGAGTGGTTAGTGGCCATGGCCAGGACTCACAGAGCAGCTCTGACCCACGGCGATCCCCTCTCTCGAACGCCCTATGCCGGGTGGTGGAGTGGCCCCTTCTGATGATGTGGTGGTATGAACATTCATTGCTAGCTCCATCCCCTGGCTTGTAACCATAACATTCTGCATCTATGTATCAGCTACAATGGAAATTAGTTTAGCCGAAAGTGACAGTGGGTTAGTCTGCATCAGTACACCTGCATTTGCAGCAGGCCACCTTAACTAACACAATAACCTAATAAAGAACAGAAGCAGGTGATACTACTTGATGAAATGTGGTTAAATATATATCTTTTCATTAAAGTGGTTTGAGTTTCTCTTGTAGGAAAAGCAAAAATAAATCAATACTAATATTGCTTTCTAGAGCATATGTGAGCTTCAATGGACGAGAACAAGGTCACTTTGTGGTATGACCTTGTTTTGGCACAAGCAGTGCCTTAGTATTAGCTCTTGAGTTTCCATCTCAAAGTATAATCAGGAACATTGCTGAGCAAATGCTTGTTTCTCTCTTCCACTCCGTAACTCACCTTGATGGCACCAACTACTGTTGTTGTGAGTGCAGAATTATAATGACTGCATAGGACAGTAGAATACATCAAGAGAAACCTAAATAAAAGAGAAAATTTATAAATTCCTTTCAGGGAGCTCAGAAGTTTAGCAACACTTTGAGATGTTCAACACTTTCTGGATCAGTATTTTTCTGGGATCTTCAGTTCCCCCTGTTTCAAACCCTAAAAAAATTCTGCAGATCTGTATTTTAAGTTAATGATGTGCATATACAGAATATCCAAAACACATATTAAAACGTGCTGCTTTTACTCTAGCAGAGTCATCCCTTTTCTCCGGGCTTTTTAAAATGTCAGTATTTGAAATTACTTTGACCCCCTTGGTGACATGCGGAAGAGCAGAAGAGAATACAACTCCGTCTGTTCTTCCTTTGACTCTGCAATTTCAACAGGAACAAAGTAGTACCACTACTTTTGAGTTTCCCACATTTTTCCAGCTACTTTAAAGAACAAACACAATGAAACAGTTCCTGTATTGGAGGACTTACATGCTATGCACTGTAAAAAAGTTAAATGATCAGAAGAGACAGAAGAGAGCACAGAAACTACAAAGCTAAATATCATGTTGTTAAGCACTGTATTGTGAGGTCAACAACACAGGTAGTACTGAAACAGTTATTTACAACATTAGAAATAATTAAAAGCCACAACAGAAGACTGGGGGAAAAAAACATTTTCTCTGAATTTTAACATATAACTTATTAGCGAGTCTTACATTTGAGATTTGCAATTTGAAACACTGTCATGAAAACATCTTGCTTGATTCCCTTGTGTCCTTACCCCAACAAGCAGGAAATAGTAAACTGGAAGACAAATAAAAAATTTGTCCAGTGCTGGAAATGTATTGCCTATTGAAAAAAAAGAGAGATAATTATGTGCTATATAATGAACTGCAAACATATATAAAACATACTTAATATGAAAATGTGCAAACTCACAGAATACATTTAATTTATACTAAAATTATGAATAATTTATACTACAACTGGAAACAGTTCAATACATCTAACTTGAGAGACAACAGGATGACAGTACCCATGATATCTAGACACATACTTGTAACATACATAGTAGTGAAGATACACAATTGCACACTGTAAGCAATTAATATAAATACAATACAGATACTAACACTGTGATTAATAATCTATAATAAGTGTTGGTATGAGACAGACAGAAACAGCAATAAAAACACAATTTCCTCAAAACTTTCTTCACACCACAGATTCAATCGTGAAGAGCTTTCAAGGCTCAAGCCTTCATTTTTGAGCATTACTAAGGTCTCTCATCAATGAAGGTTAATGAAAAGGCTCAATTATCACTTTGAAGTCTCCTTACGGATGTGCAACAAACACACAGCGCCACACAACAGTCACTAAAAACATGTCACAGTTACCTTTCCATCTCTAGTAACTACAGGATATGCCTCATTTTAATCTGGTTTGCTTAAGGTCACCTGTATAAGCACAAAATTCAGCAAAGGCTGAACACACCCCTGAGAAGCAGGATGAAGGCTGTCAGTTCATGCTGAGCTGTGGCTAGCTGAGCCTCCACCACCTGAGGCAACAGGTAAGAGGGATCTTGAGCAGCTCTGCCATGCTAGAATTGTGCGATCTGGTAGCTAGCATTTCTGAACTAGATAGAGGAGCAGAAGCAATGTCCTTATCACATAGACATGGTACTGATATTTTGACTGGCAAAAGACATATGCTATGCATTGTTTGTGATGGATTAAGACAAAACGTTCAGCTAGATTCTGCTGGCTTGGAAATCTGAAAAATACAGGTGTTATCTACAACCATTTGTTGACTTTTCATCACAATTTTTCCATTTTCTCCCTTTTTCTGTGATTTAATTTCTTTGCATCACATTAACACTAGTTACGTGCATCATTTAATAGGACTACTATTATTAAGTGACCAAGTCAATGCAATGCACAACAGCCAAACTGAATCTCTCTGACACATATTTATTCTTTTCAGGTAACTGAGTATTAAGTTGTTTGCCCCACATCAGCCAGTGGACACAGCAAACTCTTTCCTTTTCCCACAGAGGAAACTCAGCAACAAGTTAAACTTCCCTGTCCAGGCCTCACAAAATGCCTCCAGCCATGTGTACTGGAAAAGCAGTTGAAACCTTACAGCTATAAAAATTTGGGCCCCTTCTCCAAGAAGGGCAGTAGCTACATTTTCCTAAACCGACACGAGATCATACTGAACTTGTATCACAAAGGGATTTCACATTCACAGCAGACCTAAATCCACCACTTTCAGGGAATTATAATGTTTCCACTTAAAACAGACTTCTAAGAACACAATGACAAAATCATGTGAGTCCAAGGCACAACAATGTACAACAAAGAACGTAGCAGTGATTTATGACATCCTCTGAAGAATTTTCAGTGGCAAATCTCAAACATTTCCAAAGAGAAATATGAGTGACTAGACTCATTTTAGTGATAAGAGAAAGGCAACCCAGAAAGTCTATGAAGGACCCATTAAAACACAAACTTTCTGGTCTGATTCTTTATGTGTCACGACATACTATGATACTATATTAGGATTAGTTATGGAGAGTCTTGCTGTCATTCTATGGGAATGCAAAATGTAGGTTTCGAAACCAGACTAAGACTAAACAGAAATCTGCCCTGCACATCAAAATGAGAGAAGGACTGGAAAGTGCCTGTGTATTTGCAATTGCATTTTAGAGCATGTGACAAATCACAAAGTGCAGCTGGATTATCAACCAACTGCTCTAGCTGAAAGCCTCCAGACATACATTAGTTCTTTAAGACTCATATAAGGACTATCACACAAATTAATTTTCTTGTTAAGTGAATAATCACAAGTTCTTACCTGTGAAGGGCAAGTCCAAGTCACACTTTTCATATACTAGTCAATAACATGGAGGTAGAATTAGCTCTTGAGAAACAAACAAAAGCCCACCTACTTCCTGACTGAAAAAAAACCTGAACTAAATACAGTTATCAGTCTGAAACATGCAATACTGCTACTTACCTGCTGAAAGTCTCCAGTAGAAAAGCTAATAATTACTGTTGGAACCACCATAAAGCAAGCATTATAGAACAGGACACCGTATTTTCCCAACTCCTGTGAAAAATGAAACATGGTGTTGGAAATAAAAGCCATTTGGAAGCAAAATATTACTCTGGCAATCCTCCTGACATTATTGTCAATGAGCAAACAAAAAATAATTCATTTCAATTTAAAACACAACCTTGTGATCCTTGGATTCAATATTTCATACTAAGCTTAATTTCCACTTCAGTCACTTTGTACACTCAGCAGAATATTACTGCTCTGTTGTACCTTGGACAGTTTCTATACAATGCCAGCTAGTCAGAAACTTCCCAAAGCACTGGTGCAGAACTGCTTTGTATTTGACTCCATATAAATCTCTGCCTGGCCCAGGGATTACCCATTCCATCTATTGCAAATCAACCATGAAAACACATAACAGGAACATGAATGAAGTCTGACTCTTAGATAGAGCTCTGCAATCAATGGTAATCGTTGTAACTTTAAGCAACTTGAGGGATGTCATATATCGTGTTGGTTAACTTGCCTGACACAAAGGCAGAAGATTAGGAGAATGAAAAAGTAGCCTTCCCTTCCTCCAGATTCAGCCACACTTTTCAAATCTCTCTAGCCTATCTCTTGCTTTACCATGAAACCTTGCATTTTGCAGAAAATTGTGAGGCTGTTAAGTGCTGCTCATAAATAAAAATGCAGTCTGGAATTGATGTGATGTCTAGGACTATATGTATTTCCACCGTATGAAGTGAATCGCAGAAGTCAGTAACAAAACCTCTATCCAGCATCTCCAAGACTGCTCTTTGTTATGGCTTGGTATGTTTCACAGCTTTGAAGAGCAGCCTGCTCAATGTTTACATAAAGTAATATGTATCAAGATATCACCTACTTCCTTGGCATACCTGGCTTTGATGTAAACTTGCTTTTAAAGAACCGAAAAAGACACCAGTTACTGTATTTATTGACTCAGACCACACAGGTCTTTGTTCATTTTACATAAACCTCACTTAAAGTGAGTTTCTAGGGAAAAAATCATCTTCCTTACAGAAATATATATCAAATTTACAGGTAAATGATTTGCTTATGGTTTGGATTAATTTTACATTTTCTTTTTAGCCTACAGCAAGGTTTTTAAGTAACCACAAACTCCACCTAGAAGACTTGGAAGAAACTAAAATACACTGTTTCTTTACCTAAGCCTGGCCAGAGATACAGATAGCAAATTTTCCCAGGATGTTCTGTATTAAAGATGCATATATCAACTGAAATGTGAAAGTAAATGAAACTGTTTATTAGTTCATAACTGTAAATACACAAAAGTTATATAATAAGTAGCCCATTGTTATCATATTGTCATAATGTTAAATTCAATATAATCACTCCACAGTTACCTTTGGATCAATTTTCTGCTTTGTATAAACTCCATTTGCTGCTGTGAAGATATCATTTAGCAACACAAAGATGTAGCCCTCCAGATTGAAAGACAGATCAGACCTGTGAAAGAAATGTAAATAAGCAAACAATATGCAATGCATTGCATTACCTTGCTTACCCAGAGGAATATCATAAATGAGGATATGCAAATCCTGAGAACTCCAGCAAGTCACAGGTTTTGCTTCAAGCCTTCTTTGTAAGCCAAAGTACTCTACATTTCTCCAGTCACAGGTCCATCACAAATGAGTCATCAGAGAGTTCCTAGCACTCAGTGTGAGAGTGCCAGGAAATATTCAATTTTCATTCAGTGAAAAATTCCACCAATCTCAACCCTGACAACCTGCCCCTTTATTACTGGGTATACTTAACCTATTTCTTGTAATACAAAAAATTGATAGGGAATAAAGTCTGACTGTTTTTTACAGTCAGGCCAGACATATTGGCATCCTTTCTGTTTTGACTATTTACCTCATGGGTACAGGATATTTCACTTCACAGGACAGGGCTCTATCTGAGTCACATCACATGGAAAATATTTACCATTTTACACAGCAAAGCCAAGAAAAAAACAAAAAAATCCATTACATTTCCAGTTAGGTAAAGGAATATTCAAACAGAAACAAAACACTGGATAGCACCATAAGAGTGCTTTGTGAACTTAAACCCATAACTGAACTTATTCAAAGTGATTAAAAAAATAGACAATGCCTAACTCAATAATTGATAACCAAAAAAATCCATCTTTCTATCTAGAATAAGAATATACTTTTGTTAGAACATTAAAACACACTGATACTATGATATAAAAGCCACATTCTTCACACAGTTTTAACTTGCTTCATCTATGACTGTGCAAACACAGGAAACCTAGAGGTGAAAAATGAAACACCGAAATACTTTCAGCAGGAATTAAATGTTTCCCTTTGTATTCCTACACCTCACCAGGATGTCAGTAGAGAAATTTTCCAAATCAACTTAATCCAGAGTAACTGATCTCAACGTAAGTTCACTTGGAACTAAACAAGGAAAAAAAACCCTTCTGTTGTCCCTCCCCTCACAACATGGCTTCATATAACAAATTAAAACCTTACCCAGCTGCTATGAAAGCTCCAAGAATGATGGCAAATACGCTGACTATAATACTCAGTGGGTACCTTTTCCTGTAGGCAAAAATTAAGACAGTTCACATTTTTGTTATTTGAAGAGGAGATTAAATGGCTGTCTGCCTGAAAAATTTCAAAGCAATTAGTAATCACAGAACACTTAACAGGAGGGCAAAGTCTTGATAACCTTACAGAAGCACTGTGATTGACCAAGTGCCACGCTGTCAGACCTTGGCCCTGAGAACAGAGATTGAAAAAGCACTGTGAGCATTCTGCTACTAGATAATTATAAAAGCAAATTTTAGAGCTTTAAAGTAACAGCACTGGAACAAACTAATTTAATATGTATTGGTATTCATAATGGATATATTTCAGTGTCTTCCAGCAATCCAATAAAGGAAAATCACTGCACATTTCTCAAGTAGTTTTTCATATCATCTTTCCTAGGGAAGATGCTGTACAGCACACTGTCTGGACTGTTTTCCAAATAGGTATTTATTTTGAAGTCAAACTGAAACCTTGTACTTGAAAGGGAGAACACAGAGCATATGATATTTTTCACTATCACAGCACTGCCACAAAGCAGTGAAAAGCATAATGTAAAACTATTCTAGTTTTTATTTCTGTATTACTTTATTTGGAAATGTCTTAAGTGATTATTTTTTTGCACCATACTGCAATATGTTTTACAGACATCCCCCTAGTCCTTAGTCTGTCAGATTCACCTGAGAGAGAAGATCCATCAAAATGAAATGAACAATGCGCTCTTGGAGAAATCCTATATGTCAAAGGAGCACAACTGTGGACCACTGTCCCAACAATAAAGCTGTACTCAGACTCTAGGTATACTAGTCTTTGATCATAACTACTCTCAACAGTAACAAGCCCAACCTTGACTTTCTTCAAATCCTCACATAAGCCTGCATAGGCTTTCTGGAGCCCTTTCATTTTCAGACATGAGACAATACACTGTATCAGTCTGTACAGATATAGAATTCTGCTCCTAAACTTCCCTTAGGTTAGGATGTTGCTTGCATTCAAAGACCACATTGCTGTAGTACACCATAGCACATATGACAATCTCACTGAGTCAGATTTTTCTCATTTGCTTGTGGGATTCTTCAGGCCAACAGGAGAAGACAGCAAGTTCTGCTTTCCCAGTGCGAACTTACAGCTACAAATACCGGAGCATCACTAAATATGAATCACACTGATCTACTGCTGCTTCATCCAAAAGGAGATGACAGTCTACTTGGGGGCTTTTTGAAAGGCTTTTCCCCTGACCATTACTCTTGTGTTGCCTGAGTTTGCTTCAGCAAGCTGGTTTTCCCCTTGTGACTTCATCTTAATCCAGCACCAGCCGTGTGGATAGAACTATGAAGTTCTAGACAAAGTATGATATTTTTACTCCTGTTCTTCCAACTCAGTACAAGTGAAACAGTAATCGTGAGCTGCTAGCATGTTCTCATTAAAAATAACACAGCTATCTATAAGTAAGGGGTTTTCTGACCTAACAACACACTGGTAGATAACAGTTCGCTTCATTAAACTGATGTGTTTTCAGACTTGACCCAGAAAGCTACTCTACATAAGTCAACTGCCATACTATCATCACTGTTTTGAGACATAAGGACCTGTCTGTTTTAAGCAGTTTGCAGCTCAGGGGCCTTCCAGATGAGACACAAATATAACCAATAAAAGTGTCTGAGTTGTGTCTGCTTACCTGAATCCTGTGCAACAGCCAAGAGAATGAGATGGGTAAATGAAAGCAAATTTTTTTTTTTTCTGCATTCACTAAAATGTATGCAACTATGTCTCCAAAAAAACCTACATAAAACCACTCTCTTTGCTTTTCTCTATTTATCAGTAAAAAACACTCACTTAACATTCTGATGAAAAGTCACAAGTAATCCATTTGATATGATTTAAAATAAAAGTATTTGAAATGAAAACAAAACAAAACAAAACAAACAGAAGGATCACCCAAGTATGATGATTTCCAGCAGTAAAGTAAGTGGAATGGTAAACTTCCTGAGCACTGTAAACATCGGCAAACTGTCAAAAAAAAAAAAAATAAAAATCCAAGCATAGTGTCAGATTAACAGCATTCTTATGTTCTAATTCTTATTTTATTAAACAGAGGATGGAACCATTAGTTCAGCAATAAGAAACCAAAATAAATATGCAGTCACTTAGCATGCATATAAAAATGTCAGTCTGACATTAGACACAGATTAGATAACCAAATCACTGAAAAATAACAAGCTTTGCCAAACAGTAAGTCAGTGCAACTGACTACCTTGTAAAGGTCCCTCTGCACTAGTGAAATGGAATTTAATAGATATTTTTTACCTAGCATAACCCCCTTGAATTATTTTTTTTTGTAAAATCTGTAGGCAAGATTAAGTAAAAATTATTTCCATTGTAAACTTATAGGATGGACAATAAACCTGTCTCTGAAAACATACAGCAAAAACAAATTATGCTTAGTAAGTAAAAGAAATCCATGACATAAAAATCAAAGGAAGTACAAGGAACATGAAAGGTGAGACCAGCTGCAACTACCAAATAAACTGTCACTTTTGAGCAACATATTGTTGGTCTTCATGAAGTAATGCAATTGAAAACCTTTTTGACTGAGAAAACACTTGCATCTGACACTTTGGAAATCTGACAGCATGGCCATATGAACCAATTAATCCACTGCTTAAGATAGCTATTACCAACTGCTTTAATAAATTATACAAATCCTAACACAGAATTTAATCGCTTTACAACGGACATTTTTAAGTTATGCATAGGATCATCTACACCTTCCAGACAACCCAAACAAGGTGGAGAATTCCATAATGTAAACAAATGTCACATATTGTAACAAAATGCAATATAGCAAAATGTTAATGGTACAAACACTGCAGCCATTTTTGCTTTTCTGTTATAAAAATTAGTTATGAATAGTAAATCTAACAGCCACAGGAGAGGGAGATGGTGCAGTTATGTTTAGAATGTCCTATGATACATTTAAAATTACGGTCAGGAAAAAGGGAATGAAAACCCCATGAATCAAGGTTTTACAGGACTGAAACTACTTTCATATTCACAATGGCTGAAGTGCTACTAGGGACAGTACTGCCTAAGTCTTTATGTCCACCTGAACAGTCACTTTGGCAGAACAACTTCTGAACACATACAACAAAGATTTGCAGAATCAGGCATCTAGTTTTCCCAGCTAGAAAAAAACATAATTCTATAAATAAAAAGAAACGTAAACAAATCAGAAGTGATACATGGGGGGCCTCATTGCTCTCTACAACTACCTGAAAGGTGTCTGCAGTGAGAGGACAAGAGGAAACGGCCTTAAGATGAGACAGGGGAGATTCAGATAAGATATTAGAAAAATTTTTTTCACTGTACAATGGTTAGGCATTGGAATGGGTTGACCAGGGAGGTAGGTGGTGGAGTCACCATCCATGGAGGTGTTTAAGAGGTATCTGGATCAGGTGCTGGGTGATATGATTTAGTGGTTTAGGGGTTACAGTGGCAGTGCTGGTTGATGGTTCGACTTGATGATCTTAAAGGTGTCTTCCAACCCTGACAATTCTGTGATTCTATTTTCTTTCCCAGCATCTGACTCAAAGTTACAAAATGTCATAAACCTGCAAAATTCTCTGTTTTGATTTAGCCTACAACCAAATCCTCAGGAGTCTGCAGTAACATATAAAAAACCACCACAATGGTAGTGCTGTATTCTCCAGTCCTGGTGCAGCCACCATGTTCCTGCATTCCTCTTCCACAGAAAATTATGACATTCAATCTATTATAGTATGTTGTCTACATAACTTACATCTTTTTAGCCCTAGCATGGAAGAAACTCTCATCAATCTACGCTTATAGGCACAGAGGAATCAGGGTGCCCTTCAGCAACTCTCTCCAAACAACCTGCTTTTGGTGCTCAGCAGGACTAGGCCACCAACACAACCTCACTAGACAGTAGTTTTTCCATCTCTTGGTGATTCCTAAATACCTGTAATGACATCATGGTACAAATCTTTACCTTATGTTTCTTCCTTCAGAAACATCTTACAGTTTTCCAACTCTTTGGTTAGGACAACCATGAAAAGCTGGACACTTGGGTGTGAGGAAAAAGTGAAAGCCCTTTCACGGTCACATAGAAGTATTGTGATTTTACATCAGTACAGACTTGGCTAAGCTCCCTTTAAAAGAAGCAGACAACTTCTAAACAGATCAAATTTCATAATAGTATTAGGGTCTTAGACAGACAGACAGACACCATGTGCTTTGAAGACCCTACACAATGTCCTTCTTTAGTGTTCATTTTTCACCCCACAAAAGAAAAGGGTAAAATCCAAACAGTCTACTTAGAACTTTCATTTACTGTACCTGAGTTTGCTGGTACTTGATAATCCACTTATGTGGTTTCCAACATAAATCAGAGGCAGAGGAAACAACTGTGATAAAATTAAAAGCACAACTCAGATTATTATGTGTTGAAGCACTGCTGAGAAACTTTACTTAACAGAATTTAGTAGCATAATATCAGGTGTACTTTTAGCAAGAAAGAGGGCTTTTTAAGGGGAAAAAAATGTAACTAAGCTGCAAACTCATCCACAGCTCACATTTACATGCCTATTCACAACCACAGCTTCACCAATTCATTAAGAGTTGCAATCCACCTCTAATAAGATTTAAACTCCATTTAGAGCAAATGTTAGTCAGCTTTATTTTAATTACTGTAATCCTCAGATTAATACCCATTCTAACATTTCTTTTTAGGTATAAATATTATTAACAGTAGCTAAATAAGGAAATGAACAGATTAAAGATTGAAAGAATTAATAAACTGTAAGCATGCTGTCCTTCTCTAAGGACTCCACATATATTAGTATGCCTGGAAGTTACAACATTTTAGATTTATCCAACAAATTATGTTAAGTAAGATACTAGAAAGAAAAGATAAGTATTTAATGGTAAATTAAACTTTACTTTTCCCAGCATCTAGCATAAAGAGACTGACTTGCACAGAAACATATGGTCAGTAACACAACACAGATTAAAAAAATAACAGAACTTCAGAGCCTTAAGAAAATGTGTAAGAAGTCAGGGATCTCTACACAATAATCAGCAGCAATTCAAAGCTGTTAATTTTTCCTTTTACAGAAATATTGCATTATCACAGAATGAGTGAGGTTGGAACTTGCAGAAGATTAAAACAAACCAAAGTAACCAGTGGAGATAAAGGTAGTGTGTACATTTAGTCCCATTTGCTATCAGTCAGGTGGAGCTGGAATGGCAGAAAGACAAAACAGATCTCTATCTTAGCTGCTGTTGTTCCTATACATGCTTCAGGAGAGACTGTGTTTGTTGGAGGATGAGTATTCTCAAAGCATACTGAGAAGCAGGCTGCATTTTATCTATGTGAAAAATTCTGCATTTCTTTTACAGCTAGCAAGAAGAAAAGTGAAGTAAAAGTTAACTATAGTTAACTGAAGTTAACTTTTAAGTGGAAGTAACAGTAAAAGTAAACAGGACTATAAAGAAAGCAGGAGCATAAGTAACAATAAAAATTCAGCCTGTCAACGTAAGTTTGCAAATATTTTGTAATGAACCATTGGTTTATTTCATTTATAGGCTGAAAACAGAGTGGACATTATATTATCTTTCCTCTGAAATTCATCCATGGTAAAGACATAATTACAACATCCAGCACACCACCAGAAATCAGCAAACCATACACTTAAAACAGGTCAAGAACTCCAAAGCTTCATCACTAAAATAAGCATCTCACTACTTTAAAACTCCAGCTGAAAGCACTGAAGACATAAACCATTTCAGGAGTGAAAAGTAATGATTACCTTAGTGTCAAAGCAAAAGCTGACAAAAGGATGAAGAGTTGTCTAGGCCTTCTTTTAAAAGTAAAGAAATAAACAATGAGCAATCCAGCTGATTCACTGCGACTAGTCAGTTCCAGCACAGCAAGCAATATGCCAGTCCTGGGTGCTACAGTGCTGATTGCTCCCAGCCTATTCAGGGAAGTCTTCCAAAGGACAGATATTATTAGGATAAAGAAAACGGGTGCTCTATTGACATTAAAGTGAAGGCAATAGCTGAAAGAGAGCACAGTGGGACTGAGGGAGGTGGAGGGAAGAAACTTCTCAAGGTCTTGATGAGTTGTTTATATGCAGAACTCAAAGCTACCCACTGGGAAACTTTCTTTCTTATTCTGGAATAAAGAAGGATTGTCCATCTTGTGACTAACACCACAGATTTTCCCCCAAGATTTTTACATCTAGAAATGCCAATGATTTCAACATGTGTTAAGAAGGAACAAATCTGCAAGACATCCACAGTAAACTTCACGCAGATAGTACAACAAGATTCTGCAATGAAGATGCTGGCCTGAAAAAGCTGTAACATCTGAGGCCTGCAGCAGGGCTGGAAATTATCTCTGTATCTCTGAGAAAACACTGACCAATACCATGCAACAAGACATAAATACACGGGCTAATGCATCGAAGTGAAACTCCAGCAACATTGCACATAGATGTAAAAACCTACAAGGATCATTACTGCATCATTTCACATCCTAGTACCCAAACTGAGGTAATAGGAGATCCTATCATACTTGCCCTGTCCCACTTCTTAAGATCATACACACTTAAGGTCCGTACAATGCAGCTAGCTGCTACCTACAGTATTTTCAGTGGACATTATGTTAGCCCCTACTATGGAACATAAATCTTACATTTGGAATCAACTGTTGTAGAGGCTTTTGATCTATCACATGTTCTTTTTCTACTGTTTTATCACATGCTCAGTTCAGTTTCCAAGCAGCCTTTCTCCCTTTGTGCTGTGTTCAAAAGTGTTTCACAAATACGTATCTCCCACTGACCGCCCAGAGGGCTGTATATATGGAGAAAAACATTTCAGGAATATGAAAGTTCATCCAGCTGTATGAAGGTCCAGCATCCTTTCCCATGTACTCCGTAACAAAATGCCATCAGATTTCTCTGCAAACAGAGCTTATCTCTACAGCCCAAAGACACAAGAACATTGCAAAGAAATTTAAAATTATCAAATCCAATATTAAACAAAAAAAAATGTATGAATAATCCCATTTGATAAAAAAATGCAATTTTTTTTCTGCATAAGAAAAAATGCCCCTATACAAAATAATCCCTTCCTATTAATATCAGGACATATGCAATCCTTACCTTCACAGGTATACTTTTGTCAAAGTCAGGGAAGTGAACAATATTATTTAATTTTGACACATACAAGATAAGTATAGTGGCTGCCATCTAAACAAAAAGAAAAAAACAAGATGTCGTGTAAGAGCAAAATTGTAATGTATGAATGAAACAACTGCTCCAAAGACAAAATCTTTACACGCAATTAACAAATGCTAGGTATTATGTATTACTCTCAAAGAACAACACAGCATGCAATTAACAAACTGAAATAACTTTATTCTTATCAATTTTGCCAGCTATTTATTTAAAAGTAAAATACACACATGCATGTTCCTATTTTGAAGAAAATTAGTGGCACTCTGGGAAAAAATGTATGCTTAGAGGGAGCCCAGTAAGTAAAACAGGACACAATCCCACATTAACCATGAAATTTTTACTCAAAGAATTGGCCAGTCTGCAAATCACTTCTACAGGTGTGGTTTTTTTGTAACGCAAGACAGTGGTTGTTTATTAATAAATCTGTTGATAACATCAAGAACAAATAATAAAGATACAGACAGAATGAAGAAGATTATCCTGGCAATCACACATCAGAGGAGTTAATGCTGTCCCCAGGGAGTCAAAAAAGGGTAAAATTTTCTTTATACAAAAGTACTGTAATTCCCTATCTAAAGGATGTGGTGGAGTCATGTGCTGCAGACTGAAGGATTACACTGTACTATATGCACCTCACAAATTGTTCAGGGAAATCTTGGAAGGATCAGTCAACAAAAAAATGAAAATGCCTTTAAGTCTTAGGTTGCACAATGAAACAAAGTCGTATCATTGCATGAATTATTGCTGCATTTTCTAGTCTTCCACTGAAACATGATCTGTGGTTCCTTGAGCAGTCTGGATGTGTAAATATCACTCTCTCTCTCACATCACAAAGACTTTACAAGACATTTTACTCTCTCCAGCACCAAACAGCTGAGATGCTAGGATTGCAGTACCCTGTTTTAATCTCTTCCTCACTACACCCCGGCATGTAACATTGACAAAAAGTAAATCCTCTTAAAATGTATTTGTCTAAATAAAACTTGCTTCAAGGCTCCATCTTTCCCAGTGATCCCTCTGCAGTCACACATTCTTCTTTATGGACTATGTTTGAAAACATTTGAATGTTGGTTTTATTATGATGCCTACTACTGAAAAAAATAATAAAAACCCCTTCTGCTGCAGTATCGCAATTTGCCCATAGGCAAATAAAGAAACAAAGAATCCAAATTTTGTGCTGGTCCTATTGGAAAACTACTGGGAAATGTGGGAGAGATTTATGAGGAAATACATGGTTTGGCTACAAATAGGAGCAACATCTCTGCATAAAATCCACAAGTGCTCAAGGACTCTCACAGGATGTATGCATTTCCTAGAACAAATCCTGATAATTTTGAAGGCCTGATCTCTTAATTACTGAATTTTACAAGGGGAAATAAATGGCATTCCCAGTTTTTTACATGACTCTATTCAGGCAGCAATTTCAACCTGAGCTTAAAACTTTCCTGTTCTCAATAAAAGAAGTTCCTTATAGTCTATCTAATCCAGAAAACAAGCAGTTCAATCTAACTGGGATTTGGCCCCCTAAAATCTACCTCTATTATCATTAGCTTAACTTACAAAACAATGAATGCTTCTAGTATGTTTTACTCGTGAACATACCTGTCCAATTCCAAGAAACACTGGTGACGGGAAGCTGAAAATCATTAACAGATATTTAATACTGAGGAACTGGAAAAAAATAAACAAGCAAAAAAAATTTAAATTCAATACCAAAGTCAACAACTGACATGAGGATTACTGGCCTGTGTTTCAGAAAAGCTCAGGACTACACTTACTGCAGTCTTAATATTTTATTTATGCAGCAAAACACAATCCAAATAATATTGCAAATGCACAGTGGATCAATTCTAAACTGCTGGTTGTTTGGGGGATATTTGTAAGTAAAGGTAACACAGTCAGCAAACTCTTAACAATGCACCTTCTTGAGTGGCCTCACACATAAATTATGCATCCTCACATAATACAGTAAACTTAAATCCCTTGCACTTGCCCTAATTTGGAAGCTTAACTCTACAGTCCAAACATACTAGCAATATGTTCTTGTGAAAATCAAGTTCCTACATAAATGTTGTAGAAACATCTACTGTCTGCTAAACCAGCTACATTCCTACCATAACCCTTCAGTTAGCTTAAGGTGAAAGCATGAACAGAATCTTAGAATGTTTTGGGAAGGAACCTTAGAGATCATCTGGTTGCAACTCCCTGCCGTGGTGAGAGACACCTTCCACTACTCCAGGTTGCCCAGAACCTCATCCAGCCTGGTCTTGAAGAGCTCCAGCGATGGGGAGTCCACAACCTCTACGGACAACCTGTTCCAATGTTTCACCATCCTCACAGTAAAGAATTTCTTCCTAATATCAATGTAAACCTGCCCTCTTTCAGCTTAAGGCCAGTTCCCTTTGTCCTATCCCTACATGCCCTTGTAAAAAGTCCTTCTC
>JAWWTY010000088.1:34423912-34446448 GCA_035222235.1 Margarornis squamiger | reverse complement strand
GCCCACAGCATTGCCCGCAGCATTGCCCGGAGCGGTGCCCGCAGCATTGCCCGGAGCGGTGCCCGCACCGCGGCCGGGCGGCGGCTCCGCGCTGTCCCTGCGCCGGCAGCCGCGGGGCCGCGGGCACAGCAGGGCGAGCGAGCCCGTCCCGGAGCGGGGCTGCCCGGGGAGGAGGCGGCGGCAGCCGAGCCTTAGCCCGGTGTCCGGGCGCGGGCGCCGTCCCGGCGCGGTCTTGCGGAGCGCTCCCAGCCCAGCGGCCTTTAGAGGTGCAAATGAAAACTTCAGCAGCAGCCCTCAGAGACACGTGCGAAAACATTAACTCCTCCACTGCAGCAGCTGTAGCTGTAGCTGGTTCAGCAGCCCTGTGCATGCCTTTCATCTCCCTGGCCATTATCCTTCAGTGTTTGGCCCTTCCAGGCTTGTTTTCTCGGTACCTGCGAATTTTCTGTCATTTGGACGTCTCCAGAGATCTGTGCTTATTTTGCCTTAAGCTTGCATTGATGTACTAGCCTTTGAATGAGACCGTATTTCCTGGAATTCTTCATCACGGTGTTCAGTGCTGCTCGGGGTTGTGTGTCAGCTGCTGGGTTGTGATGCATAATGTTGTTTGGCGAAGTAGGGAGTTGGTCGGCTTTTGTACCAAAAGGTCTGGGACAGTCCTGTTTGCGGCTGAAGGCTTTGCTGGGCTATACCTCCTTGCATTTGGAGGTGTCTCTGTGAGTCTGATTGTTACTATTTACCTGGTATTGAGCTTCAGGTTTCTGGATAGAGTATCTAAAGTATCCAAGGGCTGGCTGATTGTTTCCAAATACTGTGAGTCTCTGCGCAGAAGACTCTGCTGTCAGCCTCTAGAGTTGTAAAGTCCTGTTCTCCCGCAGCAAACAGTGAAGCTTAACACATAATCTAATATTAAGATATTTTCTTCCTGCAGTATATAGTAAAGGCTCCTTTTAAGTTCATAGTAATTCAACTGTGTGTTTTATTGTCCTAGAATAAGGCCTTTGATTAGGGGTTGTTGCTCTGTCAAGTTGTTGCCAGTGCTGCCAGTTTGATTGCTTGGACTCAGTCTTACCTGTTCCCAAAAGCAATTAGTTGACCATGTGGAGCAGACACTCTTTCAATGCCAAATATGTGCTGGCTAATGAGCATTTTAGGATGATATCAACAAATTGTCATCATCCCTTTGGACAGGGACAGTTATATGAAACTTATCTTTTTGAGGTTCCTGTGTAGTTATGTGACTTTGTCAGAGATCCCTGCCTGCAAGACCAATATTCACACTAATAACAGCTTATCTTATTTAAAAGACACTTTGCTGTGGGTATCAACAGAAGGTGTAATAATCTGTTCAGTGAAGAGCAGAGTCTCAAGTTTTGATGAAAATGTTCTTGAACAAGAATTGGTGCTTATCATTAAGCTACTAGGAGCATGGCAATGAAGACCATTCTTTACCTCCTCCATGTCTATAGGTATCTTAATTCTGTGGTAATACATAGTGTCACCATGGGGTGCCTTTAGCTATTCTCTGCAACCCATCTTCTCATACAGAGACATCAGGCATGTGCACCTTGTTTCAGTTTCCTGCTAATTTAAAATATGACTGTTGGCTATAGTATCCTTAGTGAAAGAGAATTAACATCTATTTTAAGAAGACTTATTTCTGAAAAAATGCGCTTTCTTTTTTAAGCAAAGCAGCTATCCTGGATTTTGTGTGTGCTGTATTGTTGCCTTGGGCTTGCTGAGAAATAAGGACTGTAAGTCCTTAGAGTGCTCAGGGTGCTAAAGCAGGATAGATAGTCAAGACTTGGTCTTGACTGTGTATTCATCCTTTGGATCTGCTCTCTTGGCACATCTACTCTGAAGGGCAGAGATCACCCTTTGATTTAGGGCAAATAAATAGTGATGGTGCAGTTCACATATAAAGTGAATGGTGTCTTGAGGGAAAAAATCTTTGGGTTTTTTGGAAGTCAGAGGTCAGCTTTTTATTTGTCTATACAAAGTTGGTATGTAGCATAGAGTTCAATCAGGAAAACTTCTGGATTCTGTAAAAGATTCAGGGGACTATCAGCTTAAAGGTCGAGAATGAGTAACCTCTTGGGAATGTCCTTGAACCTGTTCAGTTTGGCATAAAATTTCTCATGATGGACACACTGCTAGAAGAGTACACCTCCGTTTGGAGAAATAAATAATATTGATTAAAATTACTAAATTGTGAAACTAATCACTTAACTTTTATTTAAAAAAAAAAGAGAAACACCAAATGTTAGGTAAAGATTTTGTTTCCAGACTTTCTTAGTGTTCGGTTTTTTCCTTCTGATTTTGGGCATAACCACCTCTAACCATAAAATAACATCTAGACTCATGTTAACAATTGAATCAGATTCTCGTGGTATTATAGTTGAAATGAAAAAAATTGCTATGTATTGTAGTAGTGTTCATGGAATCATTACATCACAAAACAGGGTTGAAAGGCCCAAGTTGGAAGGGATCTTGAAGGATTGTCTGGTCTAACCTTTCCTGGGAAAAGCAGCCTTGAAGAGATCATCTGCTACCCTTTCCAGTTGCATCTTGAAAGCCTCCTGTAACGGGGACTCCACCTTAACCCTGAGGAGGTTGCTCTGGTGAATGATAGCAGAAAGAAATTTTTAATGGAGATGAAATCTCATGGAACTTGTTCCCACTGTTGCCTCTTATCTCCATGTGGCTCCTTGTGAAGAGAGAGCTTTCATCCTCTTTGTAGCCTTTCAAGTACTGGGATACTGCGATGTGGTTTCCACCAAGCCTTCTCCAGAGAGAAGAGACATAGCTCCTTCAGTCTTTTCTCACAAGGCAGACTCTTCAGCCGTTTGATCATCATTACAGCCATCTTTTGGATGCTCTCCAGTCTGATTGTCTTCATAACACTCCTTTGGACCCCCTCCAGGCTGTTTTGTCTAACTACTAGAGTGTTTGCTTGTTTCAGTTACAAAAAGTCATGTTAAAAGTTGCATGATGTTTGTTTTATTACAGAGTTATTTCTTGAGCATATTAAATCAGAACAAAAGGGTCTTTACTTTTAGAAAAACTCAAAGCAAACCTAGTCTTCTATCTTGCAATACAGACAGTTTTACAGTAGTCAGAGATATTTTGCTGTGGGGTTATGTGTTAAAGTTAAAATGGAAGGTTAACTTGGAAAGTTCTGTAAGTTGACATTTTGCTTGTATAGTTCTTCACTGCCTTTTTCAGATAAGTTTTCACTAAATTTCTGGAGATATTTTCAATTTGAAGCAAACTTCCTTATGGGACTTCTGCCAGATAATGCAATAATTTGACTTTTAGAATCCAACTATTTAATATGAATTGTCACAGCTGTAAGGAGACAACCTTTTTATCTTTCTTTTTTAAGGAGAAACTGGACTCCTATTTCATAGCCTACCAAAATCTACACTTTTGACCTTAATGTAATTTTTCTCTATTAGTGGCTGTTGTTTTGTGATTTTTTTATTTTTTTTTAAATTGTACTAGCTGAGGATTTGGGTAAAGACTTGTTGTAGGTATTGCAGCTCTTATAATTTCACCACTTAATGTTAACTCAGTTCATTCTTACCACAGTGACCAGACTGCCTTTGCCAGCTCTTTATTCAAAAGGCTTAGTTGCAGAGCTTGCATTCTTTACCGGTCCAGGCAAATTAAATTTGTTGATCATGCAGTAGTAAGCTCTGTTCTTTTGAAATATCTAAACCTTTGTTGCTAATATCACTAAAAGGTTTTCTTCTTTCATGTACACTTGATGACTTTGGTACCATTTTATATATATAGCCCCTGAATACCATGTGTTTGAGTTTTTAGGTATGGTTTTAAGTTAGTATGGCATGGAAAGTTTCTGGGGAATTTTATCTTACACTGACTGAAATTTTCATTTTTTAAAATAATTTATTCTGGTAACATTCAGCTACAATGTGGTAAGGATTTTCTAGAGGAAAACTGAAGCAGGCCATTCTGTAGTTTAGTAAGTACTGGTACACATGAAAACAGAATACTACACAATAGAATCGAGTTTAACTCCAGACATCTTTCTTTGGTGTGTTCCATGCAATAGCTGAAGCTTTTTTTTTTTTTTTTTTTTGGGGGGTGGGGATAGTCTGTTATTCTGCAAATCATGCAGTCAGCTGTGCTTTAGTTCACAAAATTAATTGAAGTTTGGTATTAAAATCACATGGACACACACATTCAAAGGGGAAAAAGTAGGATTGTTTGTTGAGGCTTAAATCTGCCACACTGAAATATAGCAAAATAAGTCCCTGAGAGCATGAACAACCTTTTACTATTTCCAGCTATACAGCTTTGTTGTAAAGGAAGATTAAGTTGTTAAAGAAATTTCTTCACCCTGCATTTCCTACAGCTGAGTCTGACTTCCAATTTCTGAGGCGGAAAAAAATTAATAATTGAATGGTACTGTAATAGGGACAGGTCAAGTCTACTTCCCAAGAGGGACCCAGAACAAAGAAATCTCTGGGATTTTATACTCTTGCAATCTATGCACATGTTATTCACATGCCTTGTATGCACCTCTTACTCCAGTGATGGTTTTTGTTCTGGAGTTTTCTTGTTCCTTGTCGCATTCTTTCTCTGTTTTTGTGTGGATGGGTTGCAGCTTTTGCTGATAGTCATGGATTCTTAATCTTTTAGTTTGCACTGGTCTCAGAGTCTCCCTTCATTGTAACTAAACAATAGTACAAAAGTAGTTCAGCATTTCAAGGCAAAAGTTTGCAGCTTGAGACCTAAAGCTTGAGCAACTTTAGCTACTTATGCTAAGAAAACTGCTTTGACAAGAGAGTCCAATTAAAAGAATTCAGCTAACTAAACTTAATTTACAACTGTTCTCCCTTTGTTTTTACTAAGCTTTCCTGTTATTATATCAAAAAGAACTCAGGAAGCCTTTCAAGGCATTTGGCAACTATCCCTAATCTCACATACAGTGTTATTACGAGCAACAGGCATAATATCCTAAAGCTTTAACAGCAAAACAAGTACATAGTAGGACAGTATATAACCATTCCCATTTAGATTCTACTTTGGATTCTTGTGAAAATACCTTAATTAATATTTCAGCTTCCAGTTGTGTATCATGTACCTGAATTTCATGTACCATTAAGCATGCTTACTTTTTTCTCTCAAGCCTTCTTTGCATATATATATACATATATAACACACACTGGGCCAACTGTTCATCTCCATCCAAGAGGCTGGTCCTGGGTTTAATTGTTTACCAAACACTATTGTTGACAAGCCTAGATGCTGACAAGGGGTATTTCCCAACATTGCATAATATCCCAAAGTACTGTTCCTAAGCTTTAGGCCATTATAAACCTATCTGACTACAAGTTTGAGTAAGTTGGTTTGGGTTGTTTTTTGAGGGTGTTTTTTTTTTGTTTTGTTTTGTTGTTTTTTTGGTTTTTTTTCTTTTTGCATTCTGTTGGGACTTTTCTCTGAGCTGGACAGTGTTCTGCAGGAATTTCCATTTCTCTTGAGGGCCTAATGGCTACCAACAATGTTTGGATTTCAGATCCATTAGAAATGTTATTTTCTGCTGAAGTAAGGGACTGTTATTCTTTCCATAGTATACCCATTGCCTGACACACTCCAAAGCATATTTAGAATCAGTAAAAATAGTTACTTGCTGGTCATGTCCCCACCAGGCTGCTCCTGCTAATTCAATTAATTTGGCCTCTTGGGCAGTCACTACAGGTTCTAGAGGTTCTGTTTCAAGTACCTCTTAGTTTCTCACCACTGCACAGCCCATGCATTGTTTTTTGTTTATGTAGTATGACGATCCTTTGGTGAACAGCATTAGATCTGAGGTCTCTAGAGGTTGATTATGCAGATCTTCCTGTAGCTGGCTGGAGAGAAACACCTCATAACAATTGTGATATGGCTCACTGTTGAAAGGAGCAAATGGTAAAATTGCTGAATTCAAAACATCTTTTCTAAGTAATAGGAAGTGAATTAGTGATTTTAAATTCAGAACAATGTTTTTTTTGAGGGGACAATGATTGTGTACCATATTTAAGAGTCAGCTTCACTTCATATGGTACACACGCAATTGTTGGTGACCCAGAAGCAATATTCCTTTTTTAGCTTGGAAAGTCTTTTCTTTCTCTGGACCCCAATGGGGAGACTCCCCCTCCTCTCTCGGTAACTTCTTTTAATGGTTTACTTAAGTCCCCTAGCCCTGGTATTCAGGTTCTTCAGTATTCTACTGTACCTAAAATATTCCTCACAATTGTTTTCTTTGTTGCTGGTCAAGTTATTTCTACCATAGCCTGGACCTATTTTGGGTCTTTTAATCTTTGTAATATTTTTACTATTAATGCTAATTGTTTTACTTCCTTATGACACAGCTGAAATTTAGAAGTTGCTTAATTGCCTGAAAATTTTGCACAGAGTGGTAGTTTGGTACATCCTCATCTAATCCATTCTTTATGAACAGCACGCTCGTATTATATGGTTATGCACCTGCTCTCAAAATTCCTTTTGCCGGGTACCAGTTTATCTGGTTTTGAATGCTCTTTTCATCTTCCCAGGAAGAAGGATACTGTTTTAGAGCTCAAGAGAGGCTTTCTTTTTGTTCATTGTTGTGGGGTTTTTTTGGTTGGTTGGGTTTTTTTATTTTATTTATGGATTAAGTCAAAACTAGCAGTTCTACATCAGTGTTGATTTTACTCCACAGTTTTGTGGGTAGAGTTTTTATAATCTCTGTATTTTTGGATCCTTTTGTAAATTTCTGGTGATCACACTCTTTCCCATAATTATTATATATACCCATTCAGGCAATGAATGTAATTTCACACCTAGAGTCTCTAAGAGGTCTCTTTCTAATAAGCATACTGGGGTGTGTTCTGCCAGTGAGAACCTTCCCCAAAGACCCTTATTTCCGTTTGCTTATCGCAGCAGTCCCTCAGCCTGTGAATTGCATACAGGCTGCCAACTTCATTTGCTATGCTCCTTAAGTAAAGGAATGGGGGAAACAACAATGTTTTGGCTTTAGCTTGTAGTCACTGATAGCATTTGAAAGCTGGGCTCCTTGTGGTGTTTGTCTAAAGTCAAGGTTTTATACACAAAAAACTTTTAAAACTAAATATTTTAAAAAAGATGAGAGAACACTCTTTCAGTAGGGGCCTGTGAAGAGCCACAACATGTAGAAAAATACCTCTTCCCAAGCAAAAGAGCCACTTGTTTGAGGACAGATGATATGGATAGAGAAACTTGCTGAGAGCTAGACAACACTGGAAAGGCATCTAGATTTTGCTGTGTTGTTTTAAATCCGTCTGTTAAGACATAGATATGCAGTGTCTGGGAAACCAAGCAATGCAGGTCTTAGCAATACAATTTCTGCTTTTCCAGCTGCGAGTTCTGTGGTACATGCTTATTAAAAACACTCCTTTAGAAAGTCTTCTTGTCTCAGTTCTGCAGTGTGAGCAAAACTAATACTGATAGTAAAGTATTATTGTGAGGAAAATTAAAACTACCTAAGTATATTAGGTCTGTATGCTTCAGTTTTAACAATGGCTTGTAAAATTGGGCTTTTTAGCAATTTCTAGTTTTAGTACCTGGTAATTTTATTATTTACAGGTGTTCTCACCTCTAACAATAGTTCAACTGCTTCTTCTGGAATTAAAAAAATAAAAAAGGCAAAAAAAGCTGTGTGTGTTGAAACAGTTTAAGCGTCAGATTTCTTTTCTGATTCCTTGTTTACAAAGTACAGTGATAGGCAATGTAGCCAAAAGAATGGGCTGCTGCTTCCTTCCAGGGAAGTTGTAGTGAAGTGGGGAATGGTGGGACACACCTTCAGGTGAACACAGACTAGAAATGTAACTAAGACACAAAAAAACACTCTAAAGAGAGGCTAAACTAGGTAATTAGGAAAGAGTGAACTTCATTTTTCAGCACGATATTTGTAAGACCTGAAGTAGATGATCTGCAGAACTCCAGAGCTCTTTTTTTTGTGTGTCTGTGATTTTGAAGTAAAACTGCTTACCAGTCTGTATATGCAAACAAGCAGAGAAAATTGGGGTGTACTTGCATAGGTAGTTAATAAACATTGTAAGTAGAGCCCAGTTCTTTTTAAGTGAAAACTATTATGGCAATGCTATACAAGATTGCTCATGCTTTGTCTTTGGTTTGTTTTGGTTTGGGTTTTTTTTGTTTGTTTGTTTGTTTGTTTGTTTTTTGTTTGTTTGGTTTGGTTTGGGTTTTTTTGGTTTTTTTTTTTAGTTTTGATTGTTTTCTTTTGTCCTCAAAGGGTAGATGGCCCTTCAGCTCCATAAGTTGAGTCTGCATTGGGATATACATATGGCAGAGGATTAAAATGGTACAGCTTATTCTATCACTACTGCCAAGTTCCAGTTTGGTTTGCACTTATATATGCAGAGCTGAAAGTCGTGCTGCATTGGAACTGATTCACAAGCAGGTCACGCAAACTTCTGTCCTGAGGGTGGCTTGTCTTATTAGAGAGGTATAGGTGCTGCATACTGTTTTAATCCATTGCTACATGTCTGTCAAACCAGTTAAAGATGTTTTTTATGCAGGTAATAATAAGTGCCACAAATAATCTTTCTAGTGTTTAAAATTCATCTGCAGTAATTATAGCCACCTGTTAGAATCAAAGTGAAATAGCTTTACATTGAAACTGGAGGAGAACTGACAGCTTTGTCCAGAATGCTCAGTGCTAATGATCTGTAATACACTGACACATCTGGCAAGAAGACTTGTTTTGAAGTACTTCTAAATGGTATTGGGTAACAGAACCAGAGACTATCTTTTTAAAATTGCTTTTGCACTTTTTTATATTTTGGCATTGCTTTACTGGTTCTAAGTGGTTCTTTGACTCTGAAGGTGAAATTGAGGTTAATACTAAGTACATTAGGGAAGTGGTCTCTGACTACTATATTCCTGCCAAATTAATGTTTTTAAAATAATTGATGCTTTTGATGGTCAGTGGCAGGATCAAAAATACATAAAAATGCAGTCTTATATTGCAGTCAATAATTCAGACCTAAACAAAATAACTAAAAATTAGGTCAGAAATGAGTAGTCATTTTTTCCACAGCAAGATTCTGATTTGGAAATAACACTTGTATAATTGTAGCTGAGATGTGTGTAGGGCAGTCATGTTTCCCAAGAGAATGACAATTCTGTATTTTTTATAATTTCTCTTTATGTTAAGGTACTGGTTTGAAAAGCTTACTCAGAAACCAATTTCAAAAGTTGTCTTTTTCCAGAGATAACTTTGTAATTTGGGGAATGCAAATATGCTTGCTGCTCTGAGGATTGAGCAATTCCAAACTTTGAGAAGAGAGAATTACTGGAATATATTAAATCAAGTGGCTTGTAGTTTTAAGAGAACCAAAGCTGGGGCTACTTCTGCAGCAGAAATAAAACTATCTTCTGTGTACACATACAACTATCCTTACTGCATAACAAAAAGCTTTATTTACTGCTCCTCTTCCTTATTCACTGAGTGGATAGTTGTTTGAAGTTTTCTTTTGAAAGATGATTTAGACTTCATGCCTGCCACCTAAATTTTTGTCAGAGATCTTCTTATATGGTCATTTCCATTGAGCTATGCGAATTTGCATCTTGATATTGTGGCATAGAACAGGCTTTTCTATGTATGTCTGCTAGCAACAGAGGCACAGTAGCCAGGCCTGTCCCTTGTCCACTAACCTGAGTTCAGTAATTTGCTCAGCATTGCACAGGTGCTTGTCATGGAAAGAGTAGCTCAGTTTTGTTGGTTTGAGAGCAATCTTTCTATAGTTCTTTGTTTGATTGACTTAAACCAACACCTGTTTCAGGCAATAGTGTAAGTATAGAGGCCTAGAGACAAAAGGCTTGTTTGCTTCTGGAGAACTTTGTCCCAGGTAGAGCACATAATTTGGGAAAATGGGGAAGGAAGCACACAGCAAACCTTAAATCTTCTGCTGGATGTATACAGGTTGAATGGAAAACCTCAGTTTATTCTGTCTCATAATGCACTATTTCTCTCCGTTCACCTTTCCCAACCTGATCCTACTTAACCTGTACAACAGCTGTACCAAACTCTAAAAATCTTGTCTTGAAATATGCTGACGTTTTAGAATTGGTGGTGTTGAAGCATTTCCACTTAAGTTTCTGCCACCTAAACTCAGTGACCCATAGTGTTGGTGAGTGGTCCTTTCCTCCACAGAACCATAATACAAGGAGATGGCCCTGCTCTGGTTGTTAGGTACCACAGCCATGAGCTCAGAGGAGAGGTGGAGACTCAGACTTCAAAACTGAGCTCCTCTGGCAGGTGTGTTGTTTTATGATCAACACCTGAATCTAAGGGTCCTCCTTTTCCTGCATTCATTGCCCCCACAGCCATCTTGCAATTAGTCTTTTCCACTGAAGCTTTTCCACCTCATCCTGTACACACTATCAAGCTCTTTGAAAGAATGTGAAACAGTTTTTGTTCTCCTTTTCTGTGACTTTGTTTGAGCAAAATGAGATTTTTTCTTGAGCCTATCTTTTCTGGAAATGTCTGACCTGTGTCAAAACCTGTAGTACTTTTGCAGATTCATCAATACAGAAGACAAAGTATGTGTCTTTCAAACAGTGTCTGGCAACATTAAGGGCTTTTAATGTTTTGGTGGACTTGAGACTGGAGAAGGTAAATCCGAAAACTAAGGTGTAATGAACTCATTTCAGTGAGTGTTTTGGTAAGTTGCTGTTGAAGTGTTGGTAATCTGTGTGTGTGTTTGTGTAGGCCAGAAGCGAGCACCTCGACGGGGAGAACAGCAAGGATTCAGTAACAGAGGAGCAGAGGTGAAACAAGACAAGACTGAGTGGACACCATCTTTCAGGGAACACCGTCCCAATGGAACACAAAGACAAGTGGAATTCCCAGTGGAAAAGTATGTATCATGCAGAGAGAAGCAAGGTGTGTAGATCTGTTGCAAGACTTAGTCAGAGCTGTAGTTCCAGATTCCTTGCAGGTTGATTTGGACCCATTGTCTTAAATGTTAGAAATATAAGGCCAAACTGAAAAGTGCAAAGGCTTGAAAATGTAACTCCTAGTCTGCAACATATTTGTAATATTAATTTCTGAGCTCACATACCAAGCTTTGCAGAACATGTGATGAGGTTCCAAGTTGAATGATTTTTTTACTGTTTAAACTGAAAATAGACCTTTGTCACATTACTCCTTGAACAATGAACGCATATCAGTTTTGCTTTCTTCGTAAGTACTAGGAAATTCCACCTAAACTTTTAATGCTTCAGGGTGTAGCTGTTCTTCCTTTACATCACAGTAGCTGGTATTTGACAAATTGCCTGAAATTTTTATCTGTCAAATATAAATCTCGGTTTAGACAGAGGTGTTACTGCCTGATGAAGTTACTGAATATTTGATAGTTTTATAATGTTTTCTTTAACTTCTCTGATATTTTCAGTGTTATCAATAAACAAATGATCTTTCTGTTCCTGTTTGTTATAATAATTCCTCCTGATTTCAGTTTATGTCCATTTTAACGACAAAACTAAAACAACTGTCCTGTATGCAGTATAAAGATGCACTCTAAAAATTGTGCAGTAGCTGTTACATACTGATGTGTCCCACAGCTGCACCAATACCACCCTATGATTTTTATTTTTTTTCTCCTTGTTAACTCTTCTGCAGGAACAAAAATCTGACTAGTTATCTTTGTAGACCAGTGGAAAGATTAGACTGTGAAAGACCAATAAGAGGGCGTGGTGGAGGAAGAAGTGGAATGCGAGGTAGAGGAAGAGGTGGTGGAATAAGTAAAAATTCTGATGGCTTTGAGCAAAGAGGAAAGCGTGAATTTGAAAGACAAAGTGGGAATTATAAAATGTAAGTGTTCTGTTTGCTGTTTCTTACTTGGTATTCAAGTAAATAACTGTCAGTACTGCACTAGTGTCTCTTAGGTATTCTGTTCCCTCCTTTTCTATCCAAGTTGCCTGGCAAAAAGTCAATACTGATTTTAGTTTGAAGTCCTAGTGGTAAAAAAACTCTTAAAGTCACAGAATTGTTTTCCTCTCTAGAGGAATTAAAAAAAGAAAAGGGTAGATGTGAAGTTTGCAACTGCAGACCAGTTAAAGTTGATATGATGTACATCATATATGTGTGCCCACCATAGATCATCATTAAATGTGGCCTGCCTTTGGTCGTTTTCTGTTCATCAGTTTTGTGTCCATTTTGAGCCATATAAACATTGCTTTCTATTATTTATTGTGGTTAATATAGTTTTAGTTTTTTGAAGTTGTCTCCTTCATGATGGAGAGATTAAATTGTAGCAAAGGCATGATGATGTTTGTTCACTTAAGACTGCCAAAATCTTATAAATGGGGACAAGTTGTCTGTTAAAGGAAATAAGTTATGACTTTCATCAATAGTCAAGTAAGTGGGACTCTGGTATTTAGTGGCATTGCTCCAAAATGCTGATGAAAAGATTCAAACTCTCTAGATGGGCTTAAAGTCCAGTCTCTCTTTCTTGGGTTTAATGGGTTATTCCTTAATTGCAAAAGTGTAACACAATTCAGTATGGTTCTGGAGGTAATATTTAGGTAACTGTACCACTGAAGTACATTTTAAAGTGCACAGGAAATCAGTAGTATAATATGATTAATGGTCGGTTACATTAATAAAAGGGGGGAGGAATTTTATATTTACTTCTATATTTCTCTTAGTGGCACTGATTTCTGTTCAGATTTGTAAGATCTCACTGAAAATGCTGGCTTATGTCCATTGTCTTTCCAGTAGTTTTTATTCTCATATACATCTAGAACTCTAATTGAAGGCTGATAAAGGAGAGAAAAAAGGCAGTGCTTTGACCTTCTAGCAAATATGTTTGGTCGCGTATGCCTTCATTGACACAATCAATTTAAAAAAATAAAGTTTTGTTATAAAAGAAAATCTAAGCTTTAAAATGTAGATTGTGGACTCAGGCAATTATGCTAAAAGTTTGAAAAATATGGCCTTGATGTGTAATAATTTTTGGGGCATGATATTCTGAGTTCTTCCGAAAGGTTCTACTAATTTCTCTCTCTTCTATGGTGTTTCATACTAAAAGTAGATTGTTAGGTACTCTGGTTTTTCAAAGGATCAGCTAGGTTAACGTAGTTCTCAACTGATAGTATAAAGCTACGTGACCAAAAGCGCAAAACTATCTTCTGTAGGATGTCAGGGAAGGTTGTGTGAACTTCATGAAATTACAAGAAATGTAAAGTTCCTTGTATTTTTTTTTTCCCTAGTTACATTTTGGTGTGTGCTGGGTTTTTTTGCTTGTGTTTTGTTTTGGGTTTTATTGTTTGTTTGGGTTTTTTGTTTTGGTTTTTTGTTTTCTTTTGGATTTTTTAGTTCAGTAGCATCAGAACTTATGATGTTTCCATTTTTTCTTGTATGTGGTAGAAACTACATTAAATTGAAGCTGTCTGAACAATTCTAAAAGCATGTCTGTGCCCTGATTGTGGTAATCATGCATCAAAGCTAAAAGGTGTTAAATACATACAGTTAGCAGTAGAATGAAAGTAAGTTACTGCTCTCATTTAACAGTGAATTAATGTCTATTTTATAGAAAATATGAAGTTTAATTGTTGAAAAGAAGCAAAAAGGCAAACTCAAACATCAGTGCTATACTATAATCAAGTACTGGTATTTGTATTCGTGATTGAATTATTTTGTGTTCATATATGCTTTTCACGTTATTTGTTTAAAAAAACATAGAGCTTGTATCTTCCTAATACTCCTCATTTTGTTAGTTGCTCAACCAGTCACTTAGTAGATCTTTCGGCTTATGATCAAAGAGTTTTTCTATTTTTTTTTCTCCTTCCCAAGGAATTCTGGAAAAAAGTGGTGTATTGATCTGCAAGGTATATTTTTTCCCAATGTGACTCATGAGGACTTTGTGGTGAGGTTTTTTTGTTTACTGTTTCAGTGGGATGGAACGGGCTGCACCTATGGAAGAGACTGCAGAAACTGCTGAACAGCCAGGAACATCTGAAGGAGAGCCTCTGAGCAAGTACAGTCTGACTGAAATATTTTCTTTCTAAATGCAAAGAAAACAATTGACTCTTACTGATATATTGGGAGGCACACTTGAAATGTGAACTGTGAAGTTTTGCTAGTGCGCATATTTAAAAATAGAAAAGCTTTGTCTGTATTTGTGAGTATAGAAAATGCATCCCTAGTCCTGTCTAAAGCTTTATTTAGCGTGGCTAGAGGTTGCATTTAATTGCACCATGATGCTTATCTTCCTAAGATTTGGTGATGATAATTTAAGAAGGAACTACATATTTTTACCTTTTTAATTTGACTGATTTGTAAAAACTGCTGTCCTTTTTGAAGTTCTCTAAGAAAAGGTATTCAAGGTGCTTGTGCAATTGTACAAACACATTTAAAATACACTAAGATACTCTAAGTAATAATCACTAATATCCTGCAGTTGTCATCTATCAATGAGAGGCCATGCAGGACTTAGAAAAACTTTCTGGAAATGCAGAGAGCCTTACAACTAGGGAATTTGATAGAGAAATCTGCCCCTTTTCTTCTGGCTTTCATTCTGATCAGTGTCTAGAAAGAATTTGCTTCACAGCAGATAAACACTGGCTTAAGAAAAAGTAACTGGACAATCGTGTCCCCAAATAAGAGACTTTAAGAATATTAAATTGCATATGGTGGGTATCTCTTAACAAGTGAAAGATGGCCAGTGAAGTACGTTAACCTCTTTTATTGCTGTGAAGTCTTTTTTGCCTAATGAATGTAGCTCCAGTTATTAGTGATGTATGTTCATTTGTTAATTGTAAAGCTAATTAGACTACACAACCTGTTTTGTACATTCATGTTGTTTAACCTAACTAAGAAGTTCTGTTGATATAGCTTTGATTCTTCTAATATTAAAATAGCTTTTAATATATAGCTAGCGATGTGTACAGGTGGGGAAATCTGTTTTTGAAATTGTGTGACTTGTGACTGAATTTCCAAAAAACTGTTTCTAGATGAACTTAAATCACATGGATAATGCAGATACGTTGTCAACAATGCATTGTATTAGCCAAATATGAGAAGTTATTAAGTTTTTTTAATTTATTTTGTCAACTGCTGGTACCTTAATTTTTTTCAGACTTATATTTGTTTCTAATTCCATTCAAGCTCTTTGTCGATATGCCCAGATGTCAGTTCCTAGTAGAGCTTAAGGCATGAGGCATGAGAAGTGTATGTAGTGGAAAATGCCTCTGTCAGAATCTGGCAGTTATCTTTAATTCTTTTACCTTTCTTAGAGATCATTAAGTATTTGGTCAGACTATGAGCCTTTCTGGAGGTTTTGCTCCTGCTCTTGTTTTTTAAAAAGGCTTTGTTATTTAGTTCACTGAAATCAGTAAGGTTCAAAAAAGCAAGTAAACTACAAGCAGAAAATTCTGCATGGCCCACTCTTTTCAGTGCAGTGAGTTGTCCTGAAGGCATACAAATCTGTATGCAAAACATGAATTAGGTATCTCTCATTGCACTTGCCTTTCGGGGGGTGCCAGCTTAGTGACCCTGTGTGTTTTAAAATAGGAGATATTGTGTGAATAGCGTCTAGGTCTTTAGGGATGGTTGTATAGCATACATCTTAACAAGGTAGAATTTTTTTATTTTTTTTTTTTCTGTTGTTCTTTTAATACTTAAAAGCAAAAGCTGAGTTTAGGCTTCAGGAAGTATTTAAAAGTCTTATATGCTTAGATTGCCCCTGCTCTCCAGAGCCGCAGTCTTCTAGTAGATAAAACGAGTTAGGCTACTTTCTGCTTTTGCTACAGCCTCGGTATTATATAAGGTTGTGTGTTTACTTGTGATCCTAGCTACTGCTAGGATCTTTCTCATTTTGAACTCTAAAATGCTGTGACTGCAAGGAAACAATTGCTTTTCTACTGTTTTCTTGCAGTTGTGTGCTTTTATTGACAAAGAGATGGAAGACTTGGGTTTGTTTCTTCTCTCATTCTCTTTACTGTTATAACTGAGTCCATTTAAAATTAAAAAGTTTAAAATGTAATCCTGGAAATATGGAATAACCTGTCTGCATGAAGATGCTGTGTACCTTTCTGATGTGGTACTGGCTAATTTCAGTCAAACTCTGAAAAGAGATTCTGTAGGCTTCTCTCATGTTTGGGGTCTTGCCTTTAGGACTGTGTCTGTGTTGCCATTCCTGAGCTTCCTTTTAAAACGTGTTGCAGGACAAGGGTTTCTTTAATACTTCTGTAATATGAATCAAGTGGTTTTTTCCCATATCCTCACATTTCCTTGAGTGTATCAACAATATCTATGTATATATCATCCCAAACTACATGCTAATAGTTGGGGTTTGTTTTGCTGCAAAAGCAAAAAACCACAAGGATTGTACAGCAGTATAAGCTTTCCTCACAGCTGCTTTCTGTTGAACTTGTCTTCACAGTCTGAACAATGTAACACACTTATGTTGACTAATTCAAATTAATACACTTTTTATTCAGTACAGCACACTATAACAGGCTAATCAGTTCCTATTCCTAAAGGTATTTGCAGAGTTAGTATTTATTCTGTGGGGTTTTTTTCTGTTTCTTTATACATGGTGGCCTTCCTTTTTGGTGGAACTATGTATCATTCTGGTCATTTAATAGGAAGCTTGAAAATTTATCTTCAAATTTTTTTAGCTATTTATTTAATTTATTTATTAGAGGTTTTTTGTTTCATGGTGACATAAAGTTATTCAGAGCTTTGTAAGTATTTGGTTCAGTGTTTTTCTTCTATGGTAAACTTGTACAGTTGTTATTTGATCTTACCGTGTTTAACTTTGAATTTTGCTGTAGCTGGTGGTAATGCTTCTGTCAATGCTGTTTAGTGGGAAAGTTTCATGTCATTGACTTCTTGATAAAAGCTGGCTAAATATTTGCTCTGTGCAGCTGAATAATATAAAAACTGATCTGAGAGAGACCTGCTATGATTATTTTTAACGATATGAAAGTAATAGCTGAATAGCTGAGCTGAATGCCATTCCTTTCCACTGGCATTTCTTCTGGTAAAAAGGTATTTTGTTTATTGCATGCACAGTAATCAAGGCATAGCTAGAGCATCACGGTCATCCATTGAAAACTTTAAAGCAGTAAGAAACTGTTAGTGAAGGCTCTTCTTTAGATATTTGGTAGGTCTTTCACTGTGAACTCAGTTTGCTCATGTCCAGAGGCTGTACTTAGTTGTCTGGCAGTAAGCATGATTGTTTGTGTGCCAGGGAGCTTATAAATTTGATTAATTAAAATGCACACCAAGCAGTTACTAAAAATGTGTAAAGTTAGAAGGTGGAAAGTAATGCACAGAGTGCACTTCCATGCAGGCTTGGTGCCAAAAATAACCTGCTGCAATTGAGTCTCTGTCCAAAATGTGATATGCAGGTTTCAGTTGCTGTGCCTTACTACTAGGAGATGTTTTCCCTTGGGAGTCTTGACATCCTAAAACAAATTTGTACTGCTAATAACCCATCAGTTAAAACCATCCTTTGGAGTAAAATCAAACCATGCTTTGCAGTTGAAAAAACAAATACTTGCACTGTAAATCCATGAGTATTTCCTTTAGAAGAGGCAAATGGTTGTTTTTGACAGATGTGCACTTTTCAAAGCAATACCTTTGTTTGCTTTTTGAGATGTCAAGTTGCTGTGCAGTGAAATGTCCTCCTGTTACCTTATGATCATAGCAATTTAAACCTGAAAGGGGTCTTTGTGACCCAAGCCATGACCAACCATAACTATCACTTCTCATACCTGTCTAGTTGATTGTAATGTCCTCTGCTGAGAGATTGCAATGTCCCTTGATGGTCTTTCTAATACTTAAAAAATAGAAGTTGTTGTGATAGTGTTTTTTAATCCTGAGTGTTTTTCCTTAATGTCATAGATATGCAAAACTTCTTTCTAGTTTAGCGTTATATATGTTTCCTCATGACATCTTTAAAAGCTTCTTGTGTACATCATGTTTTAGCCTTTTGTCTTGCAGTGCTGTTCTGGACTTCCTACCCGTTCCCACACTGAAGACGTTATTCAGTTGAGATGTTGTTGTGCCCTACCAGCAGTACACCTGCTTTAGACAAAACTGTTCATGTTGCTCCTTATCATAGTATATTGTTGCAGAAGGAACAGATAATTGACTGCAATACTCCTGCACAGTGTGGAGAGTTGAGATTCCTCCTCCAGAGCTTCTGCCTTGCTAGTGGTTCTTTCTGTGTTTGGATGGCTGATACTTTTGACTGAGAGTATGTATTTCTAGTTGTCCTTGGGATTCCTGGTGATTGTTTTGGCTGCTTGTTTTCAAATCACTGGGTCACTTTAGCATCTCGTACCACTAGTCAGTCCTTCAGTATTCTTGAATACTTGCACTATTGCCCTTCTCTTGTGTAATCTTTGTGCCATAGAAAATGCAGTAAATCTATGGTGTATTACATATGGATAACTGCACAGAGCTGGCCTTAAACCCCTACTCAAATACTTGGATTTCTTTTGCAAATCGGAAGATTGATAGCTGCTTTTTGCAACCAGTTCTGTATCTTTCTTTAACGCTCACCAAGGACTGAAACACTGTCTCTCTAATATGTTGAAAACTTAATGGGAGAGGAGGGAAAAAGACTTCCTAAAATTCAGATACAGAATTTATTGATTCCCTTCTGAGCTAGTGACTTTGTCCCTAGAAATTAAGAAACTAAACCAGTTTAATAGACACCCTTTCTCTTTTTTAATTCCTCTGGGTGTTTATCACTAATCTTGTTTTTCCAAGACTGAGTCCTAAATCTGAAACTTCAGATAATTGATCAAAAATTATTTGGCCTCTTACTCTTGAGGACAAAAAATTGGAATATTTGCAGTGCAATTTATTCTTAATGCTCTTACACATGGAACAGTATCTGTTGGTGTTTTTCCAGAAGCAGCTGCTGCTTTCACCAGTATCTTATTTAACTTGGTCCTTCTAATACAGTTTCAGATCTTAATCAGCATGGAACTACATACTGTTTTATGAGTCTTTTAACCTTTAACTTCTGGTTGATAAAGCTGGAATTTTCAAAATAACAGGGCACAAAGCCATGTCAGAGTGGGAGGCATATAAGACAGGACTTGTGTATTTGTTGTTCTTCTGTGAAGTGAATTTAAAACGGTGTTCATCCTGGAATCAAAATTAAGGGTTGCCTTATTATTCAGTTCTGCTTCTAACAGTCATATCCTGGGTGCCTCAAAAATACTGTCTGATTTTGACTGGCAAGAAACAGAATAGTTTGCTGCAAGATCAAGTAGGAAGAGGAACCAGGTCTGTTCCTACATAGGCTAGTTCTGTAATGTACAGAACACTCCTAACAAATATGTGTATTCTGATGGGATACTTGTATAACATCACAGTTCACTTGTCATTTGACTCTGCTCCTTTCCCTGATAAAAATTTCTGACTTATATGCAGTAAACTCTATATTTACATTGCGAAAATCATCAGGATTTGGTAGAAGAAGGCTTGGAACTGCAACTGAGTGAGGAATACCAAATCCATAGTTTTCGCACCAGATGGGACCTAGTGAAAGGGTTTTCCAGAAAAATCAGTGTAATGGGAATACTTAACTGCTTCAACTGCTATCGCAATAGCAGTTTTGTATGCAAGAAGGAAGTGATTTCTCATGTGCCTGGGAGTACCCAGTGTGGATTTTCCTGTAGTTTATGGTATTTGACTTGTTCATGCAGCAGAGAGTTATGGTGAAGTAATTCGTGCTCCCTCTATGTGGCGCTGCTTAGTAGAGAATAGTGGCAGAAGAGTAGTCAAGCACTGATGAGAGGAGAAGAATCTTTAGTTTTGTCTTATGTATCTTGTCTTCTCTATGTATCTTACAGATACAAAACCTTCTGTCTTTACAGTTCAGAAATATGCAGTGTGACTCTGATGTATTCCATATGTTTTCCTTGAATATATAATTATTATTGTACTTTGTTACAAATTAAAACTTGACTGGTTTTGCAAGGCGATAAATATTGTCTCCTTTTGTGTTACTACATTTGAGCAGAAAAAATCAAAGAAGCATCTTGTGAAATTAACAAAGGAAATGTTAATATTAACCTAGAAGATCCCATGGTGTGATCATCCTGTCTTTTTGACGATTGAAAGCTACAGTGAAACATGAATCCATCTCATTCTCTTTGTGCAGTACAAGTCAATGAAACCATGTTACTGTGATGTTTTAAAACTGCTCTATTTGCTTATTGTCCTGTGACTATATTTGCTAGGGGTAGATCCATTATTAAACTATAGGGTTAAGAGTATGACAGATCAAAAGGCAGAGTGATTCTTGTCTTGAATCTCAAGTGCTTGGACTTATGACAAGACTGGATGAACACTTAATACAGGTGGCTGCAGATAGCATTAGTTCATGACTGATTTTGAACAATACTCCAACTTACATTAGTGTAAAACTCTCAGAGTTACTGTGGGGAGTAAGTGAAATTAAGGACAATAATTCGGACGGAAACATTCCAAATGTTTTGTTTAGTATCCTTACTTTAGAGATTAGTGTTCTTGTTTATCCTGGAATGTTGCAAGCTAATGGTTTTTACTTTACAACTATAAACCTTTAGAGCTGATGAAGCAGAGCCAGTGGAAGAAGTAGTTCAAGAAATGACATTAGATGAGTGGAAAAATCTTCAGCAACAGAATCGACCAAAGCCTGAATTCAACATCCGGAAGCCAGAATCCACTGTTCCTTCCAAAGCAGTGGTGATTCACAAGTCAAAATATAGTGATGATGTAAGCATTGCCTCAGGAATTCTGTAAACTGTCCTTTATGTCCAGGATGAGGAAACTGTCTCTATTCTTTTTTACTAGTTTTAGTATAATCTGAACAGATGCAAACACTATCTAAGCTTTATTACTGTAATGACTTTTGCCCCAAAACTTTCTTTAAACTTACTGGGTGTCAATTTTTTTTCCTCTCAGATTATCACATCTATTTTGTATGGAAGTACATAAGGTATCAAGTTGTTCTACCTTATGGCTCAGTCTTAGCAATATAACATCTGTATCCATGCTGCTGCCACCTCTGTAGATCTCTGGTAATGCTGCTAGAAGAAACTTGGTTTACTAAAACCTTCTTGTCCTTTGAATCGTGTTTAGCTTACTTGCCAGTATACACTTGCATATATATATATATATATATATTAAACTCAGGTATTGGGATACGTTATTCCGGGTGCTAAGCATTCTATTTTTCATCTGTGCTGGATCCCAGCTCACTGTGTGCTTGGAATATTTGGGTTTTTTTATTTTTTAATTATCAGTTCAAGGGACCCACTTACAAGTAACCTGGAGAGCTTATTCTGCTTTAATGTGCTTACCATGCTGCCCCCTTCCTATATTTTATTCCTTTATATTTCTGAAATTGAAGTTTTGAGGGGAACTTCCAGTTCTGGAGTGAAAGGGCAGGCTTCTTTCAGATTCTTGCTTACTGAGATTTCAGGTTTTGGGGGTCACAAAAGCATGTGCTTATAGTCTAGCATGATGGAATTTTGATCCTTGAAGTCTGGATTCATTTATGAATACATGCATTATCTTTTATCTACTTACAATATTAATATCAAAACTTGCAGTTTTTTAAGCCTTAATCACTTTAGATCATTGAGCGTTTCCAGGGACAGACACTTGTGCTGAAATGGACTGCATTCTTTTTAGTGGGACTTTGCTGGTCAGAGTTGCCATTATCCCCTCTTCCTTCCCTGAGGGAGGTCATGGAAGGGGTGGGGAGAATAACTCTCACAAACTCTGAAGAGAATATGCAAGTGTGTGAAGAGTGCATACAAGTTTCTATTCTTTTTGCCCATAAAGTTTCTGTTCTCACAGTGTCAAGAGACCTTGTCAAAATGAACATAGAATAGAAGGTACAGGAACTGCGTAGCACGGGCAAGTCAAATCCCTTAATTAGGACATTGAATAAGTGATTCATCATTGTATAGCATGAATTAACATATACGTTTGTTACGCCCTGGTCCCGAAATCCCAAGCTTTACTGGATTTACATGTTAATTTTAGGTTTCAAAAGATTTGACCCACATGAACCCTTGTAAAGACATTGGTCCTTTGGTACCTTGAATTTGCGTCTGAAGAAAAATTATACATTTTTCTCTAAGAGATTTCTTTTAATTTGGTGTCTAAATGGATGTTTTGGCAAAAAGAGTTTTACAGGAAAAAAGCATGCAATTTCATAAAAACATTACAAGAGATTACCAGGACTAACAAGTATTGCTATAGCAAGAACTTTTGTTACACCCAGCAAACACAATCTCCATGCAACTTAAGTGAGGTACAGAAAATAGATGTTTAGATTACACATAAGAGTAAGATGAGAGTAAGGGCACAGAGATTAAGGGAAGAAAGAATAAAGAGAGAAAGAAAGGGGAGAAAAAATAGTTTCCACTTAGAAGGTCACATGTTGATGGCTTCAAGGAGAGCAGGCCAGAGCCTAATGGAGACCTTGTGCATGGTGGTTTAGAGTCCCTGGCTATTGT
>JAWWTY010000088.1:34370617-34423812 GCA_035222235.1 Margarornis squamiger | reverse complement strand
GGCCTTCATGCCACGTGGCCGCAGACTCCAGGGGCTGTCTTGGCTGACCATGTGGACACTGTGCTGGTGGCCTGGTCCACTCCCTTGACACACACACACATCCATACATACCCCACAAGATGGTTCTGACCCAATAATAACTGATCTGGTGTCTAACATTATCATTACTACAGTGCACATTAAAGTTGTGATGGGAAGTAGTCTGACATCCAGTAGCAACTAGGGACACACAGAGTTAAAACAACAGTAATCTCATAGCTGAAGACGTGTAGACAAATATATCGATTAGATAGCTTTAGGATGGCCTTTTAATCATTACTTGGAAATAATTGTAGGAGTAAGTAGCTGAAATCTGATTCTCTAGTCCCTTCAAAAACCTCGTAGGTGATATTTCTGAAAAACTTCTTCAGTATTATGGAGCTGGTACAGAAGATTTTGGTGCCAGGAATCCCTGACCCAACAAAGAACTATCCCAGGCATCAGGGAAGCTGCAAGTACTTAATCTCTGTTAAAATCCTGTGCAAGTTAAAGCCTGCCTTCTATTCCAGATGTTATCCTGTTTTATTTGCTGTGTGGTCTGTAATACAAGTATATGTGTGTACAGGGGAGGGGAGAAGCTTGTACATGGAAACTGCAGGCTTTAACCAGATCTTCTTTTTAGCTGCAAAAAGAAGACTTTGAAGATGATTCTCATGTCTTTCGAAAACCAGTGAATGACATAACATCTCAGCTGGATATTAATTTTGGGAGTCTTTCTCGCCCTGGCTATGGACCAAGAGGAGCACGAGGTGGTTGTGGTCGTGGTAGAAAATTTGAAGAGATAAGACCTCAACAAGAAGTAGTGGTAATGTGTTTTTTTGGGTTTTTTTGTTGTTCGCTTGGTTGTTGTGTTTTTTTTTTTTTTTTTTTTTTTGTTTGTTTGTTTTTTTTTTGTGGTCGTTGGTGCTTGTATATGTGTCCTACCCCCTTCTGAGTGGAATTACTGATTTCCTCAGCAAAAGACTTGTTTCTAATTCCTTTTCTTGTAGTATGATGACCTGCCTATTTTGAGCTCCTGGCCCATATCATGTTACTTTAAATGCTGGTTCAGGCTCACAAGTGTTAACACATGTATTTCAGAAGGTCTGATTACTAGGTGCTGTGATGGCAACTAGAGGAAAGAATGCAGTGAAGATTTGTTTTTGCAATGAGTTTTAACATAAATTGGAAAGCAATTAAAATGACTAAAGGCTTGTATCTCTTGGAAAAAATTCAGTATAGTACAGTAATAATACTTTGGTTACTGAGAGTGAGATCAGAAAATCCGTGGTCCTACAGAATGACACATGAGTTCAATATAGCCATTAAAAAAAAAGTTCCACTTTTTCTTAAAAAAAAAAAAAAAAAGCATTTGCACACTGGAAAATGACATGCTTATTGCTCATACTAACAGGTTTCAGTTTACTATGACTACAATGGTTTAATGCTGGGAACTTTCAGAATAATGTGGAAATGTTGACGTATTTGTTTCATCTGAATAAAAAAAGCTCTTTATAGTAAAAGAGCACAGAGTTTAAAACTAGAATCCAATATGTGCAGGAGTTTCAGAATGTAAAATAGAGTAATGCTGCTTCTAAAGACATACAGTATTTTGCTTGAGACTGCTTTACTCTTTTTCTTCATTCAGTGCTGCAGAGCTTGTGATCTTTCAGTCCTCTTCAGGCTGTAGAGATCAGCATTATAAATGGATTCACACTGAAGAAATTATAGTCATAACTTCTGAGATAAATGTTTAGCATTTCTGTGATAGTGATGGATATAACTTGAGTAGAAGTAGAATTTAGTAGCAGTAGCATTGAACTTGAGTAGATGAACCTTTTTAAGGGTAAAATATGTGTACAAAGCTGTCAGACGCTTTTGAAACTTTTATATATAAATACATTTTTATATAGCTTTTTTTCTTATTTTATAGGTGCAGCTTGTTGCTCCAAATCCTGATGATCCTGAGGATTTTCCAGCTTTAGCCTGAAGAATTGTCATGAGTGATGGTATCTCAAAGTAGCTTTGGAGTAGCTGTGAAGAGATTGTTTTTCTGCTGGTGTGGATAAAGAAAGCCTATTCCCTTCTGGAAAAGTTGTTTAGATGTTTAGTGTGAAATGATCACAGCTGTCTGCTGATAGAGTTGGGTCCTGGAAATAAGGCTGGACTGGAATCCTGTCACAGGTTCCAGTGTCTACATTCATTTGTGAAAACTGTGGGAAGGCTTACAGTACTTCACTAGCAGGCTTCAAATGGAGTTAAAGGGAAGAGTGTTTAAAAAATGTGTATATAGAGATTCTAACAAGTTCTCCATGACACCATGGTGAAATGTAAACTCTACAACACAGTCTACAACTGCGACTCTATTTCACTGTACATTTGAGAGCTGTTTTTTTGAGTGAAGTGTATATTTCAGACAGTCACAAGTTGCAGTTCTTAGTTTGGCAAATAAAGGAAAATGCTCACTGGTTTGGGTTTGAGGTATTCTTTTAAGAAGTCAGAGTGGTAGATTGAAGCTTTTGCTATTTGGATGTAGTGTGGAACAGAAAAAAACCCCAACAAACAAAACTGAAACAAAACCCCCAAACAAACAAAAACCCCCTACCAAACCTTAAACAGCAATCCTTACCAGCAAAAGTGGACATTTCTCTAAAGGGAAGTGATCTTTAAAATCAAGGCAGCACAGATGCTTTTAACTGACACCTAACCATAAGTCCTATATCAGTAATAAGATATAATGTGCAACTACTTTGAAGATGTTTAAGTAAAGTAAGAATTTTGAGCTGAAGACAGAACTAAATTGTTAACAAAGCTTTTCATTCTAGCAGGAGCAACTGCAAATTAAAATGTTTCATGCCTTACCAAGAAGTTTGTGACATTGGGGATGAATGCGATTTTCTTTCATTACAGCTTTAACTTCCTCACTGAGCTAGATTCCCTTACTTGTTTTCTGTCCAAGGGGATGCACAGAGCTATTCTGGGATATCTGAGAGAAACAAAGAAATAGTGCCAGAAGTGATGACAGAAAAAAATGCGTGGACAACTACACTGGACATTTTGGAAGTAGGTTTCAGCCTCACAGAAGTCTTCAAATGCCTGGTCAACTTGAACATGTTCTTTCAGTTTACTGGGAAAGCAGATTAATATAAACCTTTTTTGGTTTTCCATTTCTGTGCCTCACTTTTAAGCAGCCTTCTTAGAGAGCAAATAGTGGATGAGACTTAGAAGAAAAAAAGGGGTTCGCTTTAGAGTAAGATCTAAGAGTACTCAGAAACTTAAAATACTTTTCTCACTGATAAAGATTTACACAAGTAGGATATAATCATCCTGGAAATACTACAGACTCTATTCTATATGCTCTAAACACATGGTCTGCAGAGTAGTTCAGCCCAAAGAATTTTTTTTCCCCATAGTTAAATTACTTACTTGACAACTCGCTATAACATGAGATTTCATATTTCACAAGGAGTTCCTTTTAGTAGCACAGAGATACTCTGACAACTTGTAGTAGAAGGAGTGTGCGAAAGCAAACAAAGTGCTGGTGTTAGAGGAACCCATGCTGCTGCTATTTGAGTAATTGAACTGGATGAAATAAACTCCTTCAGCTTATAGGAACAAGCTGCTACTTGAAATCACTGCAGTTGAAAGTTTAACTGCTGCTGCCCTTTTTAATAGGTGCTGGGGTTTTCTGCCAAAAATAGCAATTTAATGATTGTGGTATAGAAAAAAATTCTGTGGAGGTCATGGAATATTTTTGCTTGTTTTTCCCTTCCTGTTCCACTCATCCTATTGGACAGGGAAGAATGTCTGAATTTTCAGTGTTTTTACTTGCAGGAGTGAGTGTATGTATAGATGTGCAGGGCTTCTTTGCAAGGTATGCTTCTATTTTCCATCATGTTTTGAAGGTGTAGCGTCCTCTTCTAATACCTCTTTCTCCTGAGGAAAGTGGTGAAATACTTAAAAGTAACCCTCCTTTTTCTATTAAAAACTTCAAGCTTTGCTATGCTACTGGGCTGAATCTGGTGTGATGCATCTAATTCAGTTCTGACTGTTCGTTGGAAGGCTGAAAGAATTGTTTTATTTTTTCAGTCTGTTTCCTGCTGCTGCAAAGTTACCATTTATTCCCCTAACTTTGATCTGTTTTTCAAAATATAATGACAAATAAGTTTTTTGGCTTTAAGGGACTTGTCAATGTGTATCTGTATAATCAACTTTTGGTCAGCAGATTGTTAAAAACTCCTGGTTAAAAAAAGAGAGGCTGGTTACGAGTTTGTTTAATTAAAAAACAGAACAAACAGCCAACCAAAACTGAACCCCACAATCCACCCAAGCCAAAACTTTTATAAAAATGAGGGTTATAATAGTTGATTACTACTTAAACCCAAAGTTTCTTAGAGCAGCAACACGTAACAATTTTATTTTTCAGTCTGTCGGACTTGAATATAACTTTAGTTTCTCTTATTGATGGTATATCTAAGTATAAAGAAGAAATTCTTAAGTAGTGGCAGTGATGCAATTCTTTTGCCTGACTGTGATAACAGTAAATCTCAGCCATCTGTCATATTTAAGGTACTAAAATAGGTGTATCTGTTAAGCACATATCTGCTGCTAACAGCCACTCCTGGTTTAGCTTTACTTCTTCCTGTAAAACAATTGGTAGCAGGTGTAGATATATATACACGAACACTAGTAAAATACGGCATGCATCTCGAGAAGACATTAAATTGTGTTGCAGATCTCAGTCATGTTACTCTAATGCACTACTACAAGGTACTATTTGGATTAACATAGTGAGTGGCCTAGGGAAAATCACTGTGTTTCAACTTTGAGTTTTAGATTAATCTAAGTCCCAGTAAGTTTGCAAAGAAAGGACTTCACCTCTCTCCAGGACCATCATTTATATATGGTGGTGTTGATATGAATCATATGTAGTACCAGGGTTTAGGATTGGCAAGAGTATATTAATATGAAAGTGCCTTTAGAGGAAAGAGGAGAGGAATGTCTGTACTCAGGAACACCAAAGAATTAATAAAAATACTCAGAAGTAAAAAGACCCGAGTTGATATATAGGTCCATTGGGCAGTTGAGCCTATGGGAAATGAGCTCTCAGCTCTAGCTGAACTTGTGCGAAAACAGGCTTTAGGGTATGAGCCCCCTTTGTGTCCAGAACCAAAATCTGTAGCCCTAATACACTTATGTCATTAAGATGATTCTTGCACAATTTTCAAATTACTATTTCCTTTTTTCAGAGCTGTCACTGGCATGTGTGCATGTACACACACATTCATGTAAAAAAAATAGGTATATACACATGGAGCTATGCAGTGTTGAAAGTAGTGCAACATTGACTCATTGTCTTTGTATCAACAGTTGAGTGTGAAACATGGTAATCTTTGCATAAAATGTACATTTCAGTCACTAAATAATAAGCTTTCAAGTAGCACACACTGAGCAAGAACAGTTTGTGCGTGGCCGGAGGAGCCTTCAGTCTTTGGAAGAAGCAACAACTGTTACACTTTGATTCTGTTACTTAGAATTTAATTTGAAATACATTATATCTTCAGCAGCCTTTTATTTGCAAACAAATACCTTTTGGAGGTGTGATACAATGCGTGTTAAAGATAGCTGTGTCTTCAGAGCAGCTTTACATACTGCATCACATTTAATGGCAGTGTTGTGTTTGAGACAAACGAGCCCTTCATAAATTGAATAAAGATTTTGCTGTCCCTGTTTAGGCTAAGTAGTGTGAATTTCTGTAATCTGTGTTGTCTCTGTGATGTTTCATAGCTAGTTAATAGCACTCAAGATCTTGTCTGGTTTTAGCAACAGTAGTTCCTCTGTGTAGATTTGTACAGGAGTTACTATTTGAATGAAAGATACTGAATTTTGCATAATGTAATTGAATTACCAGGATAACTTTGCCAAAAAATAAAATTACAGCAAGGTACAGATTTTCTTTTCTCTTGCCAGAAGGGAATAGTAAGTTGAAATACTATAATTCAGGAATATTGTACTTGTTAGTGGTTTGGTTATATTTTGTTAACGTATGGATTGTGTTGTTATTTTTAGAGCTTTGTGGACTGGGACAGAGTTTAATAGGGAGGATGTGGACCAGATGTGGAGCTGTTTAAAGGACAGACTTTCTACGTGCCTTTCTCCAACCCCTTTGTCACAGTCTAAGACTTGACAAGGTTGATATCTCATGGATGGAGGGTGTTATGTTTAATATACCAGGTTTACTTAATTGAAGATGGTTCGCATCACATGGCATTTCTGTTTTAGAGTGATATAAAGTATACTGACAACAAACACAATATAGATAGCAATTGCAGTACACAGTTAAATCCCAATACCGGCATGATTCCCATTACTGGTCTCTATGATATTATATCCTCGCTGTCACCATGCCAGGTGTCACCAGGTGTTGGGAAGGAGTGGGAGGATTAATGTCAGTCCAAGCCCACTGGTCTCTGAAATTCTTTTGGCAGTTGTCTGGGTCTTATATTCTACATATTCATTCTTCCCAGGCTGGTCTGGTCTTCACTCTCTCTAAAGAACTCCAGGAGCTATGCCAGTGGTTGATCCACTTAACTGTTGATAGCTATTTATTTAAAACAAAGGCCAGCTCTGGTCCCCTTTGTATTGAGATAAAATCATCTTTGCAACTGCTGTGGTCCATCACATCCTGCAAGACTCCCCGAGGTTCGCAAGCACATTACGCTTGTCTGTCTCCTCTTGACCTTATTCCATTTTAGGGGCTTATTGTTCAGTCACATCTATGTGAAACCAAGCCCAAAAACAGAAGTGTGAGAAAAAAAAAAGCATCTTTTCCTCAACAAACTCCTAGTGAGCTGGGCTTAAAACATGCAGTTTCTAACACCAGACTTGAATATGTCTAAAAAGTGCATCCTTTTTGCTACAGCATGTTTTTGCCTACTCTTGATAGGTTATGTAGAAACTGTAATGCAAAGGAGGCTAAATAAAGCCAAATCAAGGTTACCCAGAACTACTGAAAACAGATTATTCTTGTCAATGGATTTGACCTGGGCCACTGTTCAGTTTTTCTTTTGGATTCTTTTAGTCCTTTGCCCCCCTCTGCCCAGTGCCAGTACACCTTAAATTACTAATGATATGAGAGCTTACTGTGTTTTCCTGTAGGTATCAACTGATGTTTTCCCAGGCCAAACCCATCATTCACTCTTCATCAGGCAACTGGTTTGTCAGGAAAAGGTGGTTTAAACATTCATGGAAGTTTAGAAAGGATCACCTTACAACAGAAGAATAGACTTTGCACCTATAAAAATGTATCTTTGGAGGAAGTGAAAGTTTACTTGCTTGTCAAACAGGCTCTGCTTGGTGTCTGCAAATGCTGCATTTTCTAGTGTAGGAAAGGATGACAAACATTTGCGTTGGTCAGTATTTTTTGCTGTTGTATTTGGATTTTTTTTTTAGAAAACTGAACTACACCACCACCAGTGCTTATGCAAAAATAAGTGTTTCTGAAAATTTAGTTTTTACTTCATGGTAAGTATCAAAGCATATAGTATTTAAGATAATGCCTGTTTCCAAAAATTAGTAGTGTATGAGCACAGAGGAAGGAAAAAAAAAATAGCCAGAACCCCACTGTTCCATCTTACCACGCTTTTTTACTGTGTAACAGTATCCCAGCACTTCAAATACATCTGTTTTCCAAACTGAGTTCCCTGAAATGTAGAGCCAGAAATTCTCTATTTTTGAAATTTTAAAAGTATGTGTTTAAGAATCTGTGCTTTAATTAAAGGTTTTCAGACAACTGACAGTGTTGTATTATTTTTCAGTGCACATATGAGTCAGTCTGGTACAGATACGATGGTTTTGTGATGTACTTTTTTAGAACACCGGAAATAAAACAGAAACAAACGCCTGATTATTTTTAATTTTACAGAATTCATGTTTACAGTTCTCACTATTCAGTCTTTTGTATAAAGTCAAATGCAATATGCAGTATTTTCAAATGTGACACAAATCCATATTGAACTCATTAATATTACAAGGTAATATGAACCTTAAAAATACCTTCAGCAAAATAAATTTCCACTCTGTCACTCCAAGTTAAAAAAATATGATTAGAAATATACAATTTAAAAATGGTCAGGATGCACAGTACTGATTAGTCAAGAAATTTTAGAACTTCATAGCCTACATGAGTTTATGCAAAACAGTCTGCAAATGATTAATATAAAAACTGCAGTGCAACAAACTGGTGAACATCACATTTATTTTTTTTTTTTCTGTTTCAATACATGAGTCTCTAAATTTTAATTTTTTTTTCTTGATGTTGTTTTAAATCAGCAGCAGTTCCTCTGCTGTCATATTGGGGCAAAACCACAAGGTCAGGTCAAGACAAGATTAGGATTAACATCTGAGTTAAGGTATTGATACTGTAATGGAAAGTATCAATTTGACCCAAGATATTACAGATTGTGAATATGTAGCATACTTTTGAATAAGATATCATGGGAAAATTCATCTATCACGTATTTGAAAGGGGAAGAATTTGAGAGGAAAAACTCCTAATTGATGACAGCAAGAATAACTTCCCTCAGCTGCTCTCTGGTACAATGGTGGTGCAGCTGCCACCACTGTCTATTTTGGCACATAATACTTCAAAAAAGATTTAGAAACCAAGGACTCCCTCACCCATGCCCACTCTCCATTCTTGTACCTAAGACAACTTTGGTATGGTGTAATAAAAATTTCAGGCAAAGTATTAAAAATTCCTGATAATAAACTAAGCAGTACAGTTAGATGGGATACAATGAGGTAATGAGTTCATTTTTCATATAAGGCTGTTTGGAACGTTCAAATATAAAATCCCTTTGACACTTATGTGTTTTTCACTAAGATACTGGGTGGTGGAAGGGGTATCCTGACATGCACTGATGTCAAACATGCAATTTTGGTTTACCTAGAGTTGCTGTTGTGTATGTTTGTGCACTTGTGTTGTGCAAGTTTACTTCTGATGAACCTAGAAGTGCTGCTGGCTACTTTAAAACTGGCATATTCTAGTTTGGACTTTGTAATGGGTGGGAAATAGACCCATAATTTTTGGGTTAAAAACAAAGATGCCAAAAGAAGCTCAGCTGAGAGAAAGGCAAAGCCAAACACAATAAATATTATTAAATCTCTTGTTTGGATGCTCACTTCAGTAGTTTCATCCCTTCTGCCTTTTAAAATAAGATTTTTCTTCAAAAATAAACAAATACTCATATTTGCACAATATACCTGCCATTCTGGTTACCTGTACTTCAGCTTTTGGATAAGTAGCTTACTAAAAAAACCCTAACCAGCCTATAAAGAAACCAAAACTCCAAACCTGAAGAAATTTTAATTGCCTTATCAGAATGAGATAAGTCCATCTTCTTTAAGATGCTTTTCACCTAGAAGAAAATGGTGGTGACTGTGAAGTTTAAGAGAAAATAAAAAAAATAGTATTTGTAGTCTGAGCCTCAACGGTCCTTTATTTTGTGCAATACTTTTTCAGTTTTCTTTGTATTCATAGTTGCAAATTTTAACTGTCTAAACTCACGGATGCTACTTGTAAGTTTACTTACACTTCACATCCTGCTTCCTCTCCAGCTCATGATGCTGTTGCTAGAAAATGTTTTCTAACCTCTGTGTGATTATTTATATTGGCATTTAAAAATCACCAGCCTAACAGAAATATTTCTATCTATAAGGATGTAGATTGAAACTAATCATTGAACATTTACATTCAGAAAAATAATCCTCCCTCTTTCAGAGGTAATCTGTATCTTTAAAAAATTCAGTTATTCCATTACTAACATTTCAGGTCTCTCCACTTCTCCTACTTTCTACTGTAAGAGTCATTAAATCAACAGATAACTGAATCATATTTAAGGCTATGTGGTAACAGTCCTCATCTGAGGGATATGCAGCTATAAACAGTTAGCAGACAAAGGTACATCAGCTTCGAAACTTCGTAATATGAAAAGCAGTAGGAAAACCCCACTGCCAGTGTTTGAAGACAGTCTTGTAGTGGATGACAATGTCAGTTTCACATAGACTCTTCTAAAAATTACACTGATTTTTAACAGAGGTAAGCTGTAGTTCTTAAAGTGGTTAATTAGATGTCAAAAATTTTGCCTGCCCCTGAGTTCCACTACCAATATCAGTTGTATGGCAAGCTTACTTTCCCTTTTTTGTGTGGTGCACTCATTAAGTGCCTCTAAGCTAAAAAACAGTGATATCCACATGTTATCAAGCATGCCAATAAAATCTGGGAGAAACTCCTACCTTTTATATATGGCAATCTAAAGTTTCACCTAAAAGACTTTATGATAGGAACAACATTTTGATACAACAGCACTGCTTTAAATAGTAAACTGTTTTTCCTCCCCTTTAAAATTATACCAGATTTAAAGCAATTATAACTAGTTAAAAGAGCTATTGGTTGTGAACAACTAAAATTCTGTCACTATTAAAAACAAATTAATCACTTATAGTTAGCTTTTCCTAAATAAACAAACAATACAACCTTTGAAAATAAAGCACTCTTTGGTAGACAATAGTTACTTAGTGTACTCAATACTGCAGCTTCATAAAAAAACTTCATACAAAATAAGAAAACATCCAATGAACACAGGAGAGTACCAATACTACAGTAAGAAATAAAGCTTTTGTTGTTGATTCTCAGTCTCAAGTGAAGACTTCAGCCCAGTCTGAATGGACAATACAGATTTATATATTTAAAAGCTCCCACCATCTTCTTGTTTCTGGTGGCCAGCAGCTAAGTGATTGCCATCACAATTTATACACATGCATCATATATATGGTAAAGCCCTCTTTATAATAGAGAGCTCAAGTATTTACACCTGAGCCTGAATGTACACAGATTTTGTTGGTTTTCTTTGAGGAAATGTTAGAACGGTAGGAAAATGTCTACCAAACACGTTCACAGTTCATTTTATTCTACAAGTATGGAAGAGATTCTTCTATTTCATTTTTTGCTGAAAAAATGGAGCCAAAGTAATCTTCCTTGAACTGCATCAAGTTTTCTCCAGTCATATCCCCCTCACTCCTCAATATCCTCTTCAGCACTCGTGGCTTATTTGAAATTCAACGCCATACTGGTCTAGTCCTTTTGACAGCTTGGCTGCTGAAATAAAACATGTTTGAGGGAAAAAGTTAAATATTACTTAGTACGTATTTCAAGCAAACATTTCTGGCACAGTAAATGATCAAGTGATACTTCAAAGAAAGAAGCAGAAGGTAAAAGTTACTGCATTTAAGAGTACAGCAACACTGGTTGTCAAGAAAGCACAGACTGGTCTGATCACAGTTACGTTCCACGCAGAAATGCAACAGAGGATTCAAAGTACCATAATTTCATTAAGTGCATTTGCTGTAAAGATTTTTTTTCTTTCTCTCCCTCTGAGATAACAACCATAGGCAAAGTAGAAAGAATGATAAAGAAACGTGAATATTTTTTTAAAGCTAGGTTTAGATTACGTATAGAAAAGCTCTGAAATGCTGCAGGTAGTTTTCAGTATTTGAACAAGGTGCAAAAGGCTGTTTTGTAAATACCCAGCAAAGCAAAAGCGTAGGAGATTTTTAAAGTATATTCCTCTTTGTTAGCTTTTGTGATATTCCTGTGTGGTTAAAATAAGAAACCTATACAATACAGTTTTCACACATTTTCCCTCATACTCCCAATTATTTTTTTCCATAATGATTTGATCTGCATTCCCCTTAAGCGCCTTTACCCATCAAAATGCCTTTACCAATCAAGATTTCATTTCTAATCAACTACTTACTATAGATATAATCCTAATTCTGTTCTGTGTTGTCAGATAGAAAAGATGGTTTAATTTGTGTCTTAGTATGATTCAGTTGGTTCAGATGTGAAGAATGCACCTTGTTAGAACACAAACATGAACTTCTCAGTAACTTGCAAATTTACAAGAAAGATGTCTTAACTGGAGAAATAAAGGTATCCACAGAAAAATACTGGATAATAGTCTACTAATGTGATTTCCTGCAGTTCAACAACAGTATTATTTCAATCACTAGATATGTGTTATTTCATCAGTACTTTCTTTCACAGATGGCAGCTGACATCTAGAGATGTTCCACAAAGGAAATGCAGTGAATGTTATGAATAGGATTGAAATTCCCAAAGTTCTCTTTGCAAAGCCAGAATAGAGTGTTTTAGCTGTAAACAGCTGTTCTGGCTGAAAAATCATTCTGGAGGCAATCCACAATAGTTGTCTCCAACAATCTGAAGGATGAAATGTCAAATGAATTCCCCAGCCTCTGCAGATTCTACTGCATTAGGCTGGGTCACAAATGTGATTCACCTATAGAAAGCATTGACTAAAGTGACATAAAGTAACAACAAATGACATTAATGCAAAAATGGTGCAAGATGTCTCCACTGGAATATATTAGAGAGGAAAATGACAGAATAATAATATGTAGGAATGTCAGAAGTTCAGAGAAGTAAATGAAGTCTTGACAAAGACAGATGTTGATTAGGGCATGATATCAATTTTGTAATAATAATTATTCTTTACCCTGCAATCCACTTAATCTGGAATAGGTCAATGAAGTATTACTATGAAGTAATACAAATTGCACATGCTTCACGAAATAAAAATAAATTCAGATGATAAAAAAAAGGGCATCTTTAAAAAAAAAAAGTGAGATTTTTCCAAATGCTATAGGAAAAATAAAAGGACACCTATGATATTAACAACCAGGCACTGATTTCCAAATCCATTAAATTGTATGGTCATACCAAAACACCTTTTGGTGGGTCCTGACCAAATTATCCCTGTCAGAGTACAAGATAATTAAGAACTCCAGAATTGTGACATAACTAGGACAAATTTGATTACTGGATGGAAGTATAAAGTGACTGAAATTTTCTGACCTCGAAAAATATGAGAAAGAAACAGTATGTGGAATTAAATATTTGGGATAGAAGTTTTAAAGAATCCATTAAAATATAAGGAAGTGGTTTATGAACGTTGAAACCAACCTCATCCTTGCCTTCAGAGTCATAAATCTGGCAATACACCTGAAGGACTTCTTTCAACATAAATGAAATCTTCTATGAACTCTATTTTAGGGATGTTGTTTCCTCGTAGGATAGGTATTCTCATCTCACACAACACACAGGTCAACCTGGAGAAGTGTTTTCCAGGAAAATCTGTGTCCAAGTTACATGTCTGCATGTATACAGCTACAAAGCCCTACAAGCAGATTAAAACTGGGAGAGGCATCAAGAATAAAAACAGCAGGCAGAATCCCATCAAGTCTGCTTGGACCAAAGCTGACATGGTAAAAATTAGGCAAAATGAACAAAAAAACCAACCAACCAAAAGGAAAACCCTGAAAAATACTCCCAATTTTAAATAAAACATACATTTCAGGAAAAAGAGATTATTTTTGAACATATTGTTCAATAAATCCAAACAAAGACACAACTAAAATTTTCCTGAATAGAAATTACTGCAGTTTACTAATAATAACTATTTTCATTGTTTGGCACAGTGAATTTTTCATAACTTCTGTTACCTTTAAGGTAACAGGATGAAGAAGGAGAATGAAGAGCTCGTGGGGAAAAAGCTGCACAAAAACTTGGAATTTTCAGGAATATTTATAAATCACGTAACATAACATAAGAAGTAGTCACCTTTTACTCTTCTCAGCAAAGTCTCTTTAGCACCTAGTAAACCCATTCAAAAGTTTTTCCCTATGAGCACAAGACAAATTCCAGTGAATTGTAACCATTGGAAATTTTTTGGATATTGTTTTAAACTACACTTTCAGGCCCATCTTTGATAATGACCTGGAGAGCTGCCATAGAGGGGCATGATCACATGCAAACACAGAAACATAGCAGTAGTGTGTTCATATGCTTTTGGGCCCAAAGGCACTTTCAATCATGCATAAATCCATTTGAATTTACAATTTCATTAAGCTTACCAAACAGGTTCAGTTCACATTATCAGCCATACTCTGAGAAAAATAAATCTCATACCAGTATACACATATATTTTATCCACTTCACTTTTCCACTACTACTGCATTTCAGTTGTCTATCGAATTTCTTATAGTTTTGATTTCATGCACTAATATTTGACTTCAAGCTGTGAACTACTTTTCCATCTCTTATTCTAGGAAGAGGGGGTTTCATGTTACCAAAATCCCTCATCTTCAGTAATTCTGACTCACATTAGGAATTACAATATAAAATTCTCAAAGTTGAAGACTGAGCAACATAATCAAATCTCCTAAGATGTAAGCTTCTAGATAGTCTCCGTACATGACATAAACCACATAATTGTTTCTCACTTCCCATTGCTAGGAGAAAGAGTTGAACTGTGGCAAAGCTCCTGTCAGCCATGGATATAGCAGCTCAAAGAATCTGCCTGCAGAACAGTTACTGGATCCGTAAAGAGGGTAACTCTCACCTTTGTACATTGTTTTTTCTTGCAGCAGACCTGGTAGTTCTTTTAGTAATGTCTGTACTGTCAGAAATGCTAGGTTCAGAGGTTTTATTTTTCTGAACACTGGACTGCAGAATTACTCTGTAAAGAGTAGGAAAAAAGAAAAATTATATAACCAGAAAGTTTCTAGAAAACACCGAAAAGAGGGCATTAACAGTTGCAATAGAGCTAACAACTGGCAGCTGGCTTTTCACAAATCATTCTGAACAGCAAACTCTTCTGCCGGAAACACATCCTTCTCTTTTATAACATCCCTATTACAATTATGGTAATGCAGGTTGTTCTTATTAGGAGCATAGCAGCTTCCTTTGTTGGTTGGTTTTGTTGGTTTTTTTTGCTTTCAAGGAATGGAATAAATTACTGGTTTTGAATTTCCTGTTAGGTTTTTGAAAGCCAAAAAAGATTAAGAAATTGCATTTTAAATGACTGCATCAAATAAAAAATGATAAAATATGAGTACGCGACAAAAACAATCATTGCTTTTCAGACAGACACAGAATTCAGAAAAAAACTCAAGTAATTCAATTTATGAAGATCAAAGTCTAAATCTCGTGCAATTTACCATGAGATAGTCAATTCAAATAGGAAAATCATTGCATATGTTGGCATTTTGCTCTTAGAGAAACTTACTACACCATACTCAAAACTCAGCTTTACATCCTGATTGTGCTCAAGTGCTTCTCTAGAAGACTCTAGAGCAACATATTGACTATTTCTTAAACAGGCAGATAAATCCCAATGTTGCTTACATTAACAAGAAAGGGATTCCAGATTGTGAAATGCAAACAACTATTTTTATCCACCAGATAACTGGTTCACAAGGAAACCATGTCTTCTGTATTCCTAAATTCTTGTAGTGAAATTATGATACATGGAGACAAAAAGTGACAACTGATCAATGGAGTCCATGGGCATCTATTCAGTACACCATTTTATACATCTATTCTCTAGTCATTCCATTTGTGCAAGGTTTCAAATATAAAAGTATGCATCATTTTAGAGATTCAGAGCTAAGAGGAACTTAGCTATTACTATTTACTCCCCTGCTATTATTAGACTCTAATTTTTAGTGGCTTCACTGAGTCCGATTGTGTCAGCAGACTATATTAGACTGGAAACCTTCTCTAAGTTGTATAAATTATGGCCTGGTTGTTTAATACTCAGAAGAAACTATTTTCAAGGAATGCTAGATATGAACACAGAATGTTAATTTCTGGAGCAAACGTGAAAGAAATGGGAAAAAATATACTTTTATATACTCATGTAGCATACTCACCAAAAACAGAAATGGAAAAACCTCCCTATGCTTTCAGTGTTTTACATGGGTTTGATTCCAGAATTAGAATATGTATTGGAGATAACACAATTTCATCTAGAATACATTCTTTATGCAGCAAAACTGATCAGCAACCTAATTTTTACCATACACTTCTTGATTGTTTAGCAAACAAATTACTATATAACCACAAAGTTCAAGTATTTTAAAATTCTACTTGAGTAAGTCTGTCTTAATATTTTAGCCTTGCAAAGTTCTAACAAAACAGTCAGTTCCTCTGAGATAAGAGACAAGACTGTAATGGCAAGTTCTAGCAAAATGCAAAGCAAATTCTACTGTAAACACAGCACATTCAAAGTTGAAGGAATTAATTATACAAGAGGCAGAAGAAACCCAACCCAGATACCTTTAATGCCACATCATGCTTCTTTAGACAACACAAATTTTTCTAATGAAAATATGTTTTTCTTGCATGCCTAAGGTGAAAACATTGAAAACCTGAAAGTTCACCTTTATAGTTTCTACTGTGATTCTAAAACAGTTCTTACAAGTTCCAATATTAAAACTCAGTTTTCAGTGCCACAGTTGTCACTTTCAACCAAGCATTGAAAATTCCACCAGTGGTGAAAGAAGACTTGCATTCATCTGTTCTGCTAACAGCTTCTAGGACTGAATGGACAAGTACAAAGCTGGCTTAGCCTCAAAACATTTTGTCACTGAAATACAAGCATGACCAAGTTATGGTACATACTAGTGTACTAGTGGTCATGCAGACATAAATATGGAAAAATCATGTTTTCCCCTTAAATATATATATTTGGTGTGTCTCCCTGTATAAAATACAATGTACATAAAAAAGAAAAAAAGTTACTGGACTATAATCTAGTATTTAGAATCTTTTTCTCATGGATGCCCATTTTTTCTAGGTATCGGAAACTCAGAAAACAAGTCAATATACAGTGGCTTAAACCCATATACATATCTAAGATGTACTGAAATATGAGCCAGCAGTATGCCCTTGTGGCCAAGGCTAATGCTATCCTGGCATTGCCAGCAGGTTGAGGGAGGTGATCCTGCCCCTATACTCAGAACTACTGAGGCCCCATCTGGAGTGCTGTGGCCAGTTCTGGGCTGCTCAGTACAAGAGAGACATGGTGCTCCTGGAGTGAGTCCAGTGGAGGGATATAAAGATGATTATGGGACTGAAACATTGCTCTTATGAGGGAAGGCTAAGGGAGCCATCAAGAGATGACTCAGAGGAGATCCTGTAAATGTACACAAGTATCTGAAGGGAGGGTACCAAGAGGACAGAGCCAGGCCCTTCTCAGTGGTACCAAGAAACAGCACAAGAGGCAATGGGCAAACCTGATGCACAGAAGTTCCACCTAAACATGAGGAAGAACTTTACTGTGTGGGTGACCAAGCACTGAACAGATTGCTCAGAGAGGTTTCGGAATCTCCCTCACTGGAGATACTGAAGAACTGTCTGGACACAATCCTGTACAATGTGCCCTGGGATGACCCTGCCTGGTTGACCAGATAATCCAAGGTGGTCCCTTCCAACATTACCCATTTTGCAATTCTGTGAAACACTGAATTATTAAGATGCCATTTTGCACAAACACTTAAATATTCATCCTTTCAACATATCATAGGTACGTCCTTACTTCCCATAGAATTCCATTTTATCTGTTCAAAACAAAGAAAGAAAAGAAGTTCTAAATGGAAATCTGACTTACAATAAAAATAGTCACCATAAACCCAAACCAACCACAACAACATCCTCTTAAGTCTGCTGTATCTGCCAAAGAGTAGAGAGAGAAGGAGATGGCTTATGGGATCAGCTCAGACTCAGCTTGAGCATGGTAGAACCTTTAACATAGTCTGTTCTTCATTCCATATGTCATTTTTACATCTCAGATATACACAACTTCTTAGGGCTACCCAAGAGTAAAGAATAATTGAAATCCCTGTGAACAAAACATTTGGTAAATGATCAGACACTTTTTAATCAGACTAAAATTCTAGACTTCCAAGGCTCACAGCACCTCAAGGAAAACAGAGGAAGTTCCATTCACACAGTCGGACACAGTGTTGCAAATAAACACCCATAGCTGTCTTCCAGCCTGACAACTGTCAGCTGAGAGCAGTAACAGTGCTATCACACCTTTTATTAGAATGCTGCTGCATACATGTTAAAGGTAAGAGAAGAAACTAGCATATTGAATTTTTACTTAGCCCAATTACGACTAGCAGCCTCACTTCATAGGAGGTTCAATAGATAGGTTTTATAATGGATGTGACATGAGGCCATGGTAGAACCAGTCCTCTCAAAATCTCAGCACCAAAACAATACTGCAATGTATATTAGAGAAGTATAAGATGTCAGGTCACGTACTTTACTGCTTTGTAAGTGTTCATGTAAAATAGAAACACCATCAGAAAGCACATCTGATGTACACACAGGTTGTCTAACTCAATGGGTGTGATTTAAAATTTGGGAAAAACAAACAAAAAACAAAAACAAGAAAACAAAACAAACAAACAAACAAAAACAAACAAAAAAAACACCACCCAAAACCCCAGAACATTTTCTAAACACTGGCTACAGGATCCTGTAATAGCCACACTACTAAACATACACTGTAAAAATTTTTCTCCTCCAGTTAGTCTGTAACGGGAACATCGCTTGGTAGTTCTCATCCTAAATATTCCAAATAGCAGACCAGTTTATGTGCTGCTTTTTTATTCAAGCTAATATGTTGGTTTTTAAACAAATCAAAATCTGTTTCAATGGAACAGTGTTTGGGTCAGTAGCAGCATCTTTTAAGTAATTCACAGCTTTTTCTCACCATTTAATTCAGAGCAAAGGTGGATTACCAGGACACAAAAGCCCAAACCACACAACCCAAGATAAAGTCCACAAAACTTGAAATGCAAGCAAGGTAATGTATACTGGAGAGAAATCAGTCCACACAAGATATTTTAAAAGAAAAGTGATTACAGTATCCTAAGGAGGGATGAGGGAGAGGTTACATGTTGTAGTCAGCCTTAGAAGATAAAGAAAACTTCACTATAATGTTTTCACAGGTTTATTCCCTTGTAAAATGAAGTTTGTCTGTTTGTCTATTGTTTGTATACAAAGAGCTGACACCACCCAAATTAGTATGCAAGGAGTGGTCGAACCGGTTTGGTGACTAATCCTTCCCCTGTCCCCTGTCCCTGGCTTGTCTTTGTTAACCCTTTCCCTACCCCCTGTCCCTCGAGGTCCAGGATGTGACATCACTTCCCCCTGGGAACCCTATAAATACCCATGACCCTGGGAATAAATCCTCTTTGCTACCTGCCTCCCCGGCGTGTGGTCTTCCCTGCAACATCTAGGGGACCCTGGTGACCACGTGCCAGGAGCGGGGAGGGGTGAGGAGCGTCCAACCAGACTGCCGGAGTTACACAGCTGCATGTCTTCTCTGTCCTGCAAGAGGCATTTAGTCTTGCCCATTCAACCTGTCTTAGAAGGTCTGTGAAGTGCAGTACTGTTCTCCTTCATAATTTCATGATTTTTAAATAAAAAGAGAGACTACTACCACTTTTTTAGGTCATCAACAGGCAACAAATGACCAATACTCTTCAGCCTACAGGGCTCCAACCAACAGGACTGCCAGGCTAGCCCAGAGAGATTCATGATCCTGATTGATAATTTGATCTCCTAAAACACATGGGGACACTAGCTGTATAATGGAAAGTTAGCCTAGCTTTTAAGAAAAGCTTAAATGTTTTCTCTTCCTTGACTTAAATCAACATTGTATGATTGTTAATCCTGAATACGAAATAGCAGCACCAGTAACCCAATTGCTTGCATCACATTTAGCAACATCAGTCTTTTCTCTTTCCCTCTAATCAAGGGTGTTTAGACAGAACACAGAAACAATAAAAGAAAGAAAGGATGATAGTTCAGTGAAATTGATCTTACAGTACAGCAAAACAAAGCACAGATTGTTTCATCTGTTTAAGCCATGTTGTAAGTTTCAACTTTCAGAGACCACTGCGACATGAAATAATGCTACATTTGGTGTAAAACTTTGAAAACAAGACTCTCATTTAAGTATGTTATTTGACAAAGTTAGGGTGGAAAAATACAGCTTCAGTGATCTTTACTTCTTCATCTTTTTTGTCTCCAAAAGAACACATTAAGATGACCTCAGCCAAGGCTAATAGAGTAACTAAGCTGTCCACAAGTCCCCCAGTTTTCATTTTTTTAGTTATTAGGTCACTTATGTTAGCAGAAAGAACCCCCATGCATTTCAGAAATGCAGACAAAAAGCTGCAAAGGTAAGGATGACAGAAACTCTGACCTTCATGTTCTGCCAGAAGAACATGCCTATTCTTACTCAGTACCCTGCTGTAAAACACTTTCGGAGCTTTTTTTTTTTTTTCTTTGAGAGGAACAAGATTTCAAGCAGTCATCCAAAGTAACCATTCCACTTTGACGGTGGTGCTGATAGAAGAGCTCCAGGGATAGTCAGAAGCAAGCAAAAACTTCGTTTGGGTTTTCTGGCAGTTCTGCATGCTGATAAAGTTTATGTTTGGCCAAAAGATGTAAAATGTCATTTGATGAAAACATTGCACCTTTCAAGTGGAAAGCAAGGCACAGCAATCACTGCAACCACTCTGACAGAAGCAGAGTGGATAAAGAGTGAAAACTGTATTCAAGGAACTGATACGCTATTAATGCTTTTCTTAGCTCCTGAATCCAAGTAACAGAATAAAGGGATTTAAGTAGTCTCATAAAGCTCTACAAAAAAAATAATTGAGAACAAAAGTGGATGAAACTAGACTGGCTGGGAAAAGAAGTGAGCCTTGACCTAACACTGTGACCTGCCCCGTCTTCTGTTATGTTAAAAAGGAAAAAAGAAGTCGTGTTTTATGTCATGGCATATAATGTTCAATCTCTTTGTAAAAACAAAGACCTACTGACATTTCTAACAAATTCTAATTCCTGGCATTTCACGGAATAAAACCATCCTTTGGGAAACTAACCTCCTTTGCGACTTCATGAATTTTGAAGTAAAACTGAAGCTAACATCTTCATCTGCAATACGCAAAGGGTAGGAAATATTTTAAAGCAGTACTTTCCTTTTCACAGATAGTTTTGCTTATTTAGTTTTGCATATTTGCAGGAGCATGCAGAGAAGGAAGCTTTCAAAATTATAGATTATTGTAAGAGTTCTGCATCTTTTTTATTGCAAGCCAGCCATAAAAAATCACTGTTATTTCAAATAATATATATAAAAACATAACAAAGCCAGAGCAGTGAAATTTACCCTTGCAACAAAGCCAGTAAGAAACATGACATGAAAACATGCATTTATGAGACATACTAGACAGAAAGTGTGAGCTATTGTAAAGAAATGGAATGGGACACTTACACAGTGGCTCTCTCTCAGGGGGTCCTGATGGTTACTATGTTCTTAAACCATCTAGACAGAATAGCAGGCTGGGCAGAAGGGAGCCACATACAATCCACCAGATGACAATGCTACATAGTGTAGACACCAGCATAGCTAGGAGCCATCTAAAAAAGGGGTTGGAGGGGGAGGAAAAGATGAACAAAAATTCAAAAGCAAAAGCTATTGGTGCATTTTAGCTTGTTTCAAGTTCTTCAAATGCATACCACTCTACAACCTTTGCCAAGCATTTTCTTACTATGATTAACAATCCATGCAGCTGTAAACTGTGAAATGTAATATCCATGTTTTTCTGGAATCACAGTAAATTTTCTGAAATCCTCACTAAAGTCATTTATTCCAAAGGAAGTCTGTATCACTCTTGAAAATAAGTGCATGCAGGAGCAATACATCTCTGATCACTTGCTGCCATCTCTTATGCAGTTTGATCAACCTGTATTCATATATCCTACTTCACAATCATATATTTTAATACTAAAATGTTAGATAAGAGTCAAGGAAGTTTGCAGAAACAAACAATTTATGCAAACATCCAGATGATGGGGTATATTAACTTCCTGTGTTCAAAGAAGCAAAAGCCAATTCAAATACATATTCCTTTGCCAAAGGTGCAGAGTATTGCTAGTTAGAATATATACCAAGTGTCCTTTCATCCAAGCATAAAGAGTTTATACAACCAACTTCAATAAACATTCTACATAAATCCCTTGTGACTTATATGTAAGTAGTGCCTCTACTTTACAAAGACTGTAACTATCCCAGTTTCCGGTGCTCTTATTTTGCCCTCCTTTTTTTTTTTTTTTTTTTCTTCTGTGAAATAAAACTACTTAGAAGATTTAGAATCTTGTGTTTGTTTGCTTACATGAAAATATTCAATTTCACTGCAAGGCTAATTATTTTTAACAGTCTGAACTAAGAAGGAAAGAGACTGACACCTCTTCTAGGAGGAAAAACTTTCGACTCATGTAAGGCCACCAAATATTACTAGGGATAAAACAATAATAACATAAAGAATGTATGAAGTTACACATGCATTTTTCACCAAATTATTTCAGTACAACTTGCAAAACATACAAGTAACTTATGGGAACAGGATGAGGTAAATTCAAATTCCCTTAGCCACAATGCGTACTATAAAAAACAGCTGTAGGCTCTAGACCAATTATTTTAATTCTACATAGGTAAAAGCCAACTAGTTTTAATCAGAGTAGCCATGTTGCAGAATGCTTCATGAATGGAATAATATTTTAATAGCTGATGGGTTTTCTGCATACTAAGATAATGGCTCTGAATAGGTTATCACACAGTCTACATTCATTCTATGGAACATAAAATAAATAAGATCTTTCACAACCTTAAAGCCATGACTTAAAGTATCTCTTACGAAAAAGCATTATGAAGGGGCAATTTATGTGCCCTAGAAACAAACGTGTAAGGTAGCTGTCTTATTCACTGTGTTCTTTGAGGTAACTGAGGTGACATGCTTTGGTTTAAGTGTCAGTTGTGTACAGGCTTTGTTCCAAATATGTTGATTCTTACATGATAGCCTGTGTAAATGATGAGCATGAACAAAAGAGTATTTTAAAACAAAAGCAGAAATCATACATAACAACGTGTGAAGGTTTCCAAGAAATATTCCTTTAGCTTTAGTACATTTTACTACACACTTCTCACGTTTTCTAAAAGTATGATGAGACTGGTGATCTTAAAGAAGAAGAAAAAGAAAGAAAAAAAAAAAGCCGGCAAGTAGCAGCATCATCCCCTACAGAAGTGGACGGCACAACAAAAGCCAAGGTGACTGTGGTCTGTGACTCTGGTGCTGTGTCATTTGCAAAAATCTGACAGATGGGCGTCACCATGCCTTTTCTAGCAATCAAATGAGATACAACTATGCTTTGGAAGCCTTGTATTCTCTTGCAGTTTGTTTAAGGGCAGACAAAAAGTGTTTCTACCTACAGATGCTACAAGCTACAACAGATGCAAACTTTCCTTTACAGGTGGTGTTACAGAACTTGTCTAAAATAAAGAGACTACTATACAGGTTCCCTGACAGAAATGCACTTCTTTTGAATTTGTTTACAGAAACATTGCTGCTCTGCCTTCCAGATCTACCAGATGCTATTCCAAAGCCCACTGGATTGAGGGAAAGTTCCTCTCCAAGAAAGAGAAAACTAAGGGAAGCTAAAAATCCTTTAACTCCTCTTATATGCTGACTTTACTTCAAACACCAGCATATAACTTATTTGATCCAATCAAACACAGCCACACACATATTCTTCCATTTTTATACTACTACAGGAAAGATAAGAGAATGTTTGTGATTAAACTAAAAGTAAAGCATTCAGAAGTACTATGGGAGCTTGTAAAGTGCAGACTACTGGAGTCAAAAAGTACGCAGAAAACTAGAATTTCAGTCATGCAGTTCTTTAACCAAGCTCTCCTGCCTCCTCAGCATCAAGCATTTTTGGGTAATGGGAAGTATGCATGAAGAAGAGGATAAAAGTGTTTCTAGCATTTCATACATTCAAAAACTGACTTACGCTAATGGAGATGCAGTTGGAGTTTTTGCTTGCCTTCTACTTTTCAGAGCACGAAGCTTATCCCCTTGTGTTAAACAGTTTGTTTCATCATCATCACTGTACTAGATAAGTGGAGGGGGGAAAGAGATAAACCAAGATTAAAATATATACACCTTGATATTTAAGAATTAACCTTATCTTAAATCTTAAAATTAGAATTACCCCAATAGGAAAAAGTTAAAGGAAATTTACTTGGATAAATAGAGTTCTGTTCCTTCCAGTTTCCTGTTTGCTGCTTTTGAAGCTGTAAACCATTAAGTGGTGTCATAAATTACATACATCAGAATACTGTCTACTTTTTAAACAGTGGAAACAACATACTATCAAATCTTTGCTTAGGTACAGAACAATCTTTGCTAAATACAGCGTTTCATTTCTTCAATTGCCTTTTTAAAACAGAAGTACAGTCTTTTTCAAAAGGCACCATCAAAAGGTATTACAGAAGTTCCGAATACTTAGAAACTAAAAAGAATAAAAAATTTTCCATCCCTTCCCTTTAAACACACACAATGAAGCAACAGACAAACCAAAACGAAATTGCAGTGTTTTTGATTGCAGATTGTGAGAACTTTTTCATTAGTTACCTAAATACTAAAGACTAAATGATAATGATGCTCTTCCTTCACCTGTGTTCTGAACTTCATTTTTCATAGTTGCTGTCCATACTTTCCACCCACCAGAAAAAGAATCTGATTAACATAGTGTCAGTGTACCCACAGGTTAGTTCAGAACCTGAGAGATTCTCAACAGTTCCAGATTTTACAAGAGCACAATATTTGGATGGTTACCAGTTCAATGTCCTTTTGGATGGTTCTCCTGTTTCTCGTGTTATTAATTGAAATATCATCTACTCCTGACAGAATTCTTGTTACAGCAATTTTATGGTTTCCTTTCAACTTTGCACGGAAAATATCCCCTTCTGTCCAAAGCTCTGCCTGTTTGCTATCATAACATGGAAAAAAAGGCCCAAAACACAACAAATTAACACTGAAGATTATTAAGTATACAATAGAAGAAGAAGAAAAAGACATCTAGATTTATTTTTGGAAATAATTTACAGTCAATCTACTTACTCCATTAGGAAATGTTGTTGTGGTCCAATCACAGAACCAGGTCTATTTATTCTAATCCAGGCAATAGTTTCAGCAGCCGTCATCCGATAATGCTTCATGATATAACAGGCAATAAGTGTGCCAGTTCGTCCAAGACCAGCTGTGTAAGATAAAAGAATGGCTTCTTTTATGCACTTGTCTTTGTCTGGAACCTGCTATAACTGCAGACAGTTACTTGTTCCTTGCCTAGTTTATTGAACAAACCTGTACTGATCAAACTTGCAACTTATGTTCTGATATTTTTTCATATACAAAGCTACTAACATTCTGTTCATGTTTTTTAAGTGAGATAACCTTCCAAAGCCAGTGACTTTACAAAAATCCATCTTATCCATCTACCTTTACTTACCTACCTCTGAATATGTAGGTATGAGAATGTTTTTATACATGGGATAAAACAGCTCCCTTTTTTTTTCAGAATTCTCACAGCACCTTATTTCAAATAGATCATACATTGCACTGAAACCAACTGCTCTTCCAGTTGCTCCTCTAATTAATCTCCTTTGCTCCCAAGAAAAAGACAAATTTTGCAATAAGCAAGTCTAGGTACTAGCTAGCTGGCATGGGCAAAAAGTACTCCAGAATGAGAAACCTTCTTTGCAATGGCCCTCAAAACAGTTCTATTTACCCTGGGAAACATGACAGGAAAGGAGGACAGCTCTAGCTAAGTGAAGTCTCTCCTCAATCACTTGCTTGCTCTAAATGTCACATTACATACACCACCTTCCCTCATTTAACAAGTGACTGACCAACACCAGTGTAAAACCTTGTGTATAACCCAACAGCCAAGACAACCACACAGCACTTTCCGTGACTTATCCAGCTTTTAATAGGCTACATCATTCTACTCTTTCTCAAGAGCAAGCTAAGGAACATAAAGGTAGTCTAGACACCATTATTATGACATATATCAAAGAACATCTTTATTTGTATGAAAACAAAGCACTTGTGCCTTTGATACTCAATATTCCGGTATAACCAATTAAGTGATATGCCTGAATTTATCACCTCAGTGAAGAATAACTTTTTTATCAACAGTCAAGATGCTGGTTTAAACAAATCTTTCACTTTCCAGTATAATTCTGTTAAATGCAGCAAATGGATGGCAGATCCAGGAACAAAAATGCAGTCTTTGCAGGTCCAAAGCAAACAGGTTAAGAAAAGACCCTTCTCCTTCAATAGCAGCATTAGCAGGTATGCTAGTGAGGCAAAGCTGTGAAGAAGAAATGTTTGATAAGACTATTAAAGATGGTGTGGGAAGGGAAACATACTACCTTTAGAATCACAGAAAACTGAATCATTACACTAGCTACATTGGGCATGCTCTGAAAATCCTGGCAGCCTGCCTCTGGAGGAACAGATACTCAGAACATGTCCAATGTAACTGGCATAAAGAGTTTCTGAGGGATGCTGATTGCAGTGGTTCTGGAAGAACACTCATATTTTTTGAGGAATCTCATCAAAAAGCTGCACTGATATTTTCAAAAGTTTATGATTTGTATACTTCATCATGTATTTTCAGAAAGACCTATAAACCTTGCTCGGAGTTCAAATTTCTGCTCAAAAGCATTCTTTGAAAGTGCTAACACTTTCTAGCATAAAGAGCTGTTAATATTGGAAAGCTCACTTTCTCCAGCCTCATTTTTGGGAATGGCTGTGAAGATTTTCCTGGAACTTAAAAAAAATTAAAATATTAAGTACTAAATAGAACTAATAATTTTTATGGAAAAGCTGCAGACTGGCAGAAATGTTAACAACTAGATAACAGAATCATAGTGCAAAACATCTCAGGAAGAGTAACTAGAAGCATCACTTGTAATATAAATTGGTTTTTACACTATACCTTTGCAATGAACGGCTATAACACCTTCAGCATTTTCACAAATGTTTAGAAATGTTTTAACTATAGTATCACTAGGTGTGCTTCCATCAGCAAAGAAGAGGTCAAAATGCTCAAATCCAGCATCTGTAAATCGTTTGGCATCATACAGTTTTTTGTTGAGGCGTATTATAGTGGTGACCTTATGTTGCCTGAAGTATGGGAAATAAGCCTCTGGAGCATGGTGGGGGTAGCCTATTTGAGAAAAGAAGTGGATAAAAAAAAAGTGAGTAAGGCTCAAACTGCAGAAGTAAAAAAAGTCTAAAAAACAAAAGATGAAAACACTTTCAAAATACAACTCACATTCAACATAAAGAAACAGACTAACTGAAAATGGAATTTTAAAATAATCGCCTACATCAGATACAATTAAACCAAGCATTAAAATTTTACTGCCAGAGTTCTTATCAAAGGAAAAGAGCCAAGGAAAAAACACACTGTTTGAGGAAAAATTTTTAAAGCTTATTCTTACTGATAATAATCAACTAGGAAAGCAGTGGGCTTGTGTTCCCCACCTCCTTTTTTAAGCATACCATTTTCAATTTTACTCCTTGAATGAGGTCCACTGAAGGCAATGAATTTGTTTGGTATTATCCAGTTAAAATCTCCATTTTCTGCTCTCTGTCAAGAGAAAATGCTTGGTTTATCATTATCCCTGTATTTTCAGGCTTTTCCTTACTGTTTCAAAATACATGCTAGATAGAATTGATGCACAATTTTTGTCAAAGGAAGTTATGCCAGTTTCCTGCTTTCTTTTTTATCATGAGGATGACAGATGCTCTCAACCTCATTTTCCTTGCCTGTGTTCTCATCTTTCTAAATCAGAGTTTTAGAACAATACAACTGATGCCCTTCAGATGAAGGGCAACCTCTAGTTTTTAATTTTGTATAGGTTTCTAAATTATGGCATTGGTCTTACATCTGTTTACAATTTAAATACTGATTTTTTAGGTTCTAGGAACACTTAATTTTCTCTTTACAGATAACTGGCAGCTTTGCATTTCCGAAACTGTGTGTAGTCAGGAGTTGCAGTACTTCATTGTCACAATTGTTTCCTATGCCCCAAGGTGAATTTTATGAGCTTGGAGTTTCCCAGCCCTGTTTCCTTCTTTACCTCAAAGAATGTTAGTATACCTGTGCCATGTGTTCATAGACACATACTTTCATTGTTCTCCAGCACTCAGTTAGACTTGGGCTTGTACGCCCTCTAGTTTTTCATCAAGACTGCTCAAGAATAAGCATGACCTCTAAAAGGTGTCCAAATTCAAACTCCTGACCAACTTCCCAGGTTAATAGCAGAAAAAAGTATTTACTTCCATTTTGCTTTCTGCTTTCCTCCATGATTGAGCTAATTATGCTTAAATCTGAATTTTAATATTCTCTCTGACCATGCACCTTTATTGAACTATCGTAGTTCAAAGAGAAAAAACAGAATTGGAACTTAACACTACCAAAAAAAAAAAAAAAGGCACAAATTACAATCAATCATTTTAGCATTAGTAACAGCACACAAATCAAAAGATTGATACTGAACACTTACTTCATAATGTTCATATTCATTTACATCAAACGTACTAAAATCCAGGAAACCATACTGCAAAGCCTAAAATTCAGAACACAGCTTTTAGGAAAGATGCCTCTTCAATGAGGACAGTTTATCACTCTTTTTGGCTACAGAAAATCCCTTAGTACCCATTCTATTCCTTCAAATAGATTTCTTCATATAATTGAAGAAATACAGATCAATGTTGAACCAAGTCTTGGTTCAAAACAGATTTGTAAATTTCAATACAAGTGAAGTGAGACAAGTAAATCAACTTTTTTCTGTTTTCATTGAATCACTACAAAATCCCAGATTACTGCAGCATTCAGTCTTTTTATTACTACTAGGTGCACAAAATTAAAAATAAAGGGAGAGTACCTGGTAAAAATTACCTGCTGAAGTCAAGAGTACATTCTAAATTTTTAAAAAAATGTAATAATTTGGGTAACTGATAGTTTATCCACTTGTTAAATCAGGAGGCACAAACAGATAATCCCATATCTCCAGATATTTGAAGTACTACATTCTAGTCTTCACTTGCACTGCATAATCTTCTGTAGTTTTCCTTGCTGTTGAGCAGCAAGAACAGCAATGTGCCTCATCAAAACATCCAAAAGAGCCGAAAATCACAAATCTGCAAGAAGCTGACTTAAACAGTAAAAACTCCAGTATTTGGCAGAGATATCCACAATACGAAAGACAGTAGCAGGGTGGAGAGGTGCAGCATTCCCCATTTCACTACTAATACAGACTAAAAGAACACATTTAGATTCCCCTGTCCTTCAATACCACATTACTTCAACACTGTATTGTTATAAAACACTAGATTATGATAGTTTGTAATTAAAATAAGTACCTACCTTCTAGCATTTGTTCTATTTGTATTACTAAAGCAAAACTTGAAATCATTAGCATGCGTTTCAAACGCTTAAAGTATATGACTAACAAATTCAAAACCACTTTCAAGGGCTATATTCAGCCTAAAACCTAACACTAAGGGTGCATGGGCATATAATAAACCTAACACACAACTCTTAGGGATTAGAGGTGTGAATTACTGTCCTGAAAGATTACAAAAGTAAATCTCAAAATCCGTCTTTAAAATCTTCACTAGTTGATTATATAAGGTATTAGTCAACCTCTACGGATGCTGTATCTAGTTTTGTTACAATGCATAGTTGTAGAAGAATGGTTGTTAGAGAAGGGACATAGCAAAGGTATTGTTAACTTAGGCCTGCTGGAAACAGAAGCCTAAGCAGGCTCAGACTTGACCGTGAACTCTGCAGAGGGAGGAACTAGCCCTGATATGAAAGAATAAACAGAATGCCTGCGATCAGGAGCACGTGCACAGCTTCAACTGACCAATGATAATGTGAAGATGAGCGCGTGGACAGTGGACACGAGCCAACCAGAGTGGGACACATGTTGAAACTTGTTGTATGCACAAGCCAGAAAAGTATAATTGTGTGAGTGCTGTGAATAAACCGAGCTTTGCTGCTAACTCATATTGAGTTGCCTCATTGCTTCACAAGCCCGCCTCCGCACATAGTAAGCTAGGTAACAATCAGAAAACCTGCTACTTCACAGCTCTAACTGGATCCTAGCTTCCTAAACCTTTTTCTGATGGGCAATACTTAGTCAACCTTTTGAAATATGAAAAATATTAGTTTACTGACCTTGTTTATTGCATGAAAACAGTCCAGCAATGTCAGATGAAAGCTGCTAGTACCAAAGGAAGCATCCCTATAAGACAAGATGACCAAACCACAAATTATTCCATTTTTATCCAAATGAAAGCAATTGAAGATACTTCTCAAAAACACCTTTAAAAAATTGCTTCAAGATAATTACTATTATAGTGAAATAATTATGTCAAATGATTACTTCATTTCCCCCACCTTGCATCTTACAAGAATAACAAAATATAAAATAAGTTTTGTTAACAGATACAAGAGTAGGATTACTCCAGTTACAGTTTTGGTAAAGCTGTGGTTCAATTTCTGACATGAATACTGAAACTGGTACATTTTGGTATTCATCAACAAAAAACAGACAACAGAAATTCCTTGCAGCAAACACTAATTCCTAAAAAAGTATCATATTCTAGCACACATTCTTTGAATATTTTCCTGCAAAACATGCTTTCAAGAAAGTAAAACTTTAACACACTGCTCCATTTAAAAGAAGAAAGAGACTGTGCAGATCCATTCTTTGTATACGTGAACACCGTCTTACTAAAACTGACAAGATAAACAACCTTTTTAATTCTGTTGATCCGGAAATGGCATCTTCTTAGTATGTGACCATTATTAGATTCTGTAAGCACCACAGAATTAGCATTCTCCAGGTATACTATAGTCAACTAAGTAAATAAATTAAACTGAATCTACATTAGGTAGTATTATGTCTTGGCATACTTCTTTTGAGACCATGCTGCCCTTACCAACAGACAATCACTAATATTTCTAATAGGTAAAAAATGTATCATCATGTTCAAATTCCAACTGAGATGAGGAAGTATCTGGATGGCTGCCTCTAAAGTTGCTTTTCTCTCTCCTTTCCTTCCTTATGAATCAGTGTGAAAGGTGAGTGGGGCAGAAATCAGCAGGAGAAGAAAATAACAGAACCCCATTCAGGTAAAAGACTCGTAACAGTGGCATTGTAGGGGGTGTCTGTTAGACCACCTGATGAGGAAGAACAAATGGATAAAGCCCTCTACAGACAGATAGAAGCAGCTGCCTCATGTTCAGAGGCTCTGGTCCTCGTGGGAAACTTCAATCACTCTGGTATTTGTTGGAGGGATAGTGCAGTAGGGCACAGGCAATCCAGGAGGTTTCTTGAATGCATCAATGACAACTTGTCAAATGTATGCAGCAATCTGCAGATACTGTCTTGTGCATAAAGTATGCTATTTAGTATTACAAGCCATTTGTGGTGAATAACAGATATTTTGATGTGTTTAACTATCAACTACTGGCACCAAATCAGACTGCCAAATGAGAAGCAATATAGATCAAAAAGCTCAATGAGAGTGCATACAAAAAAGTGTGGCTCCTTCATCTTGTGCCAGTACTCTTCAGTATCAGCTCCTAACACCTGTTTCACTGAGTAGTTAAAGTTCAGACAGTGAGTGTGCCCCATATAAAAACTTCAGCACAAAAAAAAATGAACAACACAAAGTAGTACTGAAAAATGCTACATTCTTCTTCAAAATATCAAGGTACAGAAGGCTCTATCAACTGGTTATTTACCTGAAAGGAAGATATGACATGCTTCCTGCCACTATAAGCCTGTACACATCTTCTGGGGATTCTCTCAGGTATATTATCTGATTTTGGAAAAAGACAGAAAAGGAAAAAGATTATTTTAAGACTGGCATCAATAACTTCAAGTCACTTGTCTATTACCAAAGGCATAATTATCACAGAGTTCAAAAGTGCTGGAAAAGAGTGTCATCAAGAACAAATGTTTCCAAGTATGCAACAATAAAACTAACAAAAGCAATATAAAATTCCATCAATCTAGAGGATTATGTATTTTAAAATGAAGCTTATAGATTTGTGCAGTTGTTCATCTATAGACTACAGTGAAAAAGCTTATATCTGTCTGGATTCTTACATGTTTCTGTGCAACTCTGCTGGACTTTTTTTTTTAATTAAGCTTTTAAAATTAATTAAGTTTTTTTTGTAAATCAAAACACAAAAACCCACAGAGATAACAGCAAAGCTATGAATTATCTGATACACAGTCTGTATACTCAGCAGACAAGACTAAAACAGTAATTCATGTACATTTTGGTCTTCCTACAGCAGAATATTTGCATTAGTCCAAATTCTGTACTTTCTCCTTTGCACTGGTGAGGCAGTATCCAGTAACCAAACTCAGATGCCATAAAATAAAAAAATAAAAATTAAAAAAAAGGTAAAAAAAAATAAATCCATAGTTTCAGAAGCAAAATACTAAGAACTGAATGAATTAACATACTTGAGGCACCATGTATCAACCTTTCTACGGTCAAAGACACTCAGAAAAGAATTCACAAAAGACCAACTTACGAGAAATATCCGTATGGTCTTCCACCACAACTGTCTGATCTCTCTTGGATAGCCTGTAACACTAAGGTCTCCTTAAAGAATTTCAAAAACTCCTTTTTTTTCCATATTGTTTCTTCAAATAACACCAAACACCATTCTCAGCATGGCCAGGAGGTAACAAATGTTAATAACAAGCTGTCATTAACAGGTCAATATTCAGTAATTTCAAGTTAATACTTTTTCTTTAAAATGGTATTAACTAAGCTTTAGGACACTACAGAAAGCTGAGAGTTTTCTTCAATAACCTTATTCACTTCTATATTAATGACCCTTTTCCTTAGAGGTAATTTGGAAGTAAAAATCCTCATGAGTATTAATTAAACATCCCACAAAAATCTAAGTATGGCATATTTGCTTTCTATTGCTTTGGCTATTTTTTTCCCCTTAAAAGTTGACATTACCTTTCAAATGTCTTTGATGCTGCTGCAAAGCCTGTTTGAACAAATGGCTTAACATACCTTAAACAGCCTCTTTACACACACACACACACACACACACACACACACACACACACACACACAAACAGAGAACAAGAGTTGGAATAGATGTTGCTAAAAAACTCAACAAACAAGCCCGTCTCGAAACATATTCCAAACAGAGAGCTAAAACAGACAAGGCAACCAGTGGCCCTTTTGATTTTCCTCTGATTCAATTACTGTGTTAAGTATTTTCTGAGCATTCTTCCTCTGAAATTAGCAAAACAGACAAACAAAAAAAATCTTTCTTGATAAGTAGTTAAGTAATGAACACTGCATGGGGTTTTTTTGTGTGTGTGCGCTTTCACTGGGGAGAGGTGATTCCTGCATTTACATTTGCAAGCATACACCCAAAATAGAAAAGATAAAAGCCTCCCCAAATATAATTGAATAGCTTATCCTCAGACACCAGAGTTCATTTTCTATTCTACAGGCATATTCATTGCCTGACTTGGATATAAAGGTTATCCTCCAAGAAATTCCAAATTGTGTGCTTTGACACAGTCCTACTTTGCATCTTGCAGCACAGTGAGCACATACTGCTAGCAACTATATAAATCTAGCCCTTTTTGTTTATCAGGAAAAGAGCCCTGTCCCTAAAAAACTTACAAACCACAGACATGAACCTGTTTGCATTAGCAAACAGATGGTCATTTAACAGCAAAAGGAGAGTTTGTAGCCAGAAATGAGTCACCTGGAAAAAATTAGGGATTACAGAATCACAGAATAAACTAGGTTGGAAAAGACCTCTGAGATCATTGAGTTCAACCTTTGACCAAATACCACCTTGTCAAATACACCATGGCACCAAAGTGCCATATCCAGTCCCTCCTTAAACAACCTCTAGGGAGGGTGACTTCAGCACCTTCCTGGAGAGCTCATTCCAATGTCCAATCACCCCTTCTGTGAAGAAATTCCTCCTAATGTCTGACTGGACTTCAGTGCTGTCAGGCTGGGTCATACACTGAAGGTACCAGTTGTACCTCAGGCAAATTGAAATGCAACTAATACTAGCTAATTCTGTAAGAGCTTCTAAGTCAGAAAGGCCAAGGACTTCTCCCATATCTCAGCTGAGTTTTTATCAGCTTCTTAAAGAAAACAAGATTCAATGCAGAAGCATTTGTTTACAAGTGTAACAGCTGCAAGAGACAAGTTTTTTCCACTACATGAAGTGTTGTATTAAAATGAGTCTAAACAATGTTGCAGTGTACTGAAACATGTTAGTTCTTAAACACAAATCCCACTTCTGAAATTGCATTACCAGTGAAGCTGCTAAAAACCCACCATTTTAATGTGTATGCACATGTTTATGCACACAGGTATGCGCTTTCCTTAACATAGCTATATATGAAAACTTGCCACTTACAAGGCCACTTAAAAAACCCAACCTCATTTTGCAAAGCAAAAATAAATAGTACTTCCTGTATCAATGAAGGAAAATACAGTATATTTACTGAAGAAGGGAACTCTTAAATTTCTCAAAATTTTCTGAAGCGAAGAGAGATGCTGCTATGCCTCAGCTGTGACACTACACACAAAAGATACAATATGTGAAGAGTTGTAGACACAGCAATTGATGAAATGGTCAGATGGTGTACTTCGTGAAAAGCGGCTTATAAAAAAAATTAGGTTAGTATGAAGATAGCTGGACAGGTGCAATGGTGTGGAGTGCTTCAAAAGGCAAGAATGTCATTCAGCCTCTATACATAATGGGAAAGACTGTAAACAGATAATTACTTCACATGGAAAATATCCTGGCAGTAACATAACACAAGTAGCTATGATAGTCAAAGTGGAGACAGGATCAGTTTCTGTCACAGCCCAAGAGAGCAGCAAGCTAGAAATCCTGGATGCAAGCAAGGCTGGATGAAGGCTGAACATGGGTGGTGTCTGGGTTCAGGTTGCTGGTGAACCAAATTCCAGATATGGAAACAGGTAAGACTGAAGGAGTGAGGGAAGGAGCAGCAGAGCTCAGAGAAGCAACAGATGTCAAGGCAGCAGAGGCCGCATCTGCATTACGAAATGGTGTGCACCAGCAGAAGAGAATTTGTAGACTGAGAACAAGCACTGAAGATTAGACATCTGCACTACATACTTCTAGCAGCTTTTAAGCTTTACAGCTATTTTTAGTCCGGTGTAGTGGACTGAATGCCCATTACCTGTTGGGATTGCCCCTAGACTGCTCCATGAAGTGAGCAAAAATGCAGTTGGCAAGGTTAAAGGAAAGGTTCCCTTCAAAAAAAACTACTTCTGACACATCTATATAAAACTACAGCTAATACGGTTTCTCATCAGCAGGAAGCCACTGAAGCCTTAAAGATGAATAATTTCATTAGAATTATGTGGGTGAATAAAGGACTAAAGAAAGTCAGTAAAGGGGAGACAGAAAAATAGCACTGATCAAAGACCTGTAGCACACAGAAGTGTTGAAAGAGAGAAGGACTTTCTAAAGCAGCAAGCAGAACTGAAGTTTCAGAAAAGAAGAGAATGGAAATGTTGATATGATGAATAGCAAAACAAAGATATATTTGTAAATTCATGAGGTATATACTGGGGGAAAGAGGGGAAATGAGAAAAAACAGACTCCAGAAATCAAAATATACAAGAAGTGAAACTAGTTTGTCCAGATGCTGATTTCAATTTATGTTTTTGTTGTGCTCTCTGAGGAAAACATTCACAAATAAAGTTGTTTTGTTAAGTTAATGCCAATAAGGCAACCTACAAGAACTACTATTAAAAAGACACAAATACTGAAATAAACTTGAAGCAATGATGTTAACTGTTATTTAGCAGAAGCAGGCATTCTCTGGAATACTTTTTGTCCATTTTTATATATATAAATGACGAAAAATCTATTAGAATTTCACACTGATTTCCCAAAAGCCTCCTTTCCTGCAGATCAGGGAAGTATTCAAACAAAGAAGCAAACAAACAAATTTAAGACAATGCAGCAGGCCTAAATACATCATCCACAAGTTAAATTGCTTTTAGAATTTTTCTGCAGTCATATGCAACTGTAGATGGGTGTACATACATGCCTACATTCACACAGATAAACACAGAAAAGCTTAAAATCATTTACTTAACTATCTTTCAGGAAAATTGGTACTGTAAGGAACCCATGTCCTTTAAATCAAACATACCATTTTATCACAATATGTAGTCACTTCTCTATACACAGTTTAGCAATTTGTTTGCTTTATGCATACGAAAAAAAATATCCTACTGAACTTCAAAATACAGCCAGAATTTTGATATTAGCAGTTGAATCACTAACATTACTCTAATAATCCTTTTCATTTAGGACATCTGTTTCTTATTAAGGGACTACAGGCAGTTCTGTGAATGGTCAAGAACCATCCAAACACTGAACACTGGAAAAGGTGTACTCAAGTGCTCCTCCTGCCGCTATTGCTGTGCAGTGAAAGAGCCACTTTAAATTTCACTGAATGAAATAAAAGGGTTTTCAGGATTAGGCAACCCATTCTTTATTTGTAAGAATTTAAAATCAACCATAGAATGAGAGCTTTTAACATGCCATGTTTTTGTTTCATTCATATTAGTGATTTCAAACCAGCCTTGTTTTTAAAAGCAAGTGTTTACTAGGCTAGAGTTACCGTCATGAGAATGGTATTCACAAGAGTATGAAAAGTATTCCTGCTAGAAAAGGATGTGAACCTCTGGTTAAAAAAGGTTCTTTCAATACATGGGATTGACAAGTGAAATAGAAATGTTGCATCCAAGATAAAACATATTTGATAATAATAATTTATGACATAACTTGTTGTTTTTCCAGGAAAACTAAACAGGCTCTTGAAATACGCTTTACTGTTAGAAACTATATCCACTCAAGTCTGTAAATAGCACTCTAAATTCATGTCTATGCTGTGCTCAGTATAATCAAGTTTATCCACCTGGTTACCTTCAACTGCAAAATAACTTCACTGCTAGCAAAATTATACATTTTACCAACCATGCTGACTTAAAAGCCAGAAAAAAATGAAATAATTCATTTTAAACCACTTACAAGCAAATTTTGTTTGATACAACTGTGCTCCAAAACTGTCACTCATCCAAGATAGCCTGAATTGCTGTAAACAGCAAATAATCACAACCCACCCATTCTGAACAAATGCAAGTAACTGCTGTGTGTGACCAGACTCAAACATAAGCTCGCACAGGTGTTACAACTTAAAAATACTAAATATTTTTTTCATTAAAACTTCCACTGAATATACTAGTCAGCTAATAAAATAAATTTTAGTAACACTCCTTAGGAAAAAAGATGTTGCAAAATTAAACCAGAAATATATTAGAATAAAAATCTTCCTGTATGGATTTGCAATGCACATGTACACATGAAGCATGTGTCCGACAGTCCTTTCATTAGCAGAAACAGTCATTAAGCAGATAAAAGTGGCAGAGAGGGAATAACTACTGGTCTCTGGCAACTCTCTTTGTTTCTCATAAACAAAAGCAAGAAACCACCAATTATCTTTTAAACAGTAGAGGGGAGGTATAGAAAACCCCTATTAGCTCTGAACTGACTGGGCTGAGCACACTAATACTTCACAACAGCTAAGAAAGCAAGTGAGGGACCCCCAGAAGAACAACTTTCTTCTCATATGGAGAAAAGCGGTTGATAGAAACATCCTGAAGAAGAATCTAGCACAAACAGCAGGAAAATCTGCTGCCATGAAGACTAATAATGATTTCCCAAATACAATTCAGAGAAGGTAGCTTTTTAGAGGACACAAACACAGAGACAGCTAAAACTCCAGGCAACTTTTGCTGAAATGATGGTCAGTATTTTTCCATCTTGTTTCTGTCACCTGCTTGTCAAGTGCCTCACCAAAATGCAGCAGAGAGTAAACACTGTTTACCCACTCGTAATTTGAGCTCATCATTATTAATTTACCACCACCCAAATTGGACTGCTGAACAGGTTTATCTCAGAGTCAGCCAAAGATAATTCCGCAAGTGTCACAGTAAGAACAGAGCAGTTCAACATCACACCCGTGGGTGTCAACTGTTTCTCCAATCTCCAGCTTCTACCCAGCATTAGGCCCACTGCTAGGAAGGGCACTAACAAATTGAAAAGGCAAAAAAACAATACTATGGATTAGAATGGATGAAGGAAACGCTGCTTACCCTGAAGAAAGAAGATGAGAAAATAGACAAAGTACAGAGATGAGTCCTGGAGAAGATGACCTGAATTACAGCAGTTCATGGGACGGTACCCTGGGAGGGTCACCCTCCAAGTACATAATTAGTGCCAGGCCTGAGAAAAAAAACACTGTTACTAAGTCAATGTAGCCAAGGGGAGAGGAGGGAGCTTGGGAATTGGGTGGATAGGGCACAGAGGGTACATTTTCTTTCTTAATATAGAAGGATCAATGATGCAAGAAGCAGACTTTCCTCACCCACAGCCAAGTCCTGGTGAAAATCAAGAGAAGCCACTGTAGATACCAACTCAGAAGATCACTGCTGCTTTGGTAGTGTGGTAAGGCCTGAACAGTGCAGATAGCTTTTAAGGAAAAGATTTTTCTTTAAAAGGTGAAGAATAAAAACTTCCCCCCGCACCCACCCTTCTTTCCCTTTTCCCTCTCCACCCAAATAAAGTGTCAACATCCATTCCCAACACATTGAATTCTGGCTACCCTTTGTGTGGCTGAATGGGTGGCTGCCAAACTTTTGCTAAGCTACACAGAATATTATTCCCATTATGCAGTATATAATTTGTAAAAATGAAACAAAATACAGAATTAAAATGGATGAAAGATTAAGATCTAATTTGTTAAGATTTACTCTAAAAAATATTTTATTTTAAAACTACATATATAACAATTATTTGTAAACTTTGTTCTTCACTTTTAAGGTCATGTTATACTGAAGAGCTTGAGTTAGGCTGTGCTGTCACATCAAAGTACACCTGGAAGGAAGCAGCAGATGCAGGAGGGGGGAGAAAGTATGTAGTCTGGAGAGTTCAAAAACTATCTCTACTGAAGAGGGAAGAATGCAAGTTAGATGAAGGGTAAGGGCAGAAACATTAAAACACACCAACTGTGAAGAAAAGACTCAGAACAGACTTTGCTTGAAAATGAGAACACTAACAGCTGCCCTTACCACACCACAGTTAATAAAGACTATTATAACTACCTTAGTAGTCCAAACGAGCATATCCCCACATGAGAGATATAAACACACATATACATTTAAACAAAAGATGTTGAATGATAAACCATGCTAATATATCCTGGTTCCTCAAAGCAGAAGTTAAATAATATTCTGCTTAGGAATACAAACTGAAGGTCAACAAGCCCTTAAAATTACATGTTCAGATGCTGAATGTTTAAGAGGACATAGAAGTCTCAGAGAACTAGTTATACACAGTTCATTATAGTTTTATAGTTTAAGTGTGACTGTTTGGAAAAAAAAAAACACACCATAACCAGAAACCAAAACCACAAATCACACACACTTAACTGTGCCTGTGTTGTTCCTGAAAACCTGGCAGCCTGTTATTCATAACAAGTAACTTACAGCACCTGCATCTACAGAGCATCTTACACCCAAAACTGTGCTTAAGTTCTCAAGCACCTTACAACACAAGTAGAAAAGCACTATTTTCATGACTAACTCTGCGAAGGTCATGTTTCCCTTCTAATGTCTTGCTGTTCCCTAAACTAACCTGAATGCCTTAAACCTGATGCACTGTCACACAGTTCATCAATCTAAGGTAAACTGTTGAAATGGGAACCTACCATAAAGCCAAAAATCCAGAATCAAACAAGAAAACATATTCAACCAAAGAAAACAAAATACAGTGTCAACGTACAACTTACACTGTAAGATCAGAAGTTAAATGATGACCATCAGCTCAAGCAATGAACAGCATCATCAACATGACACAGCCTGATTTGCTAAAATTAAAGCATTTTAAAGATTTGACCAATAGCTGGATGGATCCTTCTTCATCAAACAGACAAGCATTCTGAACTGAAGAAGGTCAATGCTTAAGTCTACATATATTTTAAATAAAGGTTTCAGTATTTCCTTTCAATCAAGAAATATACTTACAGACAGGTTTATCATGCATTCTGAACATATATCACTACTTGCCCCAGAGAGAACAATCCAATTCTCTCTGCAGAAGGCAGAAATATGGGACAAGTATGTCTGAACACTTGAGCAATGGGCACTGTAATTAAGCCTGCCTCTTCATGAAAGATCATCAAAGAGTGCCATGGAAAAAAGTAAGCCCCAGCGGTATAGTTTTTCTTCTGCGATCTTTCTTCAGTGGAATCCCTCCCACATGAAACTGGGAAGCAACTCGACCTTACTGTAAAGAAAAAGCAGTACCAAAGCCAAAGTCTGTATCACTAGAAAGAAAATCAGCATCTAGCTAGAGCTAACTCACCATCTAAGACTTGTGAATATGCAAGATACACATGCCCACATTCAAAGATGTGACTGATACACTGTGCTTCACTTTGCCCTGGGCCTTTAAGGGAAACTGCTGAAATATTCAATGTATATAATGCAGTAACTTAAGATGGTGGTTTTGACTAGCATCTTTCTGCCATATGCCATCTGTCTGCAACTAGCAGTCTCACATGCACTGGCTAGTCAGTCATGATCTCCTGTCATACTTCAGCTGGATCTGTGTGAGCATTCTTTTTTTATTCTGCAACCCTCCCTTCCTTCACTGCAGCTTTCTGAAGCAAAACTTGCCTACTTCTCTGTATAACAGCCTCCATTTTTAATTATTGTGCTTTGGATTCTCATAATCCATATGTATGAATCTTAGAGCTTTATTCAAGTCTGTTCAAGCATTCCCCCTGAACTGCATGTTGTTATCACAACATGGCAGGGCTACTGGATAATCAAAAATAAGATTTGTGTTATGTTTTGGTATACTTTTGCATAGTTAACCACAGTATTTTCTTGTTAGATTGTTTTGCCACAAGTTAATTTTCTGTACCAAAATTCTACTCAAAATGTCAGCTGTTGTGCTCCACAATATTAGTACACATATTCAAAACAGAAGAGAACAACAAAACCCCCTTCTTTTGAAATAATGGTTGATAACTGAAACCAGGCACCTCTCACTTTCTGGGCATCCATTATGATCAAGTAATTAGGAAGAAGTAGTTTTCATAAAAGCTGCAGCTGTTTAGTCAGCACAATCCCTTTAACTGCAAACAAGCTTAGTATGTTACCAGCTTCCATGTGGTGTAAGATGCAAAGGTCTACAGCAATATTTCTAAATGCCTGTGTTTCAAATACCAAGAGTGATACATTTTGAAATCTAGTTCTCAATTTGTAATAAATGCTGTAAAATACAAACAGAGAAACTCTGGGGAGCAGAAAATGGACATCCTGCATGATGCAGAAAGGCAGCAAATAGACTGCCTGCATCACAGAAAGTACCCGTGTAGCCTTGCAGGCAATAAACATGAATGACCTAAGGCTACATGAACTTTGATCCCTTGAATCTCCAACATCAAAAAGCACATAGCTTCTTGTTTCATTTTATCACTCAGCAAACAAGAGAAATGGTTACAATCAAGGTGTGTTACAAGTCAGAACATGAATATGGTACATAACATCTTTCATTCTGAGGCATTCAGCATTTTATTCCTTGACTACACTTTTGCATACCAAATACATGCAGTTGTAATGTAAAGCCAGCCTTTTTTCTCCTCTGCATCCACAGCCTTGGCTGAGTACCTTTTCAGCCACTTTGTATACTCCCAGGCTCTATACAGGCTCTAAGCCCATCACACATTCTCACTGCTTCTCCTAGGTTAACTGAAGACTCTTATATTAAAAAATAAGCAGCTGGGGAAGGAACGATTTATTTAAACATGCATGCATTGGCAAATGATACACTGTACTTGGTGCAAGATACTATTTTTCTATTTTAAGAAAGAAAACCAGTTTGTGTGGTTGGAGGAAAGGTAAAACTTCAAGAAGCAGTCTTTTTTTTTTAAACGAAAATATTAATTTTTTTTTCAGTCGTGCTCTTATTTCTTAGGAACACAGATTGCAGTTAGGAGGAAAAAAACCTAACATCGTACAACTTCGCTCACGTACCTGTTGGACTTTAGAAACTCTCTTATTATGTGGTACATTGCTATAATATACATTAGGAAGATGATTTTCAATAGAAGAGTTGTTTCTATCTTGTTGATTTAAAAATTGAGTACGAAAGAATGAACACAGTTAGCAGCTGATGTAAAAATTTAAACACTTACTGCGTAGGAGCCTATGAGGAATGCAGCATTTGCTTGCTTTCTCTGATCAAAGCCAGTATAATGAACTATTTTCTTCCTTATCAACGAAAATGACTGTATCAAGAAACGAACAAGATCATGAGTTTGCATTTTAAACCTTTTATCCCTTCTTTTATAAAATTAAGGGAATGCTAGAGTTTGATTACCTACTTTCAGCCAACTGTATTCAGAGAACCAAGTATAATGTAGACTAGTCCTCCAGAAGATTTGGAAAAATGCACTGCATCCCCACCTAGATTGTTCCAGTATTTTTCCCAGTATCCAGCCTAAATAGTTTTTGGTACTAACTACAGCGACCTTTTCTTTTTCTTCTCAAATGTATTTAGCATTTCTGACTTCAAACCTTTTGTAACAGATAGCCAATTATGAGAACTAAATAGATATTGGCATTCTCAAAAATATCACAGGTATATTAAAGTTGCATTCGTTTTAAAAACAGAATTTAGACGTTTCACTCTTAAAGAAAACCTTACTCTATATAAATCCACTTGTATTTATTTCTAAGGAGCAAAAACATGCCTAGATTAAAATATTTTGAAAGTATTTCTAAACTTTATCATAAATAGCTTTTTAAAATATTATCTTGGCTTAGCATATAGTTTCTCTAATTATCTTACAAACTGGGTGGAATAGCATTTTCAGTAGAAAGGACACACACATCTGTGGTGGCAGTTATCCCCTAACTGGCCCTTGAAACAAATTTTGATATGCTTGAAACTGCACACTTTGATCAACTGCTAAGGTATCATAAAATTTTATGTATTTAAATAGTGATGTTACTTGCTTAGATACTATTCAATACACTCAAGACAAAAACACCCCAGATCACTAGCAGAAATATGTTCTCAATCTTAACAAGCCTGTCCAGTATTAAACCCAAAATACTGAAACGGATTATAATAGAGACTGGTGTTGCTTCAGAGCATTCTGCAAGCAAAAATCAGAGAATCTCATCTCTGGCGAACCTGTTTGTAGTATCACAGGGATAAAGCAAGTCTGAATTATGCAAACTATTATCAGTGACAGACTTCAAGGAGTTAAAAAAAAAATACACTCCTAATCTATAATGTTCTGCGTACTTTCCAATTTTCACAGTACAGTGGCAGCTTAAAGATCTAAGTAGTTTTGAAGAGGCAAACTGTGATTCACATTAATGCAAATAAGCTTTTTTATCTACCTAACAGGTTTTATGCTCCAACATCTATTAGAGGTCAACTAACTTGTAGTCATTCATGTTTATTATTATAGGGAACAGGGAGACCCTGTTTTAAAGACACTATGCTCTGTCAAGAGTCCAATCCCGAAAATTACTGAGCATCCCTAAGAGAAAATAATCTGCAGTAGGAGCACAGCAGTCTCCTACAGGAAAATGCCATCAATGCCACTGAAGATCAAATGTTGCTTCTTACTAAAGAGATGTCAGCATCAGAAGAGAAAGCCAAGTAAAAAAAAATCTCAAATAAAACCATGTTGCATTGCATGCTCAAGCTCACTCAGTATTGCCAGAATTCCAAGAGGGGAGCTTTTCATTTTAGAGTCTGTACTCATTTAGCAACTGTTCTTTCAGAAGCTTAATATTCATACTGCCACAGTGTTGCATCTTTTGGTTCTTAAGAGTAACTGAGTTTTCCCTCCTGAACCTCCTCCTCCCTAATTTCACTTCAATAAACACTAGCATTCATATTCAGAATTCAGATGGATTAGTAATCCAGGAAAGCATCTGAACAGCAACAAAAAAGACCCTGAAAACTTTTGCCCATTTGCTTTTGTTCTTTAAAAATTCAGTAATACTGAAAAATCCCCAAGTGTTACCTTTAGTTTCTTATTTAGCTTGCAGCAGTATCTGTAGAGCATTGCCAGATTGAGTGGTCCAAAGTCGGCATAGAAGCTAGTAGAAGAAAAGGAAAAATTTGTATATGAACCTTGTAAATGCCTTTCTTTTTAATAACATGGACAAAACAAGGAGTAATAATATATATGTGACACATGTATATCATTCTAAAAACAAGCATGCCTTTTTACATACATACATACATACATACATAGTATTTCGTTGGAGGGAACAGTTTTGTCATCTTTAAAGATGGACTAAAACTTCCTTGTTTTCCACACAGCACCACTCAAATCTAAACTGGAATACTCAAGGTTCGAAGAACCTACTTCTCACTACTGTATTACTCTGTGACAAAACTTTTTAAATTCTATTTTAAGAGTAACTCGTAAGCTTTACTTTAAAAAAGGCAATTGATAGTGCTAGAGAAAAGTGAACACAGAGAATAAAGACTGATTAGTACCTTAAAAAACAGCAAGCAAACCCTTGGTCAAAAACATTTAAAGAATTCAGCATTCCACCTGATGTAAAAGGCAAACACTGTTCACTACCAGGGAAATAATATATCTATTGTCAGTTTATAAAGGCTTGAATTGATTGTGCCAGTTTTTTCTCTTACTGTAAGAAGTTCAGACATTCTAATTTATACATGAGCAACCAAAGACACCCCCTTCAGTCTGTGAATTCAATGTGCACTTCTGAATGTATATGCTTGCATCACATTTCTCTGTCTTCTAACACAAATGGGTACAATGAAAGATACTGCTTTGAAAACGTTTTAAAGAATTCCTGGTTGGAAGGCAAGGAAACCATTCTAAGGCATATAAATCATCATGGCAGATAAGTCTAAGAAGACCAAACTCATGTTTGTCGCATTAATTCTATAATGGGAATGGTATATTTCCCTCAGCTCAATTTAAAAACAGAATGCCAATGAGACTGGCTCCTCACCGCTGTTGTTCTGACTAATTTATTTCTGAAAAAAACCAGGAAAGAACAAGTCTATACTTACTTCTCATATACAAGTTCATCATCTATGCAGAAATAATGGGTATTTGCAGCTCCACTCTTTGGTTTTTGGCAGAGAATTGCAAAATAAAGGCGATCTGAAATGCAAGAAAATTTGAAGCTTTTATAAGCACCATAATTTTCTGCTGAAAATCTGAAGTACTACCTGTCAAGAGGCCACCTTTAATGGTTTAGAATGAAGAAAATCCTCTTTTAAGTATTATTAAACTAGGTATCATTATTTCTCTAGTGTTAAACAAATAAGGCGCACAAAGATTGAGGCTTTTTGTTCAGCAGTGTTCCCATAATCCACAGCTCTTTAGTGTTCTTTCTCAAAGTGTTCCCTGTTTGATGACTTCACAAAGTAGCAGGAGCCCAACTTGCACCAACATACACAGCAGAAACCTCCTTGGCAGGTGGTTGCATTCTGAATACCAACACACATCCCACCCCCCTGAACTAAACCATAAAACTCTGCACCTCTGAGCACCTATGTTAAACTAAATGATCAAGTGCAATCACACCACAACACATACACTTCTTTCTGTAAAACCGTAATTTTGACAGTACTGGCATCCAATTAAAGCCTGCAAATGACAGAGGCATGTGAGGGGGCAGACCACTGCTGCACGCCAGAGCACCAGCCAAGGCAAAACCTGGACATCTGGATCCACATCCCCTTCCTCTCTCCAGCTGACCCTTCAAAGCCTGCATGCCTGCTGGCAGGAGGCATCTTGCCCTGGCTTTCTTTGTTAAGCTGCAGGGAAAAAAATACCAGTGCTATTCACATAGATATAAATTACTTTTATGGCCAGGGAAGCTGAAGCCCCAGTGAACTTTAAACACTGACTGTGCTGCTGCTAATAAATTGCTGTGCTTTCAGTAATTGGTCAATAAAAGTTGAGGCTTGCAGCACCACAGCAATACTTGCCTTCCTCCTGCTGAAAAAATATAATCACAAAATACTTGGATTAAAATTCACACTAAAAAGAAAGCTCTTTTTTTTTTTCTTTGCCAGATAGTTGCCTAGAACTGAGATATTATTTCAATATCAAAACAGATCACCTGCATGTAAACGTATTATTTCAAAACATAATTTGTGATGGAGAAAAGCTGCATCTCTTTTTTTAGACAGCAGGAAATAAAAATCACTTTAATCTTCAAAGCATCCTTCACAGGCAGCCCTGAGAAATCACTACTTGTATATTGAAAATAAGTATGCCATGGAAAGGAGTTTCCATGGCCATATTTCAACAGTGACATGCTCAGTGCTTACCTGCACACAGCAATATCTCAAGGGGTGAAGGCAGACAACACCACCAAAAAGTGTACATTTGCTAAACGCTCATTTCAATTGCCTGATATGAATGGACTGGATTGGCTTGAACACTTACACATCAGGTGCAACCAGTAGGATGTATAGTAAGATACCTACTCCCTTACTCTCTCAGTGGAAGCAAGGCACCAAACTTGATTAATTTCTAACAGTCCCACCTCGTAAGCACAACAGTTGCAGTACTGGACGGAGAGTGCATTACCTGTTTTGTACCGCCCAGCATTTACCAAAGCATCCCCTGAAAACAAGCTAAAGGCCAAATTTTAGTGTAATGTGCATTTTTAAGGAGTGAGTAAACCAGCCCACAAAGTGAAATATGCGTGGAAAGCACGCACACTGATAGCCCAACTGAATGCAAAATATACTGTTGTGAAAACTGCGACACAGAAAGGTGGCCCTGGGGGTGGGCATTGGGGTGGAAGGAGCCCCAGCTTCCCACAACTCCCCTGCATCTGTCTCCACCACTGTGTTAACTACTGATTCAAGGCAGATTTGCATGAATTAGAAACTGCAGCAGGCATTCAAGTGCAATATTAGGGAAAAAAAAAAAAGTAGAAAAATAGGAAAAGAAGAAAAATAAAGAAAAAAGCAGAGGAAAAAAGAGAAAAGAAGAAAAAAGCTGCTTTGCTGATTTACTTCCCTCTGGTCTGAGAATGCAAGCAAATGTGTGCGGGGGGTGAGAACTGAGGGCAAAGAAGGAAGCAGAAAGGAGAACTGAGAGGATGTGATATCTAGGGATTGTGTTTAAACTGGCATTGCTAGATTAAACACATGTCACTACAGCCCCAGGCTACAATTTCACACCACATCTAAACTGATTTAATGGCTACCTGCCACGAGTTTCCTTACAAGGAAAAATCTTCTGAGTTAGCTCACTGAACCAGCCTGCTGGGGGTTAACAGCTGGAATACACTCAAAACTTTTCCCTCCATGGCATCTGTCCTTTAGTGCCAGTCTAATTATTGACTAGACTGAGCTTTCCCTCTTTATGGCACACATACAATAACAGCATCAAAGTCTGGGCAGAATGGCTGTACTACTCAAACTGACATGCTGCCTTCTCACACTTCAGCTTCTTCCCAGAAGATTTACATCACTTTTGAAAATACAAAAGTACTACACAAAGAGTAATCCAAAATCCTCAAACACAAACGGAGGATCAAAATTAAAATAATTTTCACAGGTTATACACCTAAAATGATTTAGCATTTTGCTCTTAAACAGGATTTGGAACAACAGAGTCAATTCCACCCTCAGTGTACCTACTTGTACTGAAATTCTTCTGGAGCTTCTGCAAAAATGTCCAACAAAAATAAGGATTCACATCTTGAGCAAGCAGTGTGTATGTGGCCTTTTGAATTGCTGTTGGCATTCATTTTCAGCACTGGTATCTCTGGATCATGTTAATTGCTGCTATTCTTAAAACACCTGAGAGAAACTTGAGTTTAATGAATTTACAGAAGTACCTCACAAGAAAAGCAGTGTGTGCCAAATGCCCATATCCTGACAAGCTGTCCATTCCTGTGCACTGCTAACAATTGCTGCCTATTATGTGAACAGCAGGCTCCATCTTTTTAACGTGTTTACTGTGGGGAGATCTTAGAAATGAGCTACACAGAGAAGCAATTTCCTCTAAGCATATTTACCTCTCTACTGACTTACCAGTCCGGCATCTGACAAATGCTGTATTACTCACCACGTCTGTTTTTATCTGCTTTATTCCAAACATATTCCCAGTTCTGTTTAGTCAAGGATTAGTGTGTTGATTTTTTTTAACAGGAATTAAAAGGAAAGGAGAATTCCTTCCTTAAGGATCTGATTGCAGGATTGAGGGTTTATACATAAAATACACTCCAGCACTTATGAATTGATTTCACTATGACTCCACAAAGTTTTGGACTGCCAGAAGCAAGGTTTTCTTTTTATTATGTTTATGTTTCCTTTGCTAATTTTAGCTTTTTGGTATTTCATTTCCTCCTAGTGCACTTGAGCACTTCCTAATTCCTGCAAATTTCAGATAACAAATCATCCTAAAACTATCAGACTTGAGCAGACCTTTCTAATCACCCCTCAGAAGAACGAGAGAGTAGGGCTCACTGCCTTACAGGCGGCATATGCACTGCAATTAGGAGATATGAGTGCAGTATGTTAGATATACTTGAAATACACTTAATTTTTTTAGCCTTATATAACAACTGTTAAAATACATAAATACTGACGTCACTGCTGCCAATTAATTTGAGTAAGCACCCAATGTACAAAAAAATGAGCGTACATACCCCTAACAGAAGACTAGGTTACCACAGCTGTGTTACAGCTGGTTCCTAAACCAGTGAGACTAAAACTAGCACAAGCATGTCTACACAAACTGATTGCAATGCAGAAAACTGAGAGCTACTTCAAAATTACATTAATGTGAATTTCAAGATAAAAAAACAATCTCCTTGCTTTTACTCTCAATTAGCCTGACGCTTCTCAGGTTCTGTTGCACAGGGCTTTAAGAAAGAAATTTCAGTAATTCAAGAGTTACAGTTGGACTTGATGATCTTAAGGGTCTCTTCCAACCTCAACGACTCTGTGCCTAAGAGACAACTAAATGCTAAACAGATACTAGCGGCAGGACAAGTCTGCATATGATCACCAAAGATTATTTAATAAAAAAAGAAATTCTACAGCTCTGTTGTTAAACAGATGCCTTAGATGAGAAATTCAGAGACTGACAGTACAACAAAACTCTACATTAGCCTGTTTTGAATTACCAGGAATGTAAACAAAAGTTTTTTACTATAGTAAGACGACTATATTTCTAAATCTAGAGTCAGTATATGGAATTTTGTTGTCTAACTTAAAAGTCAACATGTGAAAGAAATATGAGAAAATACAAAAGACAAATTCTGTAGCAATGTCAAGACAAAATGTAAAATTGTTTAGGGTGTTCCTTTTAGTCTTTCTATCCTTGAAAAGATTCATTCAATCATCACTATGGTATTTCAAATTTAGGTGACGATACAGTCAGCAATCAGAACAGAAGCCTGAATTCTCTGAAAAAGAAAATGAAAGCATACTAAAAAGCCAAAGGAATTTTTTATTTAACAGGAAACCACGAAATAATTACTTTCAGTGCTATGTCATGACTGATCAACAACACTGCTACTTAACTGAAAAAAGAGCCCTTGCACTACGCTGCTCTCGACTGATACATACGGTCATCCACTCTCAGTTCCGGATTAGACACTAAAAGCCTTAAATATGTTTTAAAATCCTAACTTTGAGAAAGACTCACAAGAAAATGAGGTCATACTGATAAAACAGTAAACAGCTTTTGTACTAAGACAGTTGCATAATACAAACTAACTGAAAGTGTTGATAGTCAAAATATTCTAAGCTTAAAGACACTTGTTAGAAGTGTCCTTAGCATTCAAAAAAATAGTTTTCTACATAGCACATAAAGTTTATTATGACATACCAGCAGTAGTGGAAAAAGACAACTCAATGGTTTGAAAAAAACCCAACCCAATACAAAACAAAAAAAAGCAACTCACCTATGAATGAATATATTAAACTCAATGATATTTCACTATCAGCTCCAAGTGACAGTGTAAACAAAATGATTCACAATGAAGAAAAAAATATAGGCATGTATAGTGCAACTTAGAGGATCTTTTAAAATAATTCCTCCCTGTAAACAAACTGGATATGCAGTCAGCAGGAAGACAAATGTCAAAAAATGCCCCATAATGTGATATTACTTAAAATTTTATTTCATGTATAGTTACTGTAGTTAATTCATTTCAGAATTAGCTACTGAAAATAAGTGAGAGAGAAACAGCTTTTTCCTGAGGATTATGCTTTATAATTCCACCTCTTCTTTAAAATGTTATTTATAAAATCAGAGCAATGACAAAGAAAGCAGTCAAGAAAAGGAAATGAACAGCTTTCCAGCATCTCACAGAGAACTATTACATTTTCTTTAGATCCTATCAATTACTTCTCTCAGAGAACAGAAGTCTATGGGAATATATTTCTAATAAACAGAAGAAATGCATTCAGTTCCAGCAAAGTGAATTAATACCAGAAAGCCTCACACATTAGCTGGCAAAGAGAAAATGATAAAGCATACCATGGAGCTTAATAAACCAAAACTATTTTTAAAATAATAGCTTTCTCAAACTAGTCTTACTAGTAAACAAAAATCTTTAGATGATTCTGATTAATAATTATTCCGATACTTGGCTGATGAATACAATTCATAAGAAAATAAAGAAATGTAATAATTACTGAAAGCATTTTTAGTTTAAAATTCATGCAAATATTGGATTAGAAACTTTGATGTTTATGAATGAAACATCACACAAGAAAAATTTACAGCCATTTGAGTTTATATCTTGCTTCTGTCTTTTGCAAAGATGAAAATGAGGGTAGCCTGCAATGTTCTTAGTAAGTTTCTCTCTATTTCTTTAAGCAGATAAGCTAACACAGATCTCTTGGCCTTTACAGTGGTCCAAATATGTCCATTTTTAAGAATAAGACCTTATGTTTTAATCTGTCTCCAGTCCACAACTATTTATTAATTTCTCAGAGAAGGCATCATTATGAGAAGGCAGAACTGACAGTTCAAATTTTGACATAACTTTGAAACAGATTAATAAAAAGGTAAGCCTGTTATTCTTTTAAGATTTCTCTTAAAAAAAAATACATATGACACAGCAGTGAACTAAAAATTAGACTATAATATTTCCATTGATAGAAGCTTGTAAACAGTAGCCACTGTGCACAGCAATATCAAGACAAAATAAAATATTATTTAATAATTGAGTGCACTTTAATCACACAATATACTACATAAGCTGCACAGGGTGAAATCCCACTGAAAAGACATAAGTTAAAGCCTAGGTGCTCTACTGTATTTGAGTGGGTGAGCATTTCCTTGAAGGAGAAAATACAGTAATTTAATGGGCCTGTTGATATCAGACACACAAGATCCAAGCAACTGCTGAGTGAGAATGATTAGAGACCTATTTGCTGGAGACGTGAGCTGGACAGGGCTGCATGGTAATCCAGGTCGTGAAAATACTTGGTATCACAAAATCATCATCTGTCAAATGAGGTTGCTACATTTAACCTCAGAACTGTACCATCATAATTTCCTATAAAAATAGTTATTGTTACAGTAAAAAATACACATATGGAGATATTGTAGCCTTAGAGTTCTACAGATAAGCAAATCCTCATGTTTTTCTGTGAAGAATAGGCCTAAAATGCTGCATTTTAGGCTGGAGTATTTAGGATTTTACTCCCCAACATTATTAAACCTTTTTAAAAAGAAGAATCTGGTAAGCTTTGAGAGTTTACATTCTTCCTACATTGTTATACTCAATTTCCAAAACAAGATCTTATGGTTTTCTAAACATACTGTTATCTAGGAGACACAGTAATTAATTTAAGAAACGTTGTTTCTTGGCACAGAAAGAAAAGGTACACTGGTGCCTTTTTTCCATGTTTGCACTTTACGTTTTTGCTTGCTCTGTCTACAGGTATTCCCTATATCCCTCAAAGAGATGTGCTGAGAAATTTATTTCTTGCTTTTTATGAGAAGTTGTGAATACACTACCATTCTCAGATTCTGCCACATGAGTTACAAACTAATTTTTTTTTTTTTTTTTTTTTTTTTTTTTTTTTTTTTTAATATTGTTGCTTTTAGGCAAACTAAACTCAAGGTCATCTTTCAGCTGGGGAACTCAAATCTGAATACAGAAACTACGTCGGCTGTGATACAACCGGACCCTTGAAAAAGGCAGGTTCCTGTGCCAAAACAAAGCACGGCTCGGCGCCTACGGTTACGAAAAGGAGGGACGACACTGAGCAAACCTGCCTGCCTGCACAAGCTGCTGGCACTCGGGTGTCACGAAGAGGTCCGACGTTTGCCCATTAGCCGGAGAGCACGACATCAGTATAAGGATTGTACATACAGATAAAAATTTATATATAAGTATATATATATATATATAGCCAACACAGGGAAAAATATGTTACTTTTTTTCCCCATCCCACAACGTGTTGAACGTACAGAAACGTGTTTATCGTTGTTTTCCGTTTACACTCACAGGCAGAAAAGAGCAGCACAAGGCAATCGGCGCTGGGTATAGCTCGGGTTATAAGGGCATCAGCACGACTATTTATCTATCCCTGGGGACGAGCGGGGCCGTGTTTAGGAGTAGCCCCGTGTGTGACACGCCAGAGGTCCCGCCCGGGGCCGGCTGCCGAGCGCTCCGGGGCCCCGCCGGGCACGGCTCCAGGGGAGCTGCTCCTGCCCCGCGCCCGCGCCTCCCCCGGGACACCGCGACCTCGGGACACCGCGACACGGGGACACCGGGACCTCGGGACGCCGGGACATGGGGACACCGGGACCTCGGGACACCGGCACGCCCCCGCCCCCCGCGCCCCCGGCACGCCGCGCTCACCCGCGATCCTCAGGCATGTCTCCGGCCCGGCCGGGGGCTGCTGCTGCTGCCGCCGCGCTGCCTCGCCCCCCGCCGCCCGCGGCGCCGCGCCCCGAGTCCTCTTCAGCGCGGGCGGCGCCGGGGCTGCGCGGCGCCGCGCCTCGGCCCAGCTCTTCCGCTTCATGGCGGAGGCGGCCGCGCCGCGACGGATCCCCTCATGCCGCGGGGGTCGGGCGGCCGCAGGCAGAGCGCGGCCCCCAGAGCGGCCGTGGCTGACGCGGCCCCGCGGACACCGCCCCCTCCCGCCGCACCCACGGCCCGGC
>JAWWTY010000088.1:34346414-34370517 GCA_035222235.1 Margarornis squamiger | reverse complement strand
CAGCCGGGGCGGTGCTGCCCTACCCGGCCCGGCCCGGCCCAGCCCGGCCCGGCCCGTCCGCCACCCGCGATTGGGGCCGCGCCGCGTGGCGTCACCGGCGCGGGGCGGCGGGGCGGGTGACGTCATAGCGGCCCCGGTAACAGGTGGGCCGGGGGCGCTGACGTGGCGCCGGACGGAGCCGGGGGACAGCAGGGAGACAGTGGGGACAGCGCGGGGAACAGCGCGGGGACAGCGGGAACAGCGGGGAGACAGCAGGGACAGCGCGGGGACAGCCGCACCCACCGCCGCACCCACATGGACACGGACACGGACCCGGACACGGACCCGTCCGCGGGCTGGCCACGGGTGGCCGGGCATAAAGTGCCACCTCTGCGAATGAGCGTGTTCCCTGCATCTCATGGGGCATCGAAGCCCTCCAGGTGCCCCCTGCGACTTGCATCAGGGGGGTCCCAAGGACGTGGTATTGTGTAAGGCCAGCAGAAACCAGTCCAGCACACCCAGTCTTCTAGTCCGAACTTTAAATGGGTTGATCTGAAGAGTTAAAACCACTGGGTTTGAATCTCCCTCTTAAACACAGCAGAACTTTAAAACACACCGTTACTTCAAATAGATGTTGCAGTAAATCAAGACAGTAGTTAGAACAACTTCTGAAAACCGCTCCCTGCCCACCCCAGTCTAATTGGCTGTGACGAAAGTCCTTGTGCAGTGTTCCTCCATCTGCGGAGTGTGTGATCAGCATTTATCGCCTACTGGTTTCCACTTTTCACTATGTTACATTTTTTTTAAAAAGTTCTTTCTAAAGAACGCCGGAGACCTAAAATTCTGACACTTTGAAAACCATTTCTCCCAACTTTGAATGTGGCCATCATTGTTCCAATTCATTATGTGTGTGGGAGTCAGTGTCCCACAGGGGCCAGTGAACTCTGCGAAGCTGTGGCCCGATACAAAATGCAGGGCCTATGCCCTGATCAGGGCGGCGCTTCTACTACTAAATCCTCCTCTGTCTTCTTCACTCTCTTTGTGTGTCTGCACTTTGCAAGTCTTTCTGAAGAAGTGATTTTGCTGGGATAACACAGAGGCTGTAGTATGGTTCCTGTCAGTATTGAAATGGTGAAGGGTGGGTGACATCAGCCTACAGAGCTGTCAAACTACAACTTCATTCCAATCCCTTTTAGTAGTCCACAGTTCTTTTAGCTATGGTTAGTTTTGTTTAATGTATTTACTAGCTGCAATAGAACTATTACCATTCTGTATTATTTTAATTCTACTAAAAGCAAAACAAGCAGGGAAACAGAAAGTGAAAGTATTGCAAAGCAAAAGTGCAAGTAGAGTCAGTGTCCTTGGCTGTGATTATCATTATCAAGCAGAGTGGAACCACTACAAATAAACTGCATACTCATTCTCTTCAAAAATACTTTTCCTGTGTTTATTGTCTTTGTTTTATAAACATAAGACCAGGTTACCAGCTTGCTTTCGGCTGTGGTTTAAGCAACATAGAGGCAGATGCAACATAGAGTTTCTGACATACTGAAACGTATCAGTGAGCCGGGCGAGTGCTGGCAGTTGGTTGGGGGTGGGGGCAGCTCCTTATTTGTGAATGTAAGAGCAGTGGTTCATGAAAAGCAGACTTTCCTCCCTTATAAGCCTCAACTACCTGTCCCAGTCTGTCATGCCAAGTTCTGAGGAAGCCTTTGGTCACCCTCGAAATCAGGTGCGTTCAGAGTCTGCACATGACTGACTACCTTCAGCCCTGTGCTGAATGCTGTTTAGTCAAAGCAGGGAATTGATACAGTATTTTTTAATAAATAATATCTCCTAAACACATCCCATCAAAATGTAGATGTAATTAATGACTTTCTAAGGCATAGTACTTTTAATAGAATTACATTGCTCAGTATCATTATTTTGCATCAGTATTATTATTCTTAAGCAAGCTTTTTCATCAAGGAATGCTGCATTTAATTTCATGTACTCTTAATGGTGTAGAGCTTTCTGGAGCCTGCTTTGGGCCTGCCAGTAACCTTAATGGATGCAGGAACAAACCTCTTCACAAAATGCCATTTTACAATTGCATTAAAGCTTAAAAGGGGAGAGAATTTTCAGTTGAGATATGTATGTATGGTGGCATTTTACAGTGAAGTTCAAAAATCAGAAACTGCAGAGGAGGATACGCTCCTCTATAAATTTCAGACACCTTTTTTTTCTTCAAATTGCTAAAAAGAAGTGGCTCATACATGAAAGAAGGTACATCTGCTTTAATGAAAGCAATAGACTGAACATAAACATTTCTAGAAAAATAGGTATTATGAAATCTGACAGAACTGCAAACTAAAATGTTGTTGTCCTTAGTTCAGTTGTCTTAAGACACAAACAACCAAGGACAATGTATTCAGAGATCTCTTGCTCTGACAGAAAGTACATACTTAAAAAGGGAAAGCATGCTGCTACAAATCTTCCTAGGAAAATAGGTAACTGACTACAGCTTACTTAAAAACCAATACTCTGATCAAATATATGTTTAAGACACTCTTCCTAGTCTTACAGACCCACGTTTTTGTATGACACAAAAAATTGCAGACTATGGATATGTATTTAAAATATTTATTTTAAATTGTGACATTTATTTCATAATGTCTGCCATTGTCAGATGCAAAAATAGTCATAAGCTTAAGTCCCAGTGTTCAAAACTGTGACTTTTCAGGGTAAATTTTAATACAAGATTGTCATACAAGCTTTAAAATGGTGCGGAGAAGTATTGGATTGAAAGCCAGTGTTGATCTGCTGAAGGCAAGAATCCAATGTTCTTCCTGTGCAAAATCAGATTTTTTAGTTTAGTGCACCTTGAACAATGATTTTTAAAATGTATTAGCAAGATTGTTTGAAGAGACAGTAATAAGATCCAGGATTTTCTGCAATCAGTCTCAGTTGTGTTTTATTTATTATCTTGTACTCAATGGGAATAGCACTTTTGTGTCCATCTTCAGTGCCAGGTAGTTTACTCTGCGCTCTGATTTTCTAGATAAGGTTTCAGATGTCCCACAAAGACACAACAGTACTGATGCTTGTTGGAATTCACTGGAGAATTGTTCTTGTAGGGCAGAAATTTAAAAAAACTCACAGGTATTATGTCAGTGTCATATGTCAATAATGTGGGGCTGGTTTGAGAAATTCACTGTTTTAACTCCTGCCAGCTGCAAAACTGTATTAATGGGAACATGATCCAGCCTGCTTTTATCAAGGTGTAAAAAATGAACTTCATTGCCTGGAATGGAAGGAGAATAACATGTAAATTATTGAATAAAATATTTATTTATTCAAATATGTTAGTGAATCAAAGCATTCTGACTTCCTCCTAGTTCTTGTACAAATGTGTACAAGATCTATAGATTGCACAATATACTGTATTTGAAACAATGACAAACGGGTTTTTGATTATGTTAAAGAAACAAGAAAGATTGAGGCACCTAACTAATTGAAATCTGCTGTAGCATGATGTTTCCTAATAATGGGATGACTGTCATGTTACAGCTCCCCCTTCATGCACTACTCCTCTACTAAGCAATATTAAATGCCTCGAATCAAATGTGAAAGCAGCTAAACATCATGATGTCAAAAAAACCCCTTCAAATTTCAAGGCAGTTGTTCCATCAGCACTTCAATCAATTTCTACAGGACTGTGATGAGCTTTGTGCCACCTCTGTGGGAAGTGGGACAACACAATGACACTTTGCAGATTCCTTCATGCAATAAAAATCACACAGTTCAATACAAGACTGTCTTCTTGGGATCCACAGGGACAGCAGGTGAGATGGCAGCAAACAGCTGAAGGAGACAGCTGTAACTTTCACACAAAATAAAGAAGCTCACCTGGGCCTATAATCAAAGCTCCTCCCTGCTGAGCAGGGTCTCCTTGGAAATCAAAAGCCGGGCCAGTCATTGCTCTCCATATACTCCTAATGCTTCCCAGAAGTGTGTTTGATTTCACATGAGGACTCCGCACTAAACAAAACCACAAAATACTTGTTACCTATAAATAATTAAGTATGTAAGAGCAACAGCATCAAACAACTGCTATGAACAGTTTAGAGATTCTAGATTACCAGTGTTTTCACTAATTATACGAGAGACAGTCTAGTGGGCAACTCACTGTCTACTTACATTGTGATCATACTATTTTATCAGAGCATTCATGTTTTGTTTGTGTTAGTCCAAATAAGGTGAGAAAATTATTCTTACCTGATACGTTATTACCTTCACCTCTTTTCATGCCAAGCCTTTTATAAATTTCTCTTTGTGGATCTACATACATTTCATGTGTATACCCAGTTAAATTGCAAAAAGGCTGCAAAATATATACATATATACATATATATATATACATATACAAGAAAAAAAAATAATTTTAAGGTTAATGCAGTAACTGGTTAGGGTCTGCTGACAACAGAAAAAAATACTGACACCCTGCCAGTCCACCCTCCCTCCTCTTACTTGAAAGCTGTGTGTTTAAAATGTTAAATTAGAGGGAAAACATTTTTAGCCTCAAAGCTTTCGTTAAAACAAAGATTCCAGTGAAATTAAGAAAAGCTGTTTTGTTAGCAAGCCCTAATGGCTTTTGAAATGAAAATTTTAGTTATTTGTTTTACTCATGTATTGTTATTAGAATTGCCTCATGAATGCTATCTTTTTTCTCTGTAGTTGCAAAAGATCATCTTTTCACTCAGGGCAAATTCCTCAATTCAGATCTTTAAAACACAAGAGAGGATACACTGTCTTTAATGAATACTTTATTTACCTTGATGTGATTATAAGATGACTGTCCAATAACTATAAGCCTCACATTTGCTTCCTAGAACAGAACAAGAGTATTGAAGTTGTAAAGAGGAACTTGGTGTTTCTACATTACTTAAAAGCAGTAGCAGAATCTGGTGTCCTGAATTAATGATCACAGTGCACTGAGTTAAAATTATTTGAAATTAAGATCACTTAGATGTTTGGAGATGGCACCTTTTTCTATCACACACAGTTAGCAGCTCCATTAATTTTTTAAGTGATAAATTATTTTTAAAGATAACTTTTAAATTATAGATGTGTAAACTTTGCGTTTCCTGTGGCACTGGTAGCATTGTTTTTTCAATTGATTGCAACACACTATGATTTTGGAATCGTAGTTCCACCTACCTCTAAAGAAGCAGCACATAAATCCTGGTGCCCAAAGATCTGTGATTTACCTATACAGGCACACATTAATAGATATAACTCGCATTTGCACATACTGCTGTCTTTTAAAGGTACAACCTTAGGCCTGAGTCAAAAATAGAGGCTGAAACTTAAGTTTATTTAGAGGTCAGTAAAAACAGTCAATAAAATATAAGGTTGTTTTATTACAGTGTAATACATGGCTTTCCCATATAGAATCATTTCCCATATAGAATCATCTTGCTTGTTATGAAAAAAGCCGCCCACACCCCAAAAAAAAAAATAAAATAACCAAAATACACTAAGAAAAGCATGGACAGATTTTGATTCTCTCTGTATATATTTATTTGAGGAGTCAAATTAAGAAAATGTCATTTTGAGTAACACTGATTAAACAGTTTAGAAGTATCTGTCCTGAGAAGGGAAGCTGCCAAAGAAATTGACCCATTTTATCTTGACATTTCTAGTCCATCTCAGATGGACTTAGGTGGACTTGCTGTCCGCAATGACCTGAGTCTCTGTCATTGGCTATGCTGCTGTTGGAAGTAAAATATGACAGAATTTCAATCAGCAGTCTAGAAGAGACAGATTGGCCTTCCACATTTAGCAGGAGATCTTTGTCTTCTGTGGTGCCTCCTACCACCGAACAAATACCTGTCCATAGCAAATCCTGCCTATTCTACTTCTGCTTTCTGTCACTGTGTCATTCCTGTTTGTGCAGCTGCCTGGAGAACAGGTCACACTCCTGAGGCAGCTAACAAATAACCATAGAAAAAGATACTGGTTTAAATCCAGATCAATTTTCTGATCTTGTTCCACGTAGAATTATCAGTCAGCCCTGCCACCTTAATGGAAAGGGCAGTAGCTAGTAGTCAGGAGAAGACAGCTGTCCAGGACACTACTAATACCAGAAGAAATGCCTGTCAGATGTTGTCTAGCTGTTCTGAACACAGCAGTAAAAAAGAGCACCGAGCTAATAGGGCAGGGAGAAAAAATGCTGCTGCAACAGAGCATATAGTGCCATCAATCGTTTCCTGTGTCTCCTAGGCAGATTCATTATTGCTGTTGTAGCAAACAATGAAAATGCTGCTTCTGAGCCATTTTTTTATTCCTAGAAGCCTGATGCAAGCCTGTAACTTGTAACAACAAATCAGCTCAATTGCAAAGACTCCTAATACATATTAAGGGCAGAATACTTACTTGTAAAAATGCCTTGGGGACTTTTGCCAAATCTTCTACATATTCCTTGCAGGTATAACACAAAAAACTCTGCAACACAGCCAATTGGAAGTTTTAGAAGCAAACATAATTGCATAGCAATGAAGTGGCAGATTACTGACTTCGGGCACATAATGCTTTGGAGGTGAACGTGAACCAGGAACGGGAAAGATTCCAGTTCTTAGCTGCCACCAAATTTGGGTTAGGATACTTGTTTAATCCAAACCTGAACAAGGACACTAGGCCTAGGGCCTTGGTAATATTTTTATCTGTAGATATTTCAGGAATGTGATTGCCGGCTCGCCAGCTGGGAAATCAGGGAACGCGATGGTTGTTTCCCTAAACACGCAGCTGAAGAAGTATGTCCTTTCTGGTAAATAGTGTATCACTTCACCAAAGCACGGGGGATCTCCGGAGCAGCGCTGATGTGCTTTGTGCTCTCCGCCGCCTCCGCTCCAGCCCCGCGGTGCGAACTGTCCGCACCGCCGCCCTCCCACGGCCCCGAGACGGCCCCTGCTCACCCGCACGAACACCACGATCGCCTTTTGCTCCCCGTACAGGGCCTGGAAGGGGACGCTCCTCCCGTCCGCATCCACCACGGGGCAGCGGGCGGCGTCTCGCAGCTCCGCCGGCTCCCGGCGCCCGCAGCCCGGCGCCCGCCCGACCTGCTGCGTGAGCGGCGGGGCCGCCCGCACGGCCATGGGAGCGGGAGCGGGAGCGGGAGCGGAGGCGGAGCTGCGGTGGAGAGCACGGGCAGGGCGGTGCGACGGCGAGGAAGCGACGGGGCCGGGCGGGAGCGGTCCCGTGCAGGTCCGGGAGAAGCGAATGAGAGCTGGGACGGAAGGGGCGAGAAACCTGCAGCCGAAACCGCTGCGCGTCCGTCAGCCGCGGGCAGGATGCAGTCTGTGCCCGGAAAACACAGAAAAGTCACACGGAGCCTCCCAGGAGTGCTGTGCAAGCAGGAGCAGTGACACGGCCCTACCTCCTCGAGGTCGGGGTTTGCATTGCGGGAGGCCGCAGCAATGCAGAGAGCTGTAAGCTAGGTAGAAAACTTTTCGAGTAGCTGTCGAGCTGCTGTATCAGACAAAAACCACGCCAGAAGCCGGTTTTCTTATTCAAGCAAAAGCAGAACTTCACGGTACTTTGGCAGTTGAATAGCAGAGGATGCTGAGCAGTGCAAATGCTTGTGCGAATGCATCATGGGCATGCAGAAGTGAGCGAACAGTTCTTAAAATAAGAAAAACACTAGGTCATTGATTATAGTGTTAGCTGAAAGCTTGTGAAGCACTTTTCTTAGTGGGCAGAGAAAAAGATGTGTGAGAGAGAACAGGACTGAGGGCATCTCCATAAATTATTCTGCTCTGTGGCTCTCTGTTAGTTCCAAAGTCTTTCTTGGAAAACTTTCCCAGTGCCTATATGTTAATGTTGTTCAAACTTATATCCCCTATGCTTTGGGTTAAACTCACTGCTTTTGTATTACCGGGGAGAGCACATAGGACAGGTCGAGTCTTGCAGTTCAGTATGTCCTCACAAGGACTATGATTTAAAAGGTGATGAATTCAATTTAGTAAAAATTAGTAAAGAAGTTCTGAAAATTGTGAAAAAATTCTGCTAGATACAGTGGGACCCAATGATTTTAAAGGTCTTTTCCAACTTAAATGATTCTGTGGTTCTGAAAGAATTTGGGCGGTATTAATTACCTGTTGTTTTTGTCAGGCTTTGTTGTCCATGTTACAGTTATATATTATACTGTCTGACACATTTCTTCTACTCGCATTCCGTAAACCAAACTGTGGGCTGTGCAGCAGCGCTCTGCAGGCCCCTCAGCAGTACTGATGGGAATGTGCTGCCTACCCCTGACTGCTACAGGACATAGCAAAGCAGAGAGAACTGATGACTTTTGATGTGCTTTGCTCTTCGTCTTGAAGCTGAAGTGGACAGGCCATAACCTTGTTATGTTATGGCTACAGTAAAGCCTTTCAGTAGCACTGGGCAGGGCTTAGGGGTACAGGTCAGTACATGATCATCAGAGCTTGGACCAGGGCCCTTGCCATTGCAGCTGGAAATCAGAGCCTGCAGAAGAGGCAGTCATACCACTGTAGGGGATCTGCTGTCAAAACCTCTGAGTGGGAACACAGATAGGGATGAAACTGCTGATGAAAAGAATTGGGCAGTGTGGTGTCACAAACTCAGAGGACACTGCCCTGGGTCAGTCTGCACATAGCTGACCTTGTGCCTAGCATCTAAAAGGTTTGTTCTTTCTTGATTTGATATGAAATCTCTTGAGGAGCCCAGCCTATCTGGGTGAGCTGGTAATCTTTTCTACTAAGCCAATCAAGGCTGCCTGGAGACCTTTCTTTATTTATTCTATTTGGCCTCCTTAAACTAGCTGAAGAAATATATCCTTAACACCTGGTTTCTGCAGTATGCAATTGAGGAACAGCAACTTTCTGCTGAGGATATTTGTCAAAGCATTCTCTAAAATATATTTCTAACTTTTTATGGAGATTCTTAAGTGTTGCTAGAATAAAAATACAAATTGCTGCCACCCCCAGTTTTACAGAGAAAGAATAGAGGTGAAGACAGTTGTACTCCTCTGAAAGAGAAGACACTCAAAATTAGCTGTCACTTTTTGAAAGCTGAAGCTTAAAGCCTTTCATTAATATATATACTTAATAAACAAACAGATATAAACTCCACTGACTTGGAAAGAAAGAATCCATATCTGTTGATTTTCTGGACAGTACTGACTGTCTAAGAGTGGAGGCTACTAAAACCACATAATTCTTCAGTGTGTGCTGTGAGTAGGGAAACTCCTTCTTCCTTCCCCTCTTTTCTTTATCACTCACAAATATAGAAATGTGGATAACTTAAAAACCACACTTGTCAGAGTGATGTATTTTTCATTATCTTAAGGAGAATCAATTAGTGCATTTGCATTATTAATCATGATTCAAGATACAAGTCACTCTCTTCAGTGCAATTTACAGTTGTAGAGAGAAAGCTAATATTTAATTAATCAAGAGTTGGGTTACTTTGTGCTGTGAGAAAGAAATTCAAATTCCTACCATTTCAAGAAGAAGAGCAATAATTATGCAAGGATATCAGTTAGTTTATTTGTTCTGTATTGACGAGTGAAACAAAATACCAGCTGTAATTATGCAACTTTATTCTTTATTTACAGCAGCTGACTAAAATATCTGAAAGAGAGGTGTGACCTGTATCAAAAGAATAAATGCTGTCTAAAGCATGTGGTGTTTATTTGTAAAGCAATATGTTATTATCAATTTACTGCAACATGTACTGTTTATTTAGCACCAGGATATTTGTTCTTGTTTATCTAAGTACACTTTAGCTAGAGATAATGTGGTTATTACTTATCAGCTAAAAATAAATTAGTGTTTACAATTCCAGGGTAAAACCATCATACTAAGTGCTCGCTAAGAATGAGTGGTTTCAAATTGTTATTGTAATTAAAAAGGATTAAAAACATGTACTGCTCCATAGATAAGACAGATTCTTCTCTCTGAGGGTGGATAGAGAAGTATCCTAGAGAAGCTGTGGATTCTCTGTCCCTGACAATGTTCAAGGCCACGTTGGATGGGGCTCTGAGCAACCTGGTCTAGTGTAAGGTGTCCCTGCCCACGGCAGGGGGCTTGGAACAAGATGGTCTTTAAGATCCCTTCAACCTAAACCATTCTATGATTCTATAAGAGCTTTTGCCTTTATGTCTGCCTTTCATTTTTTCCTTAGTGTTACAGTATCCTGAGGGCGTGCTACATTTTATGCTATGCTTAGACACAGCATCATGGGAGTGATTCTTCTGGCCAACAAGGGAAATAATTTGCAGCCTTGAAAGTAATTTTGCAGATACTGAGTTCATCTCCAGTTTTGCTACCTGTTGTGTGTTTTCTGTCTCCTGGTGTTGTTTCATTTTATTTTTGTTTCCAATTTTTTTGCTTCCTGATTTTTATTTTTGTGTGTGTGTTTTTGTTTAGTTTGAGGTTTTTGTTTGCTTGGTTTGGTTTGTTGCTGTTGTTTTGGGGGGTTTGGGGCTTTTTTGGGTTTTTTTTAGTGGTGTGGTTTTTGTTTTGGTTTGGTTTGGGTTTTTTTCCCCAGCGAGAGAGGAGATATTACCATTTCATAACTTGCCTGTGTTTTGGCTTTTCACTCCCTTTAAAAATTATTCAAGATTATTATTATAGTTTCAAAACTCAGTTGGAATTCCTTCCAAAAGCTTGGAGCCAATGCCTTAGTGTCGAGAAAGAGGTTTAACAAAGGACACAATGGGTATGCATGTCCTGATGTTAACAGCTCTAGCCAGAGCCTTTGTTCTGATTCCTCCCCAGGCCAGAGGGGAGGGAAGACTGGCTCGGGGTGTGGTGGGGGAAGGGGTCAGGGTTTCTCTGTGCTTTCTGTGCAAGTTCAGGAGTTCACCGGCTCGGCGTGGAGGAGAGAGGATGGGGCGACACCCCAGGTCCGGCATCGCTGAGGGACCAGGATTGTGTCTTTTGCTCTCTGGCTTTGCCGATCACCCATGGATGTCACAGACTACTGCGGGGAAGGAAGAACACTCCTGCTTTTCTGCAGAGGCTGGGTTTCTGCTGCCTTTTGTTTTTTGTCATCGGCTCCACGGGAGCTCACCCGGCATCTGCTCCTGCCAGTCCCCTGAGAGAGAGGCCAGCCGGCCAGGCGCGACATCGCCACCTGCTGTCCGTAGATATAATTGCATTTTTCCCTTTTTTGGGTTTAGCCAAAAGACATTTTAACTGTTTGCCTTGTCGTTTGGGGGTGGAAGGGTTTATTACAAACTGTTGTTGTTTCGTTCTTTCTGGATATAGATATATATAGATATATATATATATATCTGTATATTGTGGTTAAGAACTCTTATCCTTTTATATATATATATATATATATTTCCTAATTAAAGTTCTGTTTTCTAAATTCAAAGGAGAGGGATTATTTTTATTTTTTTTTTTCTCTTGGCCAACATAGATATCTTAGTTCTCCCCTTGAACTAAGACAATTATTTACCAGGCTAAGGTTGGTATTTACCACACTAAGCCCAGCCTGGCTGCAGCATCAGACTATCAGTATGAGTTGCATACTGATTAACTGTTTTCTCAGATTACAGATAATGGAAATGTAATTAAAAATCTACTCTAATAGAGATTATAATAACTTGTGGAGAAAAAATATTTCCTGTTATGTTTAGCGTATTTAGTTTTATCATGCAAACCCTCCACAAAGAGCAGTAGTTACAAACTTTACTACACAACAAAATGACAATATTAAGTGAAATTTTAGTTAATATGGCCTCAAGGCAGAAAAGAACGTCTAATGAATTCAGTAAGAACCCTCTGTATTTGATTTATTTGATAGCTACCTACTCTGTGTGCTGCAAATGAAAAACAGAGATGACCATCTATGTCTCAGGAATAGTAAATTATGTGTGCTCTAACTGCTACAGATTTGAATCTTTCAGTAAAAAAACTAAGAGAAAGCAAATTACTACTTAGATTGATGAGACATGGTCAAAAAGCAAATAAAAGATATGCTGCAATCCAGACTGGCCAAACAGAATTGTCCTGTATCTTGTTAGCAATAAGACTCTTAGAAAGTAAGCTAGTTATCATTAGTGTAAACCAGATCAGAGGATTAAGAAATAAAAAATGTGAAGAAAAGCAGAGGTGATCTCATAAATTGTTCATGCTGAATTAAGCCTTGTTATTTAAGATTCTTGCCCCGGTGTGTTTCAAGGTAAACAAAAGCTTGAAAATTTTAGATGGTGTTTCTTTTCTCACTTCCCCCCTCTCCTCTTCCTCCAGTATTCCTCTGGTTTTTGCCTATGCAGGAAAAATATACTGTGAGAAGGTATAGTAGAGTAGTGCAGTTCCCAGCTACTATTTCTATTTTCTGTGTTCATAGACAGCTGTTTTCATAGAGGTGTGTACTTAGCAATGGATTCAGTTCAAATGGCTCTTTTATGTACAGCAACATTGACATTTAGCTACAATTAAGAATTCCCTTCTTGAGACCAGTCGATGGTGTAATATTTTTGCTGGAGGCTAATAGCTGGAGTTAATTTTAGCACACACTTGAAGCAGATCTCATTTATTTCCTGATATATAATTAAGAGTAGCATCACTAACATCAGACATCTCTTGAGCCTCTTTGCCAGAGGGATCAATTAGGAACCCAGACCAATTCTCAAAAAGAGGTAGATTTGATTTTTTTCTCAAGCTTGCCTGACTGCTTGTATCCTGAGAACTGCAAATCCATGGCCGGTGTCCACCCTCCTGCCCCTTAAAATGGCTAAAAAGTGTTGTCTAATTATCTCAATACTGTATTACTGACTGAGGTGATATATGTGCTAAACTCCAATGCAGTAAGCCACAGTTTTCATTTAGTGAAGACTTCCATAAGAAATTATTTAAATAAGATAAAAGAGTCCAAAGATAAAGTGTCTAATGACCATCATGTGAACCCTCTGTCAGGAACTTTAGAGATTACAGCTTTCCAGCTGTGTCTCCTAGGAGAGCCTTTAAAAGTCTCTCCAGTGGAAATAATGTGTTTGGTTTGTTAACAACAAAACATTCTGCTATGGCAAGTAGAATTCATGCCAGAGCTGAGGTGGACAGCCCAGCCTTGACAGCCTTTTGCATCTGGAGTTTATATGGGTGTTGGCAGGAATTCTGTACTTGGTGCTTTGAAAGATGCTCTTTGGCTAAAGGCTGAAAAATATGGCCCCTTCTGTATCTTAAAAAAGAAAGCTGTTTTTCCTTCTTATGTTTGCATCATAATTATGTTATTTGCTTCAACAAAAATGTCAATCTGCTTCAGAAGATTCTTTCTTCTTAATGAAGTTATTTATTCTTTCCTTATTTTTCAATGGCTATTTTCAATTCTCTTTGTACATACAATTCTAATGCCATCATTTGTTTATGCACAAAAGTAGCAGCAAAAGTGAAGAACGGAATAAAATGGGGAATATAGATACATTAAATACACTTTAGTTATAGGCAACCATAAATTAAAATGTATTAATGCATCATCTAAACCACAAATTTTTTAATTGAATTGTCTGTACATGTAAAAGATGTATTATCTTTCTTTGCATATTGGTGAAAGACCATTCAAATTAGTTCAAATTTATGTACTATTGTTTCTTTATACCATCCTCTTTCATGATGTGCAATGTCCTTCTGTCTGCAACCCCAGATTTCAGACATAAAAGCTGGAGAATAAAGCATACACAAAATAAATTAAAAAAAAAAATAATGGAAAAGGAATGCAAATTCCCTTAAACTCTATTGTTTTTTTGATTTTCCTTATTGTTCCTCTATAAAATGTTTTCAACAATTTTAACTTATTTTTCTTGATTTTTTTTTTTTTTATGCATCAACACAGCTGTTAAATGCAGCTTCTGCCATTTCTACATAGTGCGAGTCAGATTTTTTTTCCAAATGGAATTGACTTATTCTCATGCTCTCTCCAGAGACTGATCAACAGCCACTGTTTAAAAATTCTCATTAGGCACTTTAACATTCAAACTGTGGCCCTGTCATGGTTTCCAAGGTCCTGACATAGATCCCTAGTGATTTCAATAGCAGTTTGATCATACAAATAAATTAGCTAAGTATCATAACAACCAATCTGTAAAACATATGTGTTTCTATGCTGCTGCTATTGTTAATTCTACAAAGGGAAATTATTTAAAGAAGCAATAGTTGTTTGAAATATCAGAAGGGAGAAGAAATCTGGCTGACAGTCCAAATGGGATCAACACAGCAGCATCTGAAATTGCTATGCCAGCAGGAATCACTTCTTGCTAATGTAATTTGTGTGTCCCTTTCTGAGTAGTTACAGCTGTTGTTGCTTTTCTTACATGAAAGGACTGTTAAGACAGAAAAAAACTAAACTAATCAGAACTGAAGAGCTTTTATTCCTTCCTACTGCTTAGTAGACTGCTAATTGCTAAGGGAAATGAGTCTAAGCAGGGATTATATTTGTATGTTTTCATTATTTAAACATTTATGGAATAATTTTTTATTGTCTTAGTCTATAGACATGTTTATTCTACTCTAAAAATGACTTCTTCAGGAAGTATGATCCACTTGGAGGTGCCTGTGTAATTATTCTTTTTTTCCATAATACATTTTTCACATAGTTAAGGGGTGTATGTAGCTGCTTTGGAATGCTGCTTCTATGACCTGTCCTCTGTGTCATTATGGCAGTGAGTTTTACATAGAAGCTTTAATAAGGTACTTTTAAAAATAATACATTTCAGTTTTTTAACTTGTATATATGTGCAGCTGTATTCTAAACAGATCATTGTAATTCAGCCTCTGTTTCTAACAATAACGAGCTTGTTCACACCTGAGTTGATTTCTGATTAAAGTAGTTGTACTTTTAATTTCTGTAGCTATTGCTGAATAACTCCACTTGTGGTTGTACTTATTTAAACTCTGCTTATCTGAAACAACTTTCAAATAATGAAACTAAATCAGAATAAGTGATGATTCTGCAGGAAAAGGCATGTGCAAACATGAAGATGTTCAGAATATCTATACCTCATATTGCGGACAAGCTTTGAGAAGTTTCTGTGAGACACTATTTTTGTTTGTAGGGGAATTTCATGTGATAAAAATATCTGAAGTCTGTTGTTATTTGTGCTGTTACTTAGATAAGAGACTTTTTACTTAATTTGAAATTTAACTAAGAGTTCTACTTTCTTTGAAGAAAATTGATAACAATCTTCTAGATTAAGTTATTTGCTGGATTCCAGTTCCAGAAAAAGGCATTAATAATGGGGAGTCAATAGCAGGTTTGCTGTGCCAAATGATGGATAGACCAGTCTTTGCACAAAGAGGGTGATACGATCTGTCTGCAGTTTTCCACACAAATTTAAGTACTGTAATTATTAGTTGTAATCCAAAAGAGAGGTCATGTCTTCCTCAAGTTCTAAAGACTTCAAGTCCTAGAAAGAGTTGTTCCATATAAAGTGGAAGAGCTATCTGCTCTGGGTGTAAAAATTCCATTTTCCAGGATGCAATATCTCCTTCTCTGGGCATTCTTCTGCATTTTTGAAGCATTTGTGGGATCTAAATGGTGGTTTGCTTCTAAGCAAGAATGCTACAACAATTGCACTGAAAGGCTTGTAAAAGTTGGAGGGAATGGGAAAAGAGTATGTCATGAGTGCAGCAGCCTCTGTTATTCGTTCTCTTGACTATTTCAGTGATGTGTCAACCTGAAGTCACAAACTTTCACTGCAAAGTTACTAGTTGTACATCTGTAATGAATAGAAGCTTGAAAATAATGATCACATATGTGAAAGTTTGAATTCAGCTTAAAAAGAGCCCCAGATGTGACAAATTGAAAAAATTCTTTGTGTAAATCTACCTTTACTTAAAACTGGAAATATTGAAGCTACCACTGGCCACATCTTTTTTATGATTTCAGTAAATGCTGCAATGCCTGTCCTGTCCCACTTCAAATTAACAGTGCATGACTTGTACTTCTAAGGGGGAATGTGGTTATACCACTCTTCTTAAGTCTGAGTAAAATAAAAGCACATTTCCATTGAAGTTGTGGCATGACCTTGTCAAGCACTTTTGGACATGTGGGCTTCTAAAAGTGTGCCTACATACTACACAGCATTTTAAGACAAGAGGCAAAAGGAGTGTAGAATATTTAAACAAAAATGCAATGGAAAAATTATGTTGACAAAATGCAATTGTGAAAATGGAATTTAGTCACAACTCCAGGGACAACCTTTTCCACAGTGCAGCAGAGGTCTCTGAGGACCATAAATACTTCAAATTAGGTTTAATATTGTGTCTTAAAGACAACACAGCTAATAATTCATCCTGCCACCATGCTGGTATATTATTTTATTCTTAGGGGTAAGAATACTACCTATGAAGTCACTAGTGGTAATGCCTGCTATCTACCTAGAAACATGTGCAATTTGACAGTTACTTGTTACCTCAGAAAGAAGAAATCATACAACATATATTTTGTATGACTTACACTTAAGTTTCAGATTTAATGGTTTTTCAGAAGATTGGTGTATGTAGTAGCACTTAAAGGAAACAAGTATTTGTGAAACTCATAATTCCAGGACTGAAACAAAAGCATTATTGCTGAGTGTGCATAAAGAGCTGCTGGGGGATTCCCCTTTTAGGTGCCTCTCATATGCTCTCTTATAATAGCATCCTAAACTAGTGAGATTACATTCAGGGATGAGTCATAAGCAAAACAGCCACAATTTGAGGACCTGGGGTTGTGGTTGTATGATTAATATTTTCTTTCTGCCATTCTTTTCTTCTTGTTTTTCTTGGCTCTAGCGTGGTTTATACATGGATAACAGTCCCTTTAGTCTACCTAAATAGCAAAATCTATTTCACTGCCTTTTGGTTTGTTTATTCTGTGGTTGTGTTTTGTGACTTGATACCTATGGAACACTTAAAACTGAAATGGAAATCAATTGCAATCCTTGTTTGTTAGCAGAAATGTCTCTTCGAAAATGGCTCCTCCTCAGGGATGCTAGAGTGTCCTTTGGACATAGCAATTGAAAACAGAGGGGAAAAATTAAAACAAATGGAAGTGAAACTATTTAGAAATTGTATGTGGTAATGATTTGTTCATGACACTGACTTTCTTTGAAGAAAGAGTGCCTTCATTTACCAAATAGGAGATTTGCAAAACTCTGAGTTAATATGAAGACTGAAAATGCTTATTTCTCATGTCTGTCTTACTAGACAAGAACTGTTTTTCTTTATCACAAGAAACTACTAACAATAAGCATACCCTGTGATAATTACCCGAGCAAAGCTGCTGTAATGATTTATATCTGAAGCTGGTGGTGGGCAGCAACTTTATCTGGTGTAAATGGTGCAGTTAATTTTCTTTTTATAAACAAATACATTACCAGAAGGTTGCTATAGTTTCCATGATTCTTCACAGTCTCTTATATGACTTCTAGTATCCATTCAAGAGCCCTTAATCTATTTTTTTTTTGCTACATTTAGAGCTTGCTGCAAAAGCTATGCTCTCCACAGGCACATAGTTAAAAAGGTCTGGAGAGACAAGGAAGGTTCTTGAAGGAGGTTATCTGACTGCAGAGTAAGCTAATGGATGAAATAAAAATGAATTTAAACTGCAATTTGCAGTGCTTGCCTACTAGGAATTTTTTTTTTCCCCTGTGTGTTATTGCTGACAGAATTATATTACTAGAAAAGTAAGGAATGAAATAAATCAGCAAGAAAATGAGATTTCAACATACTTGGCTTAAATGTCCACCAGAGACACAAGGAGATCAGAGTCCACTGTGAAGTATTCATTGAATGGCCTAAAGATTTGAAAATATATAGGAACTGTGGTGATGGTTGCCTTACATGAAGCAGAAATCAACATAATTACACTCATTTTAACTGTTAATTAGACACAAAAATTTAATAGGAAAGTAGGAATTTTTTCTCCTGAATGCTGATCACACTCAATAGGAGCAGATTTTTTTTATAGCTGAGAGAATCTGAAGCAATCTGGGTCTCAACAATCATTAAATTTGAGAAAAAAATTGCTCTTAACAACAGGACAATCATGCTGGCATTTGTTTTGCTACTCTGCTTTTCTTCTTGGCTGGTATGTTTTGTGGCTTGCTTCTGTAATAGCAGAAGGGGAGGGAGACAAGTCTGTTCCATGTCAGGCTTAGATTTTTGGGGGGATTTTAGTGAATTCTTTTTTAAAAGATATTTTGTTTCAAATATGTTGGTGGTTAACTCCACAGAATGTGTGTATGGTTTCTCTTAGATGGGATATTTTAAAATACTTAGTCTGACTTCTGAATTGAACACTATTTGGGGTACAAATGAAAGAAAATTAATTTGAAAGGTAAAGGGCTGGAGCGAAATAAAAATGAAGTTTAGGTGACATTATGTGGCATTCTTATGAAAGACTGTCTTAGGACCTGTAACCCAAACAAGGATGGACTGAGGACCGTTGTCCTTAAAAGCGTCTTTGAATACAATGTCCTTTCGAAGGGAGAGGAGCACATTCAAGTGACTGGCAGAATGCACCTTTACAGATGAACCACTTGGTGTCAGGAAAGCATAGCCCAGCGCTGCTCAGACGTTTAGATGCAAGTCAGGCTGGCTGTGGCTAACATGGTGTAATCTTATTTTTAATATATGGCTTCAGTAAAAGGCTGGCTCTTCTGTTTCTTTATTCTTCCTTTTCTTTTATTTTTTTTTTTCTTTTCCATTCTTTATGTTTACTTGACCCCTCCAATATTTATCTTAGCCTTTAGCTGCATATTTTATTTTGGTAAAAGGCTGGTAAAATGAAATTCTGATGGTAAAATAAAGTCCTGCTGAAAGATGTTTGGCAGGAGTTGTGTGCAAACAACACAAGCTTTTCCTGACTTTCTGTGCTCAGAATGTGTTCCCAGAATTGCAGCTTGAAAGAATGAATCTTTAAAATAAGCTCTCTGGCTTCAAAATTATTTAATATAGTAAAGAATTAGGTTATATATCTGCTCAAAAATTACCAAAACTCCCTATTGTTTTAATTAGGGAAAAGGATGCTATAAACTGAGTAAACATGGAGGACAGCTAGATAACATTCTGCTTTTTAAAAAGGATTTAAATTAACTGGTTCTCCTGTCCCCTTTTCCCCCAGTATTGCACACCCATTCAGCAAAACACTGGTCAGTCCCTCTCCACCCCTCCTACTCCATGAGCATTTCGCAAAACCGTAGCAGCAACAGTTTTGCTATCTCTGTTCTGGAAAAAAGACTGTTCTTGTTGCAGCCAGTTTACCTCCCACTGTGCTGCTTTGAGCATGGACCGGAAAAAAGTAAGGAATGGGTCTGATCAGTCAAGAGGAGAATGTAACGTAGAAATGTGTATACACTTCTAGCTAAAAACTTCCTCTGTAGAAATATAGTGTGCTATATTTAATATATCTCAAAACATAGAGTCATATCCAATAACAGGTGATTCAAAGGAATGCACTACACAGTACACACTGGATAGTAAAGCACACCTTTGTTCAGCTGGGGCATACCTGGGGATTAGCACCTCCATGTATTTGTCTGACTTGTCAAAATTTGAGTGGTTTTTATACCCTTTAACAAGCAAGTCTTATTTATCACATACATTCTTCATGAGCTGGTACAAAGTTTGGTTTGTAGCTGTCTTATCAAATATACGTTTGGTTGCCTATTCCTATACCTACTATTACATGGTTGTTACAAGCAGTCTTGTCATTTCAAGCAACTATCCCATCACCCATCCACTGGCTGTTTTGTAAAGTTATTGATTCCCACTACTACGTGGTGAAACACTTCTCTCCAGGTTTATCTTGCTCTGTCAGCTGGGTAGCTCCCTGCTTGCAAGCAGGTACATTTCGCAAAGTCACGCTCATGTTACGTTTTAATGGTTATGGTAACATTGTCAGGCCTTAGGCTCTGTCCATAGACTTTACCTGCCCTGTTTCACAGGGTGTCAAGATATTTTAAAAGATCCAAAATCTAGGTCTGTCCCCAAGTTTAACAGTTTACATTTGTGTTGGAAAGTATTACAGCTTCTTAAAAGTCCTTGCTTCTTCTTCAGACAGAGCAGAGCTTACTTTGAAACCAAGATACTCAGTTAGGAGGTGCTCATGTTTTTGTGGCAGTATATTTATCAGAGAATTCACAGTTCAGTTTTTTACAAGTTCCCTATGCAACAGCAACAACAACAACAACAACAAATTAAAATAAAATAAAAAAAAATTAGGTTATGACTGCCTCCTCAAGGAAGCATTCCTCAGGAGATATATATTTGTCCAAAAATGAATTAGTTTTAGATTGAGATTTATGGAAGTGATAATTTGGGGAAGACACCCTCTGAGAGAATAGAGACAAAAAACCAGAATGGAATAGATCCTATTAGCTGTAGTTTGCCACAACTTAAGGCAAATATTATCTGAATGCTGATTTTTTCAAGCCACAAGAAACCTTGTCAGGAAAAACAAAACAAAACCACAAATAAACAAAAAAATAAAGAAAAAAACCCTCCACAAACAAACAAAACCCTCACACAAAAAAACAATTAAAAAAGACACTAACCCACTTCTGAGTTAATAAGTGGAAGCTGTAGTGAACTTCAGAAAATGAAGTCCTCAGACTCTACAGTTGACTGATTGAGTAACTGTGGTATTTTTCAGAATATGGAAGGAAAAAGTGAGATATGCTAATGCAGATTGTATGTCATTGTGTATATGTAAATAATTGGCCGTCACATCAGTTGCTTGCTATCACAGTAGCTAAGGCTTCCTCATATTTTACTGCAGTAATTCTTTGAAATCTGATGCAAATATATTTAGAACACAAGTAAGAGGCTACAAAACATTGTGGCTTACAGGGAATTTCCATATACCACACTTTTAATTAAACTTCCTATCCATTTTCTTTATGATTCAATTGATCTCCCCAGCATTTGACATGGTCTTCTAGTACATGGCAGATTTTCATTTTTACTAAATCAAAATTAGCCTGTGAGTATATTAACCATTTCAATGTGGAAACCTCATTTTCAGTCCTCTAAAGCTTTCAAAAATAGTCAAATTTAGAAAAAAAAAGTTTTATTGAAATAAGGAAAAAAGAAAAGGAATATATAATGGTACAGCACAATTTGCACTTATAATATGCTGCATCCCTGTCACTGCCCTGACTCTTTACACATCCACTCTGAATTAGTTTAAATAGTCATTAGCATTCCACATAGTGCAGTGTATAATAGGGATTGTGGTGCTGATTCTAGGCGAGTGGAACGTGAACTTCAGGGGGTTGTTTAATATTCATTGGACACACTTTGTGAAAAGACAGAACATGTTTTTCAAACATCACTGCACATCTGTGCATCATTGCATGTGTATTGTGAGCCCTGGTGGCCACTGAGCAAGCTGGGCTAAATCTGCCCTTGGTTACACTGTTAAAAATCTGGATAATTTACATTCTTTTAAAAACAGAGATACTCTCTTTACACCACTGTTGTGGAAGGCAGATCAGGGGCCCACTGTTTTTGGCTGCTGTGATCAACTGGTTGATGCTCTGTGCTTAATGATATTACAGGCCTACAGTCTCCATTCAATTTGCTGTTTTTAAATAAACACACATATCTGAGACTCTCCTTAGGAAGAAAATAAAAAAGAAAAAAAAAATAATTCCAACCTCTGCTTTCAAAAAGGATCTTTTTGCAGAGCCTTCTGATCTCTGTCTTCTGTGTGCACCTACTCTCTTCATAAACTTTTCTTGTCCTCTGGTCAAAGCCTTAGATCCTCTTGGATTTTCTTGGCTGTAATAATTGGTTTCTAGATAAAGGTTTTGCATGGTTGTGTATCAATATAGTTCATCTTAGAAACTGTAAGATCAACTCTTACTGTTTATATTCTGCTGTACTTCCTTGCTCACTGCTAGAACCAAGCCCAGTTCTCAAGTGGTAGAATACACCACTGCATACAGGTGTATGACAGGTAGCCTGACAAACTGATTTTTTTTTTTTTTTCCTGATTTATATGATTCTAGTTGTTCTTTTCTATTTTGCTTAGTTTATGTTACACAGCATTGATGTGATTGTTCCTGTGGCTATGAAAACCTCAGGGTTAACTTTATATTGAGCTGCATTCAAAGAAAACTGAGATGCACAAGAATGTTACCGGGATAAATTATTTTTCTTTGCTCCTATATGTCCAACATAAGGAACATTTTTGAACTGACTGTAACTATGGAGAAAACTTTAATGCCAGCTGTCACCAATAACTTCTTCACTGTATGTGTATAATGATGGTTGTTTTGTGAGTGTGACAAAGACGTTTTGTTTTTAGATACAGCTTTTGGAATTAGGGGAATATATTGAATCACCTTTATGCAGTGATTGGAAAAATAATGTAAGATATTTTTCTAACCTCTGACACCGCAGTTTATAAGAATTGACATTTATAACACTTCAGTCTGAATATCTGAAATCACGTGACAGTGTTTTTTTTCTTTCAATAATGTTTGTAACAAAATTGGTCCATTCATAATATAGGTTGTTGATTGTTCATTTGTTTTCTGCTATTTGCCAACTCAACCTTTAACTGAGCATTTTTTCCTAATTTCATTGGGCCTATTCTTTATAGCAATTATTATCTTTAAGAAAGCATATGAGAGGAAAAAAATAAATTATATGACTCCTTCCTTGGGGGAAAGGTTAAGAAAAAACACTGTAATAAAAAATTGAGTGGATATCATTAAATTGATAAAAGTATATGATGCAAAATATTTATGGAATTTTAATCAGTGGGTGCAGTTTTGGATAGAAGTTTGCTGAAATTTAAAACTATTCAATGCATCAAGTACATGAAACTTACTAGCATGAACTTCTGGCATCTCTGTTTATGATTCTAATTCTTCTTACTTACTTGCAAGCAACTGAATAAACACTAAGTAAGCACTTACTGATGGTGGTATTAAATCTGGCCTGCAAACTCCTCTACACACTCACTGCTGAAGTACAATTTCATGTCAGTCCAAGTTTATGTTGCTTCTTCTGTTTACTGAACAGAAATGATACTCATGTTGTCATTTTTACCAGTATATTGCTGCACACACTAGTAATATCCATTCCTGACACCACTGATGACATCACCTTGCAGCAAAGAATGACTGGTTTTATCCTTTTCACTAGTGGTGGACTACAAAAAAGACCACAACCACCAATTAATCTGTTTAGTCTCTAGGCTGAAAAGTGCCTATCTGTGTTGCTCTGATTAAAAGTGGATATCTTTATTTTTGCCTAACCTTGAAGGTAGCACTGAGTGAACCTGAAGCCATCTTTCAAGGTGCAATGGATTTATCTTCACTCCTTTCTCCTCACACTGCAGCCACATTTACTTGCTCAGCCGAACTAATGCTATCTGCCTAGAAATCCATTTATCTCATTTCCATGTGGAGATGACTTTCATCCTCCCTCTCATTTTTAGTCATCTTGACTACTCAGTGGCTGTCCTTCAACTTCATTCTTGTCAGGGTTCAGCTTTCTTCAGCTCTTCAGCAAAGTGTCGATTTCAGTATTGTGAAACCTCTGTGAGGATAGCTTTTGTTAAAAAAAAAGAAGTGCAGAACATGCAATCTCTTGCACTGCTTCTGTCTTTGGCACAACTATAGCTTATCAGCTGTACCCGTTGAAAAATTTAAGTAGTAATATTGCTAGAAAAGGTACTGGACTTTGTTACTTCACAGTAGAAGGCTTTAGAACTAACACCAGTTGACTAAAGAGAAAAAAACATTGTGAGTTTGCAACTTGGAGGTTGCTTGATACCCATATCAGAGGGACAAAAAATTCCTTCACCTGTGAGTCAGCTCTACAGAAAGAAAACAATTAAAGAAACTAAAATTAAATTACACTAGCTGGAAATTACTCTGAGTGATGAGAATAAACAGGAATCAAGCAAATGCGGGGAAACCGGTCAGCAGCTTTGACGAGTGGAGGGAGGTACAAGATCAAGAGGGAAGGTTAGACAGTCCTGCCTTCCCCATGGACAGGTTGTAAATTCCACATATATAGGGAGTTATCGTTGGGAGAATGTTCTTAAAATTTTTAATGGTTGTTATATTCAATTGTAATATGTTCTATTGAAGTTGTCATAATTCCTTTTC
>JAWWTY010000088.1:34316529-34346314 GCA_035222235.1 Margarornis squamiger | reverse complement strand
TACAGGATAGATTCTATTTTAACAATGAATAAAACTTTGCCTTTTAAACATTATGGTGAAGCTTTCTTTATCTTCTGCCACATCTGTGTCTAAAAAAATTACTAGTTCTTAAGTAGGAGAGCTTCAGACTTTTCCCCATCGGCCCACCATTCTTCAAACCTGCCCTAAGAGATACACAATAAATGTTCAGTCACTTTGCTTGTTGAGTGTGGTCTGAAATGTGAAATAGAACACTTTAGCAGTTAGGTACTTCTCGTAAAATGGAACAGACAAGTGTATTTATTTGTTCTGATTTGAAGCAGTGCTTTAAGGGTGAAAGGTTTTTTGTCTTTGCAAACAAGATACCCCAGCGGAGATTCAGCAGGCCTGAACTGTAACAGTCTATCTGGCAGCGCAACCTGCGGATAAGTCTCTTGCTGCTTATGTGTCTTAGAAAGCGTCTTTTATGTTAAACATCAATACCAGCTCCGAATGGCGTTGTTCCAGAGTACAGCAAGCCTTCAGCTCGATGCAGCATGCTCTGTCGGGAAGAGTCCACAAGATGGCAATGTGTATCCAGATTCTGTTTCCACCTGCTTTGGAGAGGAGGCATTCCAAATGCATCAGCAGATTTTGCTGGTGGGATAAAATGTTTAAAAGTTCTGTATGACAAAACCTGGATTTAATTAAATAATCTTGATTATTTTGATTAAATTCAACCCATCAGTGTGTCGTTTTAACACTGCTAGATTAATCTGTAAAAATAAGATTTTTATTTTTTTTATTTGTAAAGTGTATATTTTCTTTTCCTGACCCATTCCATGGCGGAGGTAATAAAATTTTTCTTTGCTCAGACAGTATTATTTTATTGAGACAGATGACTCTGTATAGCAAATAGAAGTAATTATGTCCATTCATAATTCAAATAATACCGTTTCTTAGAGATGGAATCATTGCAAGTTAATAGTGCCTGTCTTTATATCACTTTCTCTGCTTGGCTGTCACTTATTTGAAGATTGCTTTTGAGAGCATACTGACTCGCAGACGTAAATCGTAAACCACCAGTCGGTCCCCTACAGATTAGGGATGTCTTTGTGGGGCAGAGAGGGGAGCACGGAGGAGGTTCTCCTATCAAAAGAGATAGACAGAGAATACTTTCCTGGTGATGAAAGGCAGGACTGACTCCCTATTCAGCCTGCAAAGAAGGTAATCCTTTCTCCTTTATTACTGCTGGGCTCTGGTGCCTTCCTTCTTTACACGAAGTAATGGATAAGTAGAGGCTGTTGGTCCCAGGGGCTGGGTGCAGGAATACACAGTGAGCAGAAGGGCTCAGAGGCTGCATTTCACCGCAGAAAAAAAGTGGAATGGGGGTGATACAAAAGGAGGTTCTTTTAGCAGGTATTTAAAAGTCCATCACAGACACAAAAAATGAAACTCATTTTTGAAACAATGAAAGAAGATCGAGCAAGGCTATGGGAGAGAGAGGGAGAGAAAAGAGTTCCTCCAGGAACTACAATGCTATTAAGACCTGGTTGGCAGTGGATGACTGTGCCTTATGGGGTCTAATAGGTATAAGCTCCAATCTAATCTTGGCTGGCAATTGGAATATTCAAAAACTGCTTAGAAACAACAGGTTTCTCTTTCTGGGAGTGTCTCAGGTGATTAATAATGTCAGAATGCATGCCTTACCCTTTCTATCTTTGGGTCACTAATACGGTCTCTCTCCTTTTTTTGCCTGCTTATTTCCAAGAAACTTCCTTTGAGACCTCTTTGTCTTGTTTGGCTGAAATTGAACATAAAGTTCAAATATTGTCAAAGGGAAAGAGACTGGCAGAAACAGACTGAGATATGGGCACATAGCAAGAGTATGTAAAAGCAAGTTTTCATCCTTCATGGTGGTGGTAAAAATAGAGTAAAAAAAAATTCAATTTCTGTTCCTCACCTTAAACTTTTGAGGGCACACAAACTCAGTGATGTGGAAACGAAGCCAAATTGTATCTTCTGGCACACATGAAATAATATTTTAGCAATGATGTAAACATTTTGGGAGAAGGATGTTTACCTGAATTGGATTCCTCGGGATGAATGGAAATGCACTTTATATGCTGGTGGGCTGCTTGTATCTCTCTTTACTCTTCTGGTCTCCTGAACTGACAAGGGCACACTAATTTTTGTCACTAGAGCATCTGAACAGTTCTTACCAGGAATAGGGACCTGCTTTCCTGTAATAAAGGCAGCTCTGTGGAAATGCACATTACTGAAGAAATACTAGATTCTGTGGAACTGAATCTGTGAGTTGTAACCATGCATCTTTAAAGATTTCATTCTAGCATGTCATTGAATTTGTTTTTCTTGGTTTACTAAGGTAAGAAACTCTTCACACAATGTTGTTGCCCTGCCTCATTGTAGTCTGTCTTTAGAAAATACCCAGGAATTTTGCAATATGTTGGAGCACCCCAGTTTTCAGTTTGCTTAAAACACTCAACACTTCACAACAGTGTTTCAAAAACTACATATTTTGGTAACATAAATATATATGGTAACATGTGGGCTTGTTGAGTTATCTGATCCATCAGTGGAAAATACCTGTTTATCCATGCTTCTGTCTGATTTGTAGCATAAATGTTTTGCATATAGGTATGAGACTGGCAATGTAATTCTAATTTTCTTACACTACGTGGTTTATGGAAGCCTAAAGCGATTCTTGCTGTATAAACAGAAGTGAAATTTTTACTTCAGTGAAGTTACAACAATATTCTTTCCTACCTGTATAGTGGCCAGGATTTCAGCTATACTATGTGAGAAAATTGTTCTGAAGGGCTTAAACTTAACTAGGCAAAAGGAGGCATGAGACAAAACTTGGACTGGTTTTGTTTTTTTGTTTTTGTGTGTGTGTGGTTTTGTTGAGTTTTTGTTTGTTTGTTTGATTATTTCTATTTTGTTGGTTTGTTTATTCATAGCTTTTTGTTTGTTCATTTTTTGGGGGTATTTTGTTTGGTTTTTTTTTTTCAGTCTGAGGGTGGGTAACAGATCCAATGAAGCTAAGTGGGACTTTCTGAAAAGCACACAGCTGATATGGAGTACTACCCCGGAGTTGTCAGAAATGCCTGTGCATAACACCCCTTTAACACCTTTGTTAGCAACATGGATAGTGGGGTTGAATGCAACCCCAGCAAGTTTGCTGATGGCACCAAGCTGTGTGATACAGTCTACTCATGCTGGAGGGAAGGGAGGCCATACAGAGGCTTGACAGTTTTCAGAAGTGGGTCTGTGCAAACCTCATGAAGTTCAACAAGGCCAAGTGTTGTGAAAGTCCTGTGGACAAGGACTGGGAAGTGCTGGTGGAAGAGAGTCTGGACATGACCTGGCAGTATGCACTTATAGTTCAGAAAGCCAATTGTATCATGGGCTGCATCAAGAACAGTGTGCCCAGCAGGTCAAGGGACATGATTCTCCCTTTCTACTCTGCTCTGGTGAGTCCCCACCTGGAGTTCTGTGTTCAGTTTTGGGGTCCTCAGGACAGGAAGGATATCAGCCTGTTGGAGTGGGTTTGGAGGAGGAAGATGATCTGAGGACTGAAGAACCTCTCCTTTGAAGAAAGGCTGAGAGAGCTGGATTTATTCAGCCTGGAAAAGAGATGGTTCCAAGGACACCTTCTAGCACCTTTTGTACCTAAATGAGGACTACAAGAAAACTGGAGAGGAAGCTTTTAGGGGCATGTAGTGACAGGAGAGGACAAAGGAGAATGGCTTTGTTGAGGAGTATGTCTACATATCTACACAAATAGCTGTGGTGTGCAGCTGCAGTGCAACTTGTGGGACCCCAAGGAAAGAGGCTGTGAACTGCTGACCCTTCATATAACAAAGGAGAAGGGAACCTGAGGCCCAGCCAAGTGACAGGACACTCAGAGACACAGCAGGAGCCATGGACTCAAGAGGAAGAGCTGAGACTTTTGCATGCTTAGAGTGTGAGGTTATAAAAGTCCAGGACTTCCTTTGTTTGGGGGCCCTCCTCAGAGGCACTAGCAAGGGCTGTTTCTGTGTTAGTGCACCAGGAATAAGTGGCTTTATGGAACGAGACATCTGAAACTGCCACAGGAAATGGGGGGTTGAACTGGCAAAGAAACCTGGTCTGACTGCATGAGAGTGGAGCATGTAGGGAGTCAAGAAGTGCACCCATTGGGTCACTGGAGTCATCTGTTGCAAGGAGGCTTTGGTCCCAGAACTTAAACTCTAGTGGTGGGAGTGTGACTGCAGGTTGTCTCCTGAATGGTCAGGCAGGGGTGTTTCCTTAACAGCTTTAAACTGAAAAAGTGTAGGTTTAAATTGGATATTGGGAAGAAATTTTTACTCTGCAGGGTGGTGAGGCACTGGAAGAGCTTGCCCAGAGAAGCTGTGGATGCTCCATTCCTGAAGTGTGAAAGGTCAGGTTGAAATGTGGCTTTGAGCAACCTGGTCTAGTGGAAGGTGTCCCTGCCTGTGGCCAGAGACTTGGAACTACATGATCTTTAAGGTTCCTTCCAAACCAAACCATTCTATGATTCTGTAATGCCAAACTAAATGGGACCCTTGGTAGTACCCCTGTGCTTTGTATACACCTCTAATAACTCCAGTCCAGTGGAAATTGTCTGACAACACACTGGTGGATGTAGGCATTGAACTACTTTCCACAGTCATTTCTTGACATAACCACTGAGCTTTGCTTTCCCTTACAGTAGGACTGTGCAATGAAAGACATTACTCGGAATAGATGCCTCATTCAAAATAAAGTCTCATGACCTTGGTTGTTGTGCACTCGAAAAGTTCTGAACTACATCTGAGTTCTGCAGGCAGGTAACTGCAACTACTACATAAACAGTATGCAAGTGAAAATCGTGCCCTGAAACTCCTTTCAGAAGAACATAACCTAGCATGAACTAAAATCCCAGAATAATACTCTCCAGTCTGCCTTCTGACATCCTATGACTAGTTCTGCAGTCACCAGTGCAAACTAAACACCTTGAGGCACATCAAACATTCCTGCCTTTCATGATGCAAAACGGCAAATGAAGTTTTTGCATAAATATCAACCCCAAACTGAGGCACTTATTTAAAAGTCGAGATGAGGTAGATGACAACATCAGCAACATATGTTGCACAGCGTATGAATAAATCAAGTCACATTGATGGCTAATGAAAAGCTTTTTGATATGCTTAACACTAAATTACTTTTGATTAAAAAGCTTACTGAAGAGACAAATGTAAACTATAGCTAGGTGCTCTCACGTTAGACAGTTATGTGCTGAATCTAATTTGAAATGGATAAGTGCTAACACATTTAATTTCCTGCATACTCAGTGAGACAATGTTCACATTTTTTCTGAACAGCAATTTTGAGTGAGTCTTTTAAAGTGCTTGAGTCAGCACCACAGCAAGAGTGTTTGGAACGATGATCATGCAAATGGAACTTCAAGTGATTTAATATGCTCACCATCACAGGTAGATAGCTTGATCTATGGCGTACTTAGAATGATAGAGCAAGCTGTGTACATCGGTGGTGTATTTCAAGCTGTTAGTATTCTCAGCAAATAACGTTTAATATGGGTTTACCTTTAGTCTGGAAAACTTACCAGAAAGTGTGATGAATAGCAAAATTATGGACGCAACAAAATAAATGAGAGTGGATATCTCAATGTATTATCAAAGAGGAGAGAGAAAATAAGCTGCCTGGGCTGCACCATAACTATTTTTGAGCTCCTTATGCTAAATTGTGTCAGAACTGTGATTTCTTATGAGTATTCTTCAGACCAGAAACTTGTAATCTAAGAGAAATAGCATGTGTGGTACTAGACATCACAGGAAGGGAAGTATATAACCACATGGGAAAGGATGCAACACTGTGTTCGGGGCCAGTCACAAGGGAGGAACAAATACCTCACTAATAGCTGAGGTAGTGGAAGTACTGGAAATTAGCTACTTTATACTAGACAATGGTGTTTCTTAATGGAAAAAGCCTTGAGGTGAAGGAAAGAAATGTACACTGGTAAAAGCTTTCTAAAAATGTAGAAACTGTAATCATTTTCAAAAATGTAGTCAATTCTGCTTGTAATTGTTTTTGCCCAAAGGTAATTATATAGTATTCTAAACAAATTAATATGCATGTAGTCCTGTACTGACATAATTTTTAAAACTACCAGAAAGCAATGAATATGCTCACTTTTCAGTCAGCAGTACTCCCAGAATAGTTTTTGTCCTCTGTAGCTATCAGTACAAACAGTTTTCCACAAAAGAAACACATGCTTTTTTGGAAAAGAATGTAGTCTTTACAGCTCTGAAGGTCCAAATAAATATTATTTTGTGCGCTTTTGATGACACTTAAGTTGATTTTGAAACATACCGATATCACTAAGCTTTTCAATGAAAAGTTATAGTTTGAACATAACTGATAGTCTTATTTCACCTCTGACCAGACTTTGGCTACAATCCCTGGAATGCCAGCAGTCTCCTATCTGGTTTGGTGTCCGGCCCATACCAGAAAATGGAGCTATGAAGGCTCTGGACTCTAGTTAGTCAGGGTAGCAGCTGAGTAGGCACAAATTTATGCTAAACTGAGCAGGAGAAATATATCTGAATAGCTTCAAACCCATTGTTTTGTTGTGCTTTTTGTCCCTGAAGTTTCTGCTTCAAAGTAATAATAATTGTTGATAATAATTTCTTATTTGGTCTAATCTGGTTGTGAGCAAATTTAAAACAAAAAACAAAAACAAAAACCAGAAACAAAATAAAACAAAGCAAAAGGTTTGAATTCCATAGTATAGAAATTACAGAAAAGTTTACATTGAAAGGAACCTCTGAAGATCACCTTGTTCAACCTGAGTCTTCAGTGTCCCTAGCAAGGGAGACTTGACCACTTCCACAATTTAGGTCACACAGAATCAAAGACTGATTAAGGTGAGACTGGAACTCTGGAGGACATCTCGTCCACTCCCTTGCTCAAACATGTTACTCAGAACTATGTCGTCACTGTGAAGTTGTTTTTTTTCTTATATTCAGATGGAATTTCCCTGTGTGTCTTGTGTTTTCTGTCACCTGTGCATCCACGTGCAGAGAGTGCCATCATCTCCTCTCCATCTGCCCTTTAGCTATAAGAATACTGTCATAAGGTTTCTGCTGGCTCTCTCTTCTCTGGACTGAGAAAATCCCAATATTCAACAGTTTTTTTTGTATACCACATTCATCAGTCCTCAAATCAATTTAGTGGATCTTTGTTGGACCCTCTCCAGTTCTTCAGTGCCATTCTTGAGCTGTAAAACAGGATGAATTATTTCAGGTGTCACCTGACGAGCACTAAGAAAAATAATGGCAGCCTCAAGCTGTTGAGTTACCTCTGACTGATGCAGTCCAGAGCACTGTTGCTCTCACTGCTGTCCTGTTGGTCTCATTGCTGTCAGGGCACTCTGCTCACTCAGGCTGAGCTAGATGCCCCACAGGGACCTTCCTAGCAAGGCATTAAGTGTCCCCAGCCAAGCAGTTACGCTCATCCATCTGTTTGGTCTGACTACTGTCTTTTACTCAGGATATCTTCCCAGGCTCCCCTCCACCACTCTACTGCCTGTGTGTGGATTTCATGTGACAAATATATAAAATGGAAGTTAAATTGTTGAATTTTTCTAGTCTGAGAGAAATAAAAATGCAGTCCTCCTGCTAAAGGTTTAGAAAAAGGGATAGGTATGTCATGTCAGGATGTAGTAAGATTCCTGTCAGAGAAAAGATACCTCAAGCACAAATTATACTTGAGCTTGGCCATTAGTGAGAAGTCAGCCTGAACACTTAACCATCCCATCTTTGAGGAAGGGATGACACATTATGCTTTTACTGTTCAGTGAATTATTTAATTAAACACAGATATGTGCATTTTATCTACCATTTAACTAACTGCTGGGATTTTTATTTTTTTTTAAAGTACAAAAGAAGAGAGTCAAATACAAAAGAGGTACAACAGAGGGTACAAAAGAAGTAAAACCAGCTCTCCAACCCAAGTGTCAGCCTTTGTCAATTCCATTTATCTGGCTGAAAAATCCCAGTCCTTCATGCCTCTTCCATTTCTGATGTTCACGTAGGCTCTCTAGCCTACTGAGACAAATGTCTTTTTTTCATATTTCATCACCATTACTGTACCTGAAGAAAAATGTGTACTCTTATGGTGCTGAACCCAACTTGTGGTTAAAAAGTACTATTTTTAAAATTCCATAAATCAATAATGAACATAATGTTATTAATATTTTAGTAAATCTTTGATTAATCATGTACATGTGCTTTAAACCACCCTCTACATTTTCTGCAGCCCAGAGGAGAACATCTTTTTGTGAGAAATGCTCACACTTACCAATAAAATTTAGAGGGGACAAAGTAGTTGTAGCAAAACTAAACTTTTATATAATGAATTCAGCTGAATTGAGTGCATCCCTCTGGCCCAGGAGACAGACCCACATGAATAAGAAACAGAGCTTTTTATACCTTTTCCCAGCCGAGGAGGTCCCTACCCCATTCCTATTGGCTGGTACTACAAGGCTTACATCCTGGCCCATTCTGCCTACCTTGTCCCCCCACTCTAAGGGCTTCTTAAGTACCCAACAATTATAAGACTCGACCACTCTCTCCCGCTATTCTTTTTCTCTACCAATACAATTCCTTTGGCTTTAGCAAAACCTCAACTCTCTTTCTAACGCTGTTATCAGGGTAATGCAAGTAGAAGTGGAGGAAACTATAATCTGTAGCCTTTTGCAAAAACCTTTACAAATCTGAACTCCATGGCCAATAAAAATACAAGACAAAAGTTAACATTTGGAAAGTAAAAAGCAAATGCAATGCATATTACCTGAACATATTATAGTTGTATAAATAATTGAAAATCAAATGCTTTGGAAGAAAATGTGACTTGAATTTATAACAAAAGCTGAGGTTTATCAGATCAGCCTCTACTCTGTAGCTGGGTATAAACCCTCAGATAGTTGGGTAGTGTTCAAGAGAGAAGTCAAGATCCAGTGTATTGTCAGACACGTCAAGAAATAAGAGGTGGGAATCAAACAAAACTTTTTCAGAAAGGGCTATGTACTGTGGCTTTAGAATATCTTCCTCCCACAGCACATTGGTTTCCCACTTCTCACAGCCACTGAATAGTGTATGCAGACCCCCTGCACAGCACACAGTTCTCACCAGTCATTTCTGTATCTTCTGCAGTACTGCTTGCTCAGCTCATCACTTGGGTCAGAATAGTCAGTGCATTGCAGGGGCTATATAGACTCTTGAAATCTTTTCACAGAGTTAAACCAGGAATGGTACTCTCCCCACTCCCTTTGGTATCTTTGCTACAGCTCTGCTTATGGGGCTTAACAACGCAGCATAGGTGCAGAAAGATACTCCTGGAGATCGTGAGTGTGGAGCCCTGTAAAAGAACTGAGTCAAGTCTGACACAAGAGGAAGAGCTGAGACACAAACAGCCTAGTTACTATAGTGACAAAGGGGCGTGTATATTGAATGTGACAGTGTCCTTTTCAGCACTCGACATAACAGGTACCTTTTCTAAGATAACAATATAATTTATAATAGAAAAAAAAGGCAAACGTGTATATTGTGTATGCTGCTTTCTATCATATGCATATTTATTTCACAAAGCTGCAACAGTAAAAAACATCAAGGGTGGTAACAGAAAAAAAACGCTAGGTAAATAGGTATACCTGCGCTGTTACAGTCATGAACTAGCAACTTGTTAACAGCAGTGCTTTCATGTGAACTCTTTATTACCTAGCAATATGTGGAATAGAATCTGATCAGTAAGAATAATCCTGTTCTTAAAATCACCTCCCATTTTCTGTATTGTATGTAAACACCTACTGTTAGCCCCTTTTGTGATACAGCTCCTACAGAGTGCATAAAGAGCTGCATTATCAATTAATTTCCCTGGCTTCATTTTCCAGTCATACATCAGTGTCATGCTATGCATTGAAATATCTGTCTTCATAAATTTTCCTGTAGGAAATAAACCCAAAATGACACTTTTTGAAGTCTGGGAACCAATAATATAGACATATAATATTTTCAGTACTGAAAAAACTCACACTTCAGACTGATGAAAATCCCTTCTGTTTAAAATTATGAACAGTCTCACTGGTAATTTTTTCCTAAGAGGCTTTAAAATTTCTATTACTCAGTCCTCAGTGTTCTCTTCTTCAATGCATGTGTTAACATTATTATTTAATTATTTTGGATACATTTCAAAGGAAGCTAAAAACATGATAACTGTTTGCTATCATGTAGGATTTTCCTCATAAAAATTATTTTCTTTCATAAAATGATTGCATGTTTTAAACTCACCTCATCATAACACTGTTTAGTTCTGCACTCTTCTCTTTCAAGAGGTTCTGAACCGTCAGTTTAGACAGCAGAGTGGTCATTACTTGTGGAACTACTGTCCTCCATGGAATATTACTGCAGGCACTAAAAGTTGGTCTGTCTAATGGGTTAAATCTGTATTAAGGAAGAGCTTGGAGGGTGTGTTGTAATGTTCAGTCAAAAGATATAGAGGTGACCAGCTGAAGAAGTCCAAAAGGCCTCCTCCAAGGTAGTGTCTCACGTTAGCATGTCCTGTCTCTATTCCCCAGCCTGGGAGACTGACTTCTACAAAGTGAAAGCTCATGAATGTAGAACACTCATTTAATAGTTGGCTGACTTGCTGATACCACTGACAGAAGGGCAAGTCTGAGCCATCTGCAGTGGTCACGTTTTGGTGGACAACTTTGCTGTGGGATCTGATCTGAGATGGCCAACTCATTTCACACAGATTACTCAACAGCCTCCAGATATAGCAGTGCTGGTTGTTGGACCTGGGCTGGATTCAAACTGGCAGTTAAAGCATGAAAGGCTCCATATGCCAGTATCTCCCCTGAGCCATTAGGTGACATATGGTTTCATTCTCAGAAAAATGATGCTAAGCTGATCTGAAATTATGTATGCAAAGGTTAAAGGCGTCTTTTGCCGTGCCTCGTGGGAGCTTTTTACAGATATTTATATCACAGGGGAGAGATCCATAGCATGGAAACTATAAATCCCCTCATTCATTATGCCTATTCATGTTAAATTGAATGATCATTGAATGATCAAATGACTGAAGAAGTCTTTATGCCTTACAGTAGTATTTAAACTTGTTTTACCTGTTTTTGGGGGGTTTTGTTTGGTTTTGGGGGTTTTGTGTGTGTGTGTGTGTGTTTTGTTGCTATTCTTTCTTGTGGTTTTGTGTTTGTTGTTTTTTGGTTTTTTTAAGACAAATGAGAGTAAAGATGTTTGCATACTTATTAACTGCTTTCATCCAGCTATGTTAATTGCTTATGAAAACCATTATTAATTTAGTTTCTACCTGCATAATAACTGCCATGTCACCTGTCCATAGTTCTTGTGTAACCTGGCCAACAGAACTCCTAAACCTACCTTTGCTGAACTCCTGTTTTTATACTACTCCAAAACACGTCCAGAAAAATTTTCTGAGAAAACTGTAAGAGATGATTGGAATACACTATCTACAATTGAAGATCATGTTGAAATTGTAATTTCTTCCACACTATGGATTAAATTTAAAATATTCAATTTTCCATTTTAACTGAGTCCTGGCATCCAAACAACACAGAGATTAGCTTGACCTAACTTCCATTTCACACAGTCCAGCAGAAAGAGAATCAGCAGACTACTTTTCCCTTCCCCCAGCAAATTTCTTAGAAATCTTCTGAAATAGGGCTTTAAGTATATGAAGATTTAGAATAGCATGACCTCATGGGTAGGTCTTGCCTGCCCATCTGAAAGACAACAAATGGGGGAACCAGCCCAGGTTTCTTGACCACTGCTGCTAGATTGGCCAAAAAAAAAAAAAACAAAAAAAAAACAACCACACACACACACACACACAAATCTCTAGAAGACTGGTGAGCTTAGACATCTCTGTTGCTTAAAGTGAGGATTCAGATCTGTGAGAAATCTCTTGGAAAAGAAGAGCACAGATTTAAACAGTGTCATGATGAGGGGAGGTTAAAACATGCAATTATTTAATGAAAGAAAACAATTTTTATGAGGCAAAATGCTACATAATAACATGATAATGAGTACTCACAAAAATCTGGTCACAAATAAGTCTTCCAAGATGTTTGTTAACACTACAGAATTGCTGCTCTGCTTACTTGATCTCACCTAAAATGATTATGGCATAATCATTTTTCTTTGGAAATGTGGCACAAAACCTGATGCAGTCCTGGTGATTTCACTGAGAATTTTTTTGTGTTTTTATTCTCCTCACATTTCCTTCTTAGTAAGCAACATAAGTGCAGATTCTACAGTGGGCATAGGAGACATGTCATTATTGTCAGTTGTGGGTCTACAGCTGTTGCACCAAAGAAATGTTACTTCTGATGCCCCTAAACTCTTGTTGTAAATACGCCCCCAGAAGAGTAAAATATGCTTGTTAAGGGAGGGAAGCTACATGTGAGGGCATGCCTCAAGAGGAAACAGAGAATGATTGAAGTTTCAAGAGAAAGCTATAGGAGAAAAAGTCTTTTATAAACCACAGAGAAGCCTGGAGCATACTCTGTGGGATCTGGAGGAAGAGATAAAACCAAGGAATAAAAAAGCATGCATTGATAGAATGATCTAAGCTACCAGGAGAAAGAAGAAATGCTTGTAAGGAATGAAAATGTGTATCAGACACCTGCTGGAAATGAAGGTGACACAGGCCAGGAACTGATTTAGAAAGTGATCCTGTCACTAACTATCTAAATTGGTTCATAAACAGCATGAATGGAAAAGGTGTTTTTAGCCTTTACTGCAAATAAAGAGCACCTATTTTAGTAATTCACTTTCATATGTCATTTTTTGTATATACATTATAAAATACTGCTTAGTCAAAAATTTGAGTTAGAAATTTTAGACCACTGAGGATGACTGAGCAGACTGGAACATGTGGCTGCTGAAATAATTCTGAGGACTGAATACATGAAATATCCCACTCTTGGTATATTTTACTTCACTTTGTTTCTGTCACTCTTTTATTTCTTTTTCTACTCTATGATAGCATGTATAATTAGCCGCAGTCTGTTCTGTTCTATTTTTTTCCTAAAGCAGCCTACAAAAGCTCCCACTCTGTGTTTGTGTAGCTCTCTTAAGCATAACCATGAAAAGAGCTGTCAAAGAAGCTGTCATGAGCTGGGTAGGGGTCAGTGCTAATTAACAGAAGGACTTGTAAGAGGAATAGTGTGACTCTGAGATCAAGCCTGGAATGCTTGGACAGAAAAGAGCTAGGCAACACTTTTCTTCTTTTAATGTGAGAGCTCATAAAGCCAGAGAGGAGAAAGCTGCAATAGTAAAGATAAGGAGGTAAAACGGAGATGTTGGGATTTCAGTAGTGGTACTCCCAGCCTAATGCTTGCTGGGTGGTAAGGAAGGAGAGAGATCAGACACCTCAAAGATCAGGTTCAAGGTTCCAAACTGGGACAGATTTTTCAGTTGCTTAAAATTTAGCAGTCTCTCTCAGTATTAGGTGTAAATCAGCAAACTTTCACTTAATAGAAGACCTGAAGGTATAGCTGAGAAGCCAGTGAGGAAAAACCAATAAACTTATGTGTTCATAGGAGACAGAGAAGTCACTTGTGCCATTGCCTGAGTGTCTTCTGAACAGAAATGACAGCTGAAGATAATTTTATTAAAACTGGTTGTTCCGTCCCAAGAGTGAATTGTAAGTTTTCCATGGGAAGTCAGGCTGTTTTATCCCAAGGTGACTGTTTTCCATAGGGAAAATTAATGATTTACATTCAGGATCTCAAACTCTGCTGAACTGTGTGAACCTGCAGAGTGCAAACTAGGATCTCATATGAAATTATTTACACCAGCCATGGATTTAGAGCTTTCCAGTTTCAGGCAGGTGGTTATTCTAGTGGATCTGCTCTGATTTTTGCTATTCTATTCTCCAGGGCTATGACTCTCCACCACTTTCTAGTGTGTGGCTCCTAGAGAGGTTAATTTTTTTTAAAGTTGCATGATGGTCTACATTTAATCACAGTTATGAACAGAACATGAATTATATGCATTTTAAAGCCTTTTAACTTGATATAGTTAAACCAACACTTCAGTAATAAATAATTATTTTCTGCAGGTTAACCAAGGTCTTTTTCATTTGTACATCTATTTCCAATAGGTGGCACTCCAACAATTTCTGTAAGTGTTATGGTTGTTTGAGTCTGAACTCTTGAAAAAGCCAAAGTGTCTATCCAAATAATGAAAAATTGATTTGTAATTATTTTATATTAGACATCATACAAAAATCTTCTGTGTTTATAAATTATACATTCAAGGGTGTAAACAAAAGAAATAGCAGAAGAGAAAGATAAAGAAATTTGTGGAATTATTTGTTTATAAAATTTTGTGAAAAGGGTACTATGGCAATTTTATTTTGCACTCCAGGGTGTCTGGAGTGCTTGGCATAGAGACAATTCTTCTGCTTATGGTACTCTGGCATTTGATTCCACAAAACAGAGTTTCTTCTCAGAAGAGCTACTGCCAGTGAGAGAAAAAGGGAAAGAGTAAAGTTGAAAGAGATAGATCATGGGAGAACACAAGAAGTAACTATGATGCTGGATTTACTTAAATTCACAATAATGGTAAAATATTCTGAGCTCAATGATGTGCTTGCCCCTAAAGCTCAGTTGACTCCAGCTCCCTGTGATTCTTTGGCTGATGAACAAAGCTGGGGAGAAATCCTGTCAACACTGAATGCAATGACAGCGTTGCATAGGAGCTGGGATTTTACCTTACAGCACTTATCCTCCATCTATCCACAGTCATCAATTGTGACACAGAGAATAGCAGAGCTTTGGGGAAACCCCTAACTTGTCTGGAATGCTCTCTAAATCTAGTTTATAACCAAGAAAATAAGTGCATGTTCTTTGCTTTACATGAAGCAAATCTGGTGAATCAGCGTGGTCATTCTGTGTGCCAAGCAGAGGAAGGGCACACAGTTCAAAAGAATGGGACGTCTCATTCCAGTAAAGCTTGATCTGCCAAGGAGCAGTAGTGTTATGACTGAAAGCACGTTGTGCTGTTGGTATTACATGTGTTTCCCATGGATCTTTAATTTTATTCAGGATAGTCAGTCTTGTACAACAAACCCTTGGGAAAGTAAAAATAATGTCTTTGCAATTTCTAAGTTTATGGGTGCTATTTTAGACATTCAGCCTGTCATTCTGGGCAACAGTTCATCTTTCCTTCTCCCCAAAAGATGTAAATTTGAAGGTAAAATATGGTTTTAGGTGACTTACAGTGTAGTAACAAACATCTAGCCCCATCTCCTAAAGGAGTTTGGCATGGTTGATGGAGGTTGCAACCAAAATTCCTGAAGGGTAAAAGTGTTTTTTTAGCTAAACTTGCTGAAATCTGGCAAGACAAAACAAGTTGTAATATTAATCAAAAAGTTTTATTATTGAGTAGATTTAATTTCATGTTTGCAGTAAATGGCAAGGGATTTGCCTTCACTAAAAGCTTACCTGGAACACAGAGATCTTTACCCTATATTAACTTAGTATTTTTTATTTTGATAAGATGTGAGAGCATCAGTATGCAAAACCAATACATAAATATGCATTGTCTCATTGTGAAGAATTGTTTATAAGCACATACTAAGGGGCTTTTCTGAACATTAACTACAGTGTAGAAAGCATTCCCTTTTGCCAGCTGCTCCTTTTGTCAGATTGCTCCTTTACCATGCCCTCCAAATCATGTTTGGCCAGAGAACTTCATTGTCTTTTTGTGTTGTCTATATTTGTGTTGATCAGTCTGTCACACCAAGTGACAATCACACTACAGCTGGACTATGCAATATACTTTATTTTTACGTTTCTGGAAAAGGTATATGTCCTATGAAAGAGTCGTGGAGGAAAGGCATCATTATGGAGGAACCCTAATTGTAAATTGAACCACATAATTCCCTCCACCCCAAATTAGCAGTATAAGGTAAGAGATTGAATTTCGAGAGCTGTGGCATTCTTCCCTCAGTCCCAGTTTACTTGTCCTTGATTCATCTGGAGAGAAAACAGGCATGTTAAAAGGCAGTATAAAGCAGATAACTTCCATGTGCAAACAAGCATCTTTCAGGACCATGAACGTTTGAAAAATCCAGCTATTTATCATGTTACATATTTCTCATTGCCTGGTTTCACATATCAAAGCAATGTGATCATACTTTTCAAGCATAGGAGTAAATTTCTTATTGCGTCTTCCTGGTGAAGGGTTCAAAGTTTTAGCTCATCCTTTGCCTCATTTTTTCACCCTTCCTGCCATCCTAAAAGGACTAAGGTTTGGCTGCTTTGATAATCTACTTGTCCTAATAAATCTGAAAAGTGGCTGATTGGACTGCATAGACTAACCCTGACTTTTCCTTAGGGCTGACAAAGATGGTTTGCACAGGCTGGCTGGCTGTGACAGCTTCAGCTGTGGATTTAGGACTCCAACAGATCAGCTTTGTCAGATTTAGCTACAGGAGTTTTGGAAATTACCACCCCCACCTGCCCATTTCTCCTTATCAGCTGCAGGTTACTGCATTTGCTAGTCAGGATGACAGAATGGAAATTACCTTCTTACTTTGTTTGTCCCAGGTCAAGGACCCACATTTCAATGCAAAACCTTCATTCTTGACTCAAGCTAGTTCACCACATTGCACCTGTATGCTTAGATGGGTTGGGAGTCTGGGAGACAGGAAACTGGTACCAACAATTAGGTTTTGCAGTACTAAATCTGCCAAAACATCTCTGTTTATTTCCTAGGGAACCCTAGAAAACTTCAAAAATTGGAACTTCTACCTTGTGTTGTACTAATTTAGCAGTTTTCAAGCCACAGAGGATTTAATTTCTTGAAAAAAACCCAAACCATAACACACTCAGATCTGCCCAGGAATTCTGACTCTTCTTCTCCCTTTCCTTTTGCTTTACACTTACTAAAACCCACCTAAATTTAGGTTTTAATTTGGCTATGAATAAGTATGTGATATCTGAAGTGGACAAAATCTACATGCATAATTGCTAAAATATTTTTGCTTATTATATGCTGTATTTAATATTGAAATTTTGGTACATTATTTTTAATGAATATACAGATAATATTTGTGGTTCTTTGCTCAGCATTTTACATTGTTCATATGTATTTATATTTTTTATGATAATCTATGTCTAAGCAAAGTTATTTATTAACAGAAAGCATATGTATCGTGCATTTGATTGTATTGAAAATCTAAGCTATACAAATGTTGGTGCTATAGAAGGAAGGATTGGATGTCTTTTTAAGATACAGAGTTTTCACAAATACAATTTGACATGAAATTTTAGGATCTTTTTTTTTGGATTTTCTCAAAAAAGCAATACTTTGTGTGCTCTTGGCATTCTGTATTATGATATAAAAAAATCTTTCCTCAGGGAGTAGGTAAAATAATGCCAGTGTATTCCCTGGGAGCTGTGGAAAGATGCCAATTAAAGCATGATTTTGGTTACCTGTGCTTATTAACTTATCCCTAACTAACAAGTCAACAAGTTCCTGAGTTTTGGGCTCTGAACTATATTGTGTTAAACTCTTTTCCCCTGTGAGAATTGCAGAGCTGCATCTTTTAATGATGTTTCCCCTCTTTGGAGACGAATAAATGTTAGATATTGTCAGTACCCTCCTTCACAGTTTCTGTTTTAGCTCTGTTGGAATAGCTTTCTGCTTTTACTTATTCCCTTGATGCAAATTTTATTGAAATCTCAATTCCTTGTAAATATGATCTTAAACTATCTTTTTAATTTTATCTAGAGGAAACATAAAGCTACAGAGAATTGCTGTTCCTCCCTGTTTCTCTCTTCAAATACTCTCAGTAACTCTATAGGCAAAGAATTATTATTTTACTCACTTGTATGGCACCTTTGCTCTTCTAGCTGACGAAGATATTTGTGTCTTGTAGGGTGACTTGAAGGTCAGTAATGCTGGACTCTGAGAATCGCCCAGTGAAGAGAGAATTTTTAAAAGTCAGGACACCTTGCAAGTCCTGCTAATTTGATGAAAGGCTTAATCAGTGAAGATTAATTATGACTTTGCTGGATTTCCTTTGCTGCTAGAGGTAGTCAGAGCAAGTCTCAGGGTTTTGAATCCCTGGAAAACAAGGTCTTCCCTGTCAACCTTCAAAACTTCACCAGGACTACAACCAGAAAAGGTTAGCCAAAAGGTGGTTGCTCATCCTCAGGTCACATGACTCTTTGACTGAAAAAAAGCATGGGGGTAACATACTGTGGTTATGTGTGCTGTGTGAACACACAACACCACAAAGCTGGAAGTAGGGAGCTCTATTTTTTGTGCATGGATTTATCACAGGTGCAATGAAAATTCTTAGTGTGGGTGCAGTGTATTGCCCCTGCTGAGGTGTCACATTAGCCAATATAAATGTCATGGTCAGCACATACCTCTTCTCCACTACAGTTCCACGCCCAGTTTGACTTATGTGATGTTTCACTGTACTCACCCAAGGAGGCTTGTCTTGGGCAAGCCAGGTCTCCCTAACCCAGTGAAGTCTCACCCAAGAAAACTCTGGCTAGGTTTCTGTGGTGCCAGAAGATTGCATTAGCATTGCTGTGTTTGTTCACAGTTAATAATTTGATTGTTTTACTTATAATCAGCATCAGAAGATCTGGTCTTGACTTCGATTTCTGTTTTCCATTTCTCTCTTGCTTATATGTGCCTTCCCTTGTCATAGAGCTGCTTGGGAACACCAAAGAGAAACACTGCATCGTGTGCATTGACCAGGGTTCATCCTGTGACTGCCCTGCTGCTACAAGTGGTTGAATTTGGGACTGATATGAGCGACCAGCAGTTCTCAAGCAAATTCTGTCACATGCCATATCAGGGTGAAAATCAGTGTACAACAGAGAAAATCAGTGTACAACTAGATTCCTGTCTTCAGAGTCCTTTCCCACATTGGTGATTATAGACCTCATGGGCTGTTGCTACTCCTCCCAATAACGGAAGGGCAGCTTGAAGTAGCTGGGGAAGGCTGTGAAAAGTGGGATTAAGAGGTAGCTTTGGCTCTTACCCTTACTAGCTGAGTGGCAGCTGTGGAGGCAGCTGCCCTGAGTGGTCATCCCTCTTGCATGGTCTTCTTTGTGTATCTTTGGCATTTGGAGAAAATGATGGAACATGCTTTGCCCCACTCCCCAGTCACTCTCAGTGACACAGAATAGAGGTGTAAAACAGGTTCCATAGGAAAACACAGAACTTGGTTCCAGAGGGAGGGAGCAGAAGATCAGTTTACCAGTGCTACCAGGTGGATTTGAATACCCCTTCCTTGACCTTGCTCCTCTGACAGACTCCCATACCCTGCAAAAGAAGTACCTCATAAATAACTGAAAAACAAAGCAAAAGAACAAAAATCTTCTGCTTTGAAAGCAGTTTTATTTTGTGTTTAGGGCTTCCTAGAACCTGTGTGCCTGAGGCTTCTGGGGATGTGCTGGATCAGTGTTTTAGATTCCCTAGCATGGTTTTCCTTTCTAATGTATTCCTCCTATAGCTGGCAAGCACCCAAGGGAAATTGTGCAGAACACCAAGTATTAAGGAACCGAGGGTTAGAGCACTCTGATTGTGTTGCCTCCAGACTGGAGATGGGACATTATAAACTGACATTTTCCTGAAATTGAGATTGGAATTGCTGAAGCATTTAGGATAGTATGTTTGCATGTACTTCTCTTTGGAACCAAATCCCTTATCTTTAGCTGTAGTCCCAGTCCCCCTTGTGGAAGGCTTTCATTGTTTCAGTTTTAGCTGATTAAATGCTGCTGCTGGAAAAACTATGTTTCCTCCAGGCAAAATTCACATATGTGTGTTTAACTTGGTTTTCATTTTAATTTGCATTATATAATCTGGGGTAATTTGGAGCATCAAAAAGCATAATTAATTGTTTTTATTTCTATTTGTTTCCAGTGATTAAAAACTATTTTTCTGAGACAAGTCTTCAAAATACAAGTTTCTTGTTAGGAAACATATGTGTACAAGTCAGGAATTGTTCTGCAGCTTAGGAGATACCATTTGTAGATTAAGGACAGATGGCAATTACATGCCAGGCCATATTTTTCCCAATTCAAATTTTGCACTTGTTTATTGACAACATAGAAAAAAGAGCTGTTCAAAAAGAGAGCTGTTCAAAAATCCTGCAGCCTAGCTTTGAATTCTTGTTGCCTACTTGCCAACAGAAATACCAGACTTTCTTAAGGCTAGTTGAGGGCTGTCAATCAGGAGAATTTGCACTTGGAGAGGAGCCTTTACAGCTGAGTGCCAGAGATTCCAAAGAAGAGAATACCTGACAGAGACAATGGCACAGATAAAACTAGGCAGTGTACCTGCTCAAATTTTCTGGCTTTTGTTGAAAATGATGACTCAAATCTAGCAGTACTTGCGCTAGTCAGTATTATATTTTTCAAAACTAGCTTGCTGGGAGGAGTGCTAGTCTTATTATCAGGACTGGCTGTTTTCCCTGGTGTTCCCAGGGTGTGTAAAAGCAGTGCTCCAGTTCAACTACAAATATGGCAGTTAAAGTAGCTGAAGGTATACTTTCTTTCCACATCCTTAATGTTCATGGTGATACATTAACGGAGTGCTGTCAAAATCACTGTAGTAAAGATGCAAGATACATCTCTACCTACTTTGAGATGGTTTTCAAACATACTCTGGAATAAAAAATAAATAAAAAAAACCAAAACAACCAACCCAAAACAAAAAAAGCCCTCTGTTTTAGTTTTGAGATAAAGGGGGTATTTTGAAGTGCATCCACAAATTAAAGCAATAAAACATCCCATGAAACAACAGTGTTTTGCCTGAACATAGTGAAGTGTTACATATTAATTATTTCCATTAATTGCTCCTAATGATCTGTAGTGGCTAAAGGTAAACAAACTGAATATAAACAAAACATGTGTAGAAATTGTCTTGACCAAGCACATGCTATGGAATTTTGATATGGGCTCCAAAGGGGCTTGTTATTGGATGGAAGTACTGAAATTTGCCTGTGATTTAGTCATAAAACTTCTTGAACCTGTGTGCACTCTGTTAGTTTGTTGATAGACTCATTCAACACAATTGTCAGCCCTATAGTACGTATAATAGAGGGATCATTAGTTCTGGGAAAATGGAGTATTTTTCATCACTGTAGCAGACATGTGCAGATATCATAAATGGAGCCTGAAGAGTTTTAGTTCCAGGTTATTAAGTGTTCATTTGAGATGGTGGATAATAACTGCTGTTTCTGATATTTTAGATTAGATGGCCCTTATTGCTTGTAGGGCTTATTTTCAGTGACTGTTAGTCTTATTATTACAAATACTTATTTAATGACAGAGGCAGTATCAACAAAATCAGTAAACTCATGTACTGTCCAAAAGTATTGATTCATTGGTTAACACTTTATAATTAATTAAGCTCTAACAAGAACTCTGCTGCAATGATACCCAGTAACTAATGAGACAGTATTGTTATTTGAGACTTTTTATACATAAAAATGAACAATTGTGTGTTTTTTTTCACTTATTAGAATACATATAAAAGCACCAATACAAATGCTGTAGTGGAATCACCATCACCCCAGGTAAAAGCGAATATTTAGACATCAGGGCAAACACAGGTAATTTTTCAAAAGATTCTTCTGAAATAACACTGTTGACCACTCCACTAATGTTGTATTTTCCTTGCCTAATTAGATTCATAGCCTGTACTGCAACCTCAAATTCTGGCAATACTGATACAGTTCCTAAATGGAATAGTACATTAGATGGAGAAAAATAGCACTAACTATAGCAAAATATATTTGAAAATGTAATTTTCTACTGCTTAATTGTGAAGAGACAATACAGACTAAGCCTTTTGTATCAGTACTTTGCAGATATGTTTCCTTTGATTTAGGTACTAAATCTAATGGAATCAAGAACTTTTCACTATTAATTCAATTTTTTGAACTGTTCCCTATGGTTGCATCCCATAAACAGACATCGTGAAATTATAGTTCTGATCAAATGGCACCAACATTCATGTTGGATATGCAATACAATCATAATGTAAATCTAACACACAGGGGCTATTCTTTAAAGTACTGACCAAAATGGCTGAAACAAATACTATCTTTCAGATTTGCTGCTGCATCTTTTACCTCCCTTTGATTCTTGCCAGGTGATTATTCTGTTAGTGTAGTTTTTTGAAATTATAGCTCTCCTTCACCCTGTTGCTGTTTGCTGCGGGAAAATAGTGGCCCTAGTTGTGAACCATTGAAGTCATACTATTGTGAGTAGACCCACTGAGTCTGAATGCTGCCACTGAGTACCAGATAAAGATTAGGTCAGTAGTCTTTCACATACCAATAGATGCCAGTAGGAAATTATTATTTTATTTAAGAAATGGCATTTGAGACAAGTGTAGATAATTATGGAGGTAGCACATGATGACCTATAGTTTATTGTTAAGTTTGGCTTCCCCAGTAATAAATTTTTTTTTTCTGCTTCTTTGTCAGATGTCATTTTTGGGGCTGGAATTTTCCCCATAAACTTTGTATCCACCTTTCCTTGAAATATATTCAAAATGCTGACCACTGAATAATGCACAAATACACACAGCTGAAAGACTTGGGAATAAGTAGTAGATTTTTTGTATTGTCTGTCCTGACTACTGGATTTTTTAGTCCAGTTTTGTATTAAATACATAACACCATGAAGAGATCCTATTCTTCTTTGTAAGAAATAAATAGTTTTGTAATTCTTAATTCATGAACAGAGCTACATTTTGTTTATCCTCATTTATCTACAGATGCCCTTTTCAATCCACAAGTATTTTTATGTGAATTACTATTAATGCTGTGGCACAGTTAAATGTTTTTTACTGGGCAAGGTAGAAAACAGATCCCTCAGGACACAGGCAGTTTGTAATTAGGAGGAACGTTTGGTCTAGAAAATTGGTCATTATGCTCATATTCCTATCATTTAACTGTAGAAATGAACAACACATAACTATTTTAGGGTTTCAGAAGCCAGATCTATACTAAGTTTTATGGGGTGAGACTGTGTTCCAACACAGGCAGGTCCAGTAGTTATTCAACCAAACTGTGCTTAGTTGTACATGCTAGCACATCTGCATGGCTGTCTAATTAAATTATAATTCCTGAGCTCAGCTCTTGTATCTTCTGAAATCCACCTTTAGATCTACATGAAATGCATTAATACGCTTTGCTCCCATCTATATTGTTTTGGTTGGGTTATACTCATCTATCTTAACAAGTGGCTCAGCACATTACCAGCAGCTCAGTAGATCAAAATGGCTGATGCTGGTGTCCCTACATTAGGATAAACATGGTTCAGGGATTACATCAGACTCAATCTGATGTGGTTAGCTGGACCAAATACCTCCCATTATGCATTATTTGAGACAATAATATACATTATTATGTCTTAAAACTAGAGAGCTAGTGCTTGTCTCAGATCCTTAGAGGTTAGGCTCCTTTCGTGTGTGCTTGGAATACAGCTTTTGGTCCGGTTTAGGTTCTTCTGAAAGAAATATGGTTTGCAATGCATTAAATTGGCCCCAAACCAGTGTGTGGTATGTGTAGACAATCAAGAGCTTAGCTTAAAATATGGCTCTCCTGCTCTGACGTTAAGTGCAACTTCAAGTGTAGCTGCTGACAGGCATTGAGTTGCTTCATCCTACCTATAATGGATTGTGTGACAGCTTTTTGATGATGTCCAAGAGATGTCAGATTGCATATTAATGTGGTTTATAATCACCTGTTTGACTGTCTTGATTTGACTTCAACAACTGGCCACACTCAGAGATAGCTTAAGAAAGCAAACCTTGCTTTTTCTGAAGGATTAGTCACTGGTTCCAGAATCAGACACAGCATATAGGAGTAACCATGTGAGTGACTATAGATTCTGCACACATTGTGTGCCATGCACATGAATCTGGGCATGCTAAGTGGATGCTCTACAGCTGACATCAGTTTACCAACTTAAGTGCATGATCCTCGCCTATTGCATCATATATCATATGGTTAAAGTTCCATGACTGAAATACTAGTCACTGACCTATCCTGTACAGTTTTAGTGGTTTACTGACTTAGGAAAGTGCTGCTCTGCCTTATGTGCTGATGTAAGACATGGTAACATCATGCTAGTTCAAGGTCAGGGTGGTACTGATTATGCAGACTAATGCTGAATTCCAGTTCATTTTCTATTAGGCAAATTAATTAGCTTCAAGGAAAAACCTCTGGATAAATTGGTTTCTCTTCTCAAATGACTACTCCAACTTTCTTAATTTAGTTACCATAGTCTAAATTTTCATTTGAGTCTTCATTTTCTTATTTGTTTTTTCCCATTTTCTCCTTTGGAAAGGGAGAAGAACTAGGGACAAGGAAGGAAAAAAAGTGCTGTGTTCAGTTGAAGCACCCTACTCCCCCACCAGCTTATGCTCATTGGGTATCTTGTTTTATCAGTGGTGGCTGTGTATATGAACAAGACAGCTTTATAAAATATAACAATTCAATGTAAACTGATTTCTGTTTGGGGTTTTTTATTTAGAACCAGGTTTAACATTTCCAGGCATGTCTGAAATGCCTAAGTTCAGACTTGAGTTTCACCAATTCAGTGAATAAAGCAAAAGGATGAAACATCATCTGTCACCTTCCTGTCTTCCTTCAGCTTTGCAATTTGCAAGTGGCATATCTGGCTACCCCTGACTGCTAGACTTTATTATTTCTAGTACTTATTACCTGTCTTGCTCTGGCTGCATGTGCAGGTAGCACTGAAAAATGGATGAACACCCACATTTGGAAACAGGAAGCAACTGATGATCGGTACTATGGAGGCATCAAGTTACTGCTGTCATAAAATATGTTATAGCATAGGTAAGCATGACTAATGCATATGCACTTGAGAAACTCAAAAAGAGCTGCTTTTTACTAAGTGTGGGAGCATTTTAGTCTTGCATACTCATGATATACACACTCTGTGCTGCAGTGGATGTATCAAAAACCCATTCTCAACTGAAATAGGTTCCATGTACTTGCGAACATAAACTCCTTCAGTATGTACTCAGTACGATGCCAACGGCTTGTAGTGGAAGTGATTTCAGACAGTCCTGGAAGTCCTCAAAGCTCCTTATAGTGAAACTACTCCTCAGAGACCTAAGGTTGTTTTTGGATACTCACTGGGGAGTGCTGAAAACTGCTCTGTGTGAGTTACATCTACTTGTATCGTCTCTCTCCTGTATCTTACATAACTGTGTTCATAATAGTAAAAAACATTGACATTAAACATAAAAGAACCACAGATGCTTATTGAGATAGTTTTTCTCGGATCTTCTTCTCTTGTCACACTGACATAGAGTAGGGGTAAACTGCACTGGTGTGCAACATCATAAAGCAGTGGTTAAGTTAGCAAATCTAATAGATCTGCTTTTCAGAAGTGAAAAATCTGACATCTCTCCATTTCAATTGCACTGCATATGTTCTTTAGCTACTGCTACAGTAAGGTAAACTGCTAAGTCTTTTATATAAGGGCAGCTTGTTCAGGTCGTGTTTGATCAATCTCACCAAAGGAAATATTTAACTTGGGTTTCATGATTTAGGAATGGTATTCCTCAGTTTTGTACATCCACTAAAAAGAAAACTGAAAACTGCTCCCCTCCCCACCATCTAGTGAGAGAGACAAAGCAGAGATAAGGAGTTGACATAAGAACAATTTACTGGAAACAACAATGAGAAAAGGAAACTGAACAGTAAACAGCAACAATATTAATAAGAAAAGTATACAAAAAGAGGGTGATCTACATGCAAAAAAAGCTCACTGAACAACACCACATGGCACAACCCTGAGACAATGAACACATGATGAGTTCCCCACTCTGATGACCAGTCCACAAGACACACTTGCTCCCAAATGGAAACCACACCCACCTTCTTGTCCTAAGCAGGAATTCCATACTTTCAGCCCCTCACCCTACCCTCCTGTGATGACATGAGATGGTATAGAATAACAATCTGGACATGCCCACGCAGCTCCAGGCTCCACCCTTCATGACTACTGAGAAAAATTAACTCTGTCCAGGCTGAAAACCAGGACATTAGGTTACAGAAAACAACTTTTTTAGAGAACAGTGGGAAATAAATGAATGCAGAAGAAAAAGAACAGTCAGCAAAGGCAAAAGCAACTACAACTTTATTATTTTTCAGCATTATTTTTCTAATAGAAAATAGCCACTGAAAGAAGCAATTGTTTGAGGGTGGGGCAATTTTTATGAAAAGAAACTGATACTACAATCCTTTCAGTTTTAAGTTACAGAATAATATTTCAAACGTTTTAAGTCTTTCATGGAATAATAGCATTTTGGTGATAACTTGTTTTTTTTCTGTGGGAGAATGTAATTTTGTAGAAGTAGGAACATTTTCTAAAACTGTGTGTTTTGATGAAATATTGTTTTAAAAGGACAAAAAAAGCAGTTCTGTGAGCTCAAAATAGTGTAGCTATTTTGTTTTGTTTTGAAATTTATAAAATGTATTTCTATCTACTTCTTTAGTATAAACAAAGATTCAAGGTCAAATTCTATCTGGCACAATATTGCTTGCAAAAAATAGTTCTTTAGAATTATTACTCTTCTCTTGCATGCCAAAGATTAATTGAAGAGATAAAAAATTAATGTTTTAATCCAAAAGATACAGGATTTAGATACACAGACATATAGGTAAACAACACACTGCTATCACCCAGTGTTTAGTTATTCCTAGTTGTATTTCATATGACCTAGAAAAAGATGCAGCAGGTGTTTGGATTAGTGCACACCAGGTATGGCAAGTGATATCTTCCAAAGCATTCCTGTGCTGTTATGATGAACTGATGTGGTGCCTTCTATTTCAAACTCTCTTTCATACTGACTTGCACTTATGTTTGTTAGACTGGTTCATAATAACCTCAATAGTCTTTTTCTTACCTACCTCAAAAAAGTCAAACTAACTTCCTCTGTTCATTTAAAGATCAAATGTTTTGATATGTTGATCAGAAAAATTCTTTTTATGTCTTGTTTTCTGATTCCATTAAAGAATATATTTCTCCCCCTGTCCCGCTTATCAGGCTAATCCTTAACTCCCTTCACTGTGGCTCATCAAGACAGACAGAACATCTTATATCGGCATTGAGCCAGAGTCTGTGAGCTATGTAAATGGAAATGTGCAATTTTGCATGCAGCTGTCTGAATGTATTATCTCTATTAAAAAACCTGCCCTCTTTCCTAGCAATATGTTGTTGTCACTTGGAAATGCAGTTACATAAGAGAGTTCCAATGCATTACAGTAATAATATATCATGGAGAATTAGGTTTGTCTGCTTCTCATCTATCCCTTTGCATTTTTTTTATTTTATTTTTTTTTTTTTTTTAGATTATGCACTGAGCACTATTCTTGCACTGAATTTCAGTAGGACTTCAATAGTAGCTCTAGTAAGTAGTCTGGAAAAGTGCCAGATTCTGACCTTTTGCTTGTTCAGCAGTGTAATTGCTGGGTTAGAGGTGCATGCAGAAGGTCAAAGTTGGGCCCAATTCCTGCTCTGCTTACACAGTAGCTTTATGCAACAGTTTTATCTGGTGAGGGAAGAACCTCGATAGACAGTGGTGTCATTTGTTCATCCTGTGTTTTCATGTGTGGCTGGACCTGCCTTGCCCGCCCTTCCAACCGCAGAGTCCATTCGTGGCGGAGTCTGCAAAGAGAGTACAAGTGCTTAGCAAATACTGAGCCAAATCCTTCAAATGTATCCAGGGCTTTTCAGCAGGTTCGAAGCTTTCTCTCTTTCATCACCAGAGCACTTGTCCTGTATTTATTTACCAATTACACATTTCTCTAGCTTGCTAGATTGGGAATGCAGGGGAGAAAGGGATAGTGCTGATGCTATCAGTGGTTGACATTGCTGAATTCCAAATGAGTCAAACAGCTGCTGAAATACTGTCACTGTGAAGAACTGTTTTTTTCCTCTGGGGTATTCTCATAGTCACACAGAAGTATTGCCTATGCAGTAAGGTCATTCAGTGTGTCAATTAAAAAATACCATTTCTTCCCCCAGCTGCCAGGTTTACTGTAAAATGTTGTGGAGAAGAGCAAGCAGAACTTAAAATATATCATTTTGGGTTAGGAAAAAAAAATCTCTTTGGACCTTTATATGTGTTTAATGAAAAGAATTTATGTCACATGCAAGAGGAGCCACATAGCTTCAAGACACTAGTATGGCACAAACAGAAGAGAAAAACTCTAAGGACCACTGCAAGATATTGTTAGCTGGTTTGTTTTCTGAAGGAAATGTTGTTTTGAAACACTTGACTCAGGAATGCTGTAAGAGTAGATATCATATGGTAATGCCAAATGCATCGTTGAATATATGTGTTTTTATATTACATTTGGTGTGATGAAAAGAACAGCAGCCAATTATTTCATCTGAGAATAACTCAGCAGTAGCTGGTTCACATGGATGCTTGTGGTATCTTGGCTTCTGAGTTTGACTTTAGATTGTGCTTTAAACTACCTAGTCTTCACTCTTCTTTTGGGTCAAGCCTCAAAAAAAAAGGTGGAGTTAGTTAGGAAAAATTTGCCACTAAAAATTGCATGTTCCTTGTCAACCAATGTCATAGGTGTCACAAAGGGAGCACTTGGCTGTACTTAAAACCATGTAATTTTCCCAGGTGCTACTTACACAAGGTAGTGGACCTCTAGGTTTTGTAATGAAAGTATCTATTACCTCCTGAAAGTACTTTTTTTTTTTCAGATTAGAGAACACTTTGTGAGCAATACAAGCTTTGACTGGGTAAGTGACCTTGAAGGAACTTGGTTGGATCTATTTCAGTTGTGACCAGTCAGTAAAGACATATTGAATATGTAAGTTAAGACATATTCAAAGTTTTTTTGCTGCATTTTTTTTTTTCTTCAGAGAAGATTTTATAAAAGCTTTTAACTTTGTGAAGTTACAAATATTATCTACAGCACTAAGTGCAATTTGTTTGTACTGTCTTCTTGTGGTAATTCTTATGATTTAGAGTTGATAAGAGTTTCCAGTGAAGCTGAACACTTTCCTGTGTTTTATCATACATTTTTTCTCTCCAGCAATTTTGTGATTTGGATTTGGGAATATTACTGATTAGACAGAGTAGAATACTGGAAGCAGGATTGTCTTCATCTGACTTTGCTGGAACACAAGGCCTGCCCAAATTTTGATTTCCAAGTTTTTATATGATAAGACTAACTTCTTTTTTGGACACTAAGGTCAAAGTACCTGGAATTTTTTAAAAGAAACAGCCCTTTAGCAGAACATTCCAATTTGCTGAAGTCAAATTAATTTATGAGAATGTCTTAGTTTTGATGCAGGAAATCCTTTGTTAACTTCAAGAGGAAAGCACAACAGAAAAATGCAAGAGACATGGTATTTCTTGCCTTCTGTCTCTGCCCATTATTGTCAGGGAATTGACTTAGTGTGCAGGACACTCTGGTTCAAACTCCTGAGTTGCAACAAGTTGAACAAATACTTGAAACAGTCTATCCCGCTTGCGCAGGGTACCTATACCATAGTCACAGCTCCTTCTAGGCAGTCCTATTGTTTTACACTGTTTTGTAAAAAGCAAAGCAAAACAAAACCAACCAACCAAAAAACCCCACCACACACACACACACACACACACACACACACAACCCCAAAAAAACCAAACAAAAAAACCCCCCCCACACC
>JAWWTY010000088.1:34284722-34316429 GCA_035222235.1 Margarornis squamiger | reverse complement strand
AAACCACCACCAAACCACCCCCCCCCCCCCCAACAAAACTTCTACTGCTTTTGCCATGAAACAAGAAAATCTTCTTGTCTTTTTTCTATCTTTGAGCTTATATTTTATGAAGGGCTGTTAAACATGACAAAGGTGCCATGGTTTTTTTATACTACAGATTAAAGTTGGTGGGTTTCCCTTTAACACAATACTGTTTTATTTATTTTTGTAGCTGTACCAGTTCCAGGTAGAATTCTTGATATTTTCTGGCTGCCACAAGCCATAATGCCAAAGTGCTTTATTTTTTCATGGCTGTACTCCAAGGCCTTTGAAGAATGCTCATGAGGTTTAAGGGTGAGGGGTGTCTGAGTTTCCATGCAGAAGAGCCATAGTAACATGAGACAAGCAGCTGTGAGAGGAAAAGTGCCAAAGATCCAGAACACAATCTGTGCTATGAATAAAGCAGCACAATAACAGGTTACCTTATTTTAGAACACGTGATGACATGCCTTGCTGTGCAAAAGAAAAATACCACTTACTTGTTCAGGGCACTTTTGCTTAACCTAGACTCTTCAGCTTCTTGTTGCTTAGTTTGCTCTTGGATGACCTTTTCCCAGAAGTTCTTCAGCCCTTCCGCATCATGACCACTCATCTTGTGGCGTCTAAAGTCGGTGTGCTTGCTCATTTTCTGAAAAGCAATTTGGAGGTCAGAGCAGTCAGAAGTCTAACCTGAGGCAGACGCTGTGTTACTTAGCCCCTTGAAATTTCATTCTTGTGAAGTGCTATTAAAATAAAGTATGTCACCTGAAAAGAATAGGCAACTGATGCTTATTCTGCCTTGAACCAAAATATAAGGCATTGAAACAGGCCTTGGGTGACAGTCAATTGGTACAACTATCTTTTTTTTTACTGAGTAATGACTACACATGGCACAGTTCACTGAAATATTACAAATGCCTCAGTATATGTGAGATTTTAAGTGATTTTGGAAGAACTTGGGAAAAATGTTTTTAAATATAGTGCCATTGTCACTGAAATTCAGATTAGATGTGAAGGGCTTTCCTTTTTTCTATCTCACATAGTTTTAAAATAGATCATAGATTGTTTTATCCAAGGGAAATGCATTGCTCTTAAATGATTCCTTTTATTACTCCAAATTATACCATCCACAAAATATGAAGAGGAATTATGAATCTAAAGTTGAAGCACACAGAGTGCAAAGCTCTGGGGAACTTGTTACGGCCTTGTTCTTTATTTTACCAAAATTCAGTCTTAAATACTTTTAAAAGCAGACCTTGTTAAAATACAAGGATGAGTTCCATAAATGGGAAAAAGGACAGAAATTAAGTGAATTTTTCCTTGCTAAATGCACGTTATTCAAACAGGTAGGGTTTTAAGTCCTTGCTGATATTACCATATTGCATTGGTTATCAGATCATAATTGTGCTTTGAAAAGTTAAATTCTGTTGTTTATTTCCTGCATCAAACTTCTCTGCTGAGCCCCACCAAATAGTGGGAGAATGAAAGAAAGAAAGAAACCTAAACAGTAACCCCATACTCCTCAGTTTTCTGTGGCTAAATCAGAACTTGATTTTAGGGTTCCTATGAAATCCCTTTGCTTCCTTGTGTTCATCTGTATTCTGCTATGATTCAATACTTTTGCTAATGCTCCACTTTGTCATGCTGATGAATTAATGCGCTCATAGACACTGATACATACTTGTGAATCTTCTTCACAGATGAGGTCATACTTTGCACTATCCTTGATAAACACTAGAAAGACTATGCTAATATAGGACAATCTGAGGAAACTCTTGCTTTGTACGCTGCTGTAAGTGGAAGATCAGAGTAGAAGAAAAGGACAGTCAGTGTAACACCTTTAAGACAGATTTGTGTAAGGTCTTACTATTAAATACTGTATTATAAACTCCTGAATCCTTAAATGGGCACATACAGAAGTCCTTGGCATCTTCCTAGATTGAATATTTCAGATTTGTCATCATTTTCACAGATCTGTTTTTTAGAAAGATCAATAATAACAAATAATTTTGCCAAACTTGGTGTGAAGTCTGACTAGACTAAAAAACCTGCTTAACGAAAAGAAAAATCTTTTTCAGATGCAATATTTTTCCACTGAGAAGTCCAGTTGCCTAAAGACCAGCACAGTCCAACTGGAGTTGTAAGCGTGAACTGGTTAGTCCATGTAATATAATATCCTACATGGTGAAGTATCTTAAGTGCTTAGGATACTGGTACTCTTGACAACAAGATTAGCAAGAGCTGCAATATCACCAAAACAACGAGATAGTTTTCTCTGAGGCAAACAGCATTTTTCTGTTATTTCCCTTGCTGTGGGCTTGGGATGCTGTTGATGTAGCACAGCGGGATACAGGGCAAATTGTTACATTGGTACGGGTACAGAAGTTCCACTAGCACCTTTTGCAGTACGTGTTGTATTTATTGATGAATATAGTCTAAAGGGGAATATGGGTAGTCTTAATGATCTTTCATCTCACTTTGAGGCCCCAAAATAATAGTATTATTTGAGGTTTCATCTTGCAAAAGGATATGCATGTCCCAATGCACTGGGACATGCCCTATCTGTATATTAATTCTATTGGCTTTGAGCAGTGTTAAAATAAGTGCTCTGGTAATAGCTTGTTACAGCAAGTAATGGAATCTGATTATTTCATCATTCCTGGATCACCACTTAAAGGCTCTTCTATCAGAAAAGGCTGCCCACTTGACACTCTACAGATAATTATCCCATTGCCTCAGAAGCCAAGTGCATGTTGCTGACAAACTGTCTGAGTCAGTTTGCCCTCCAAACCCTATTATACTTTGCCTCATGTAAGAATCTGCCATAACACATTAACCTTTCATTAGGTATTAAATTTTTATGATTATTAAACTTCTAGTAGATATTCTTCAAGTGGTACAAAGAAGGGTCAGTCTTTATCTGAGGTCTAAATTTGTAAGATTTTGAGAGGGTGCATGAGGGTTTTGGCTGCCTTAAGTCTTGGCTGCTCCACTCAGAGAAACAAGCTGTGATCAGATGAGTGCCCAAAAGATGGAGGCACTTTGGCAAAGGTTAGTCTGGTATGTCTGTCTGACTTTTTGCAAGTCAAGAACATCTGACTTGATAATAGTTCCTAGGAATGTCAGTGACAGTGAATATTTTACATGGTATTTCCATGGTCCTTGCTAAGACAGATTCTTGTAAAACTTTTGAAATCAGCACTGTCTGGCATTATTGGCCAGCATCTCTTGTGCTATCAAGTGTGAAAACACCTTTTCTTTGAGCCTGGCATTTCAACATCCATGTGTAGAGATTAGGGTTCATGTGTACTGTGTAATATCTTCTTTTTTATTTCTAATTGAAAGATTCTACTTGGTTTAGATTTTTGCATAATTCTCTAGATTTGGGGTTCTCTTGTATAAAAAAAAAAAGTCTTAATTATTACTGCTATAGAAAACATATTTTGTTGATGTGTGATTTTCTTCTTTCTTTTTAGATGACCCAATAATATAAATTGGATTTACACAGACAGTTGGACTTAAGTCTATCAAACTTGTTCTCAGTTCATTCAGTCAGACACCTCAGGTTTCAGAAACTGGCAGGACAGTTAGATTTTCTCTGTAAATAAAAACACCACTTTCTCACAGTCACTTGACCTGCTTTTTCTGGGTGGAGAGTGAGCAAGGAAAAGAGGTTCTTTATCATCCTTATTTGCATTTTGGAGTGCCAGATATCATTCCAAAGATATTAAAAGAAAGTAAAGGAAGTATCTTTCTGTGTCCTAATGGCAGGTGATTTTAGCATGCTTATCCACTGATATGAATGTAAAATAAGTAAAGCAATACTTCTATGATACAAAATTATTCATTCAGAAGACCTGAGTTGTAAGTATCATTTATGGACTAAAAATTTATAATACTTTCTGCAGTACATTTTCTATGAGGGGCTACTAAGATGTGTATAACAGTGGTGCAAGACAGAGTCCCTTATTAAATCTTCAACCAAGATAGTTAAGGAGAAACTATTTTGTGTGGGTTTAACAGCCCTACCTGTCCATTTGAAGTATAGCTGGCTGCTTTTTTAGAGATCCAAGCTGCTAAAACAACATTTAATTTAAAGAAACGTAAAATTAGATCTTAAGATGGCTTATGCATTTAGTAATTCTGAAACTCAACTATCAAAATACATATATGTGTGTACAAAAGAATATTTTACAGCATTCATCATTTGTGGGAGTTAATTTATGTGCTAACAAATTATTAATTTATGGTGATGTCCACAAGAAGAAGTAATTTAAAAAAAAAAAAAAATTAATGGCACTGCAAAAGAAAAATCTGCATTTAGAATCAAACCATAAATCAAATGGCCATGCAGCAATCTGTAAGACAGCCAATCACTCATGAATTACATATAGCATCTACATAAAGTAGATTGGTTTAAACTCTTTGAGCTCATGTCCCAGACCATGTGTAAAGGAGGATCAAAATATGAATGATGAGCAGATCTCTCTCGTGCAAGAGAGAGGAAATTTTATTTCTTGCTGTAAGTTGTCATATGCACAAGTTTTATTCACTGGAAGAAAATTAATATAGAAACAGCCAGGGGTACAATCTTCTTTCATTTGATCTGGTCTGCATCTGAATATGCTTTGGAAAGGTGTTAAATTAGTAAGTTTTGAAATATTCTGGTCTTAGCCCCTACCTGGTCTGCATATTTTGAATTATTGTAATACCAGACAACCTCAAGTGAGGTACAAAAAGGAATTTTAAAAAATATCCAATGCAAATCATTTTTCTTCTACACACTTTGTAATTTCTGCTTTGGACTCTTTCTGGAGGAATTTTAAGAGTCAGAAATGGCTCTTAATGTTTTGAATAAAATTGTTATTTTTAGTTACCTTTATACGAAATCAGCAAGCAAAAGAAAAAAATCTTTTCTAAAGTCTCAAAAGGTATTTTTTACCCTCTTTCAGTCTGTCTATTTAATATGCATCTTAAGCTAGACATTGCCTTAAAAATTCAGTGTTTTCATAGAGTAATTTTTATACACAATACTTGCTCATACAATGAAGTTCTCTGAAAATCTTTTACTTTTTCGTGAAATTAAGTACATTTACTTTTTAGTACATTCAGTAAAACTGTTAGCTGAACATATTTTGAGAAAAAGTTCAAAGTAATTTTTAACCTAAATTATGTATAACTTAAAAAATTTACTAGTTTGGCAAATAAAAAGAGAACAACTTTATACTTTTTGTCTTACTGGAAAATATTTTAACCAGCAACATGAAGTAATGTTTGAACATTTCCAAAGTTTATTTTCAAAATGTTTGCTGAAAGACAAAGACTTCATCAAGAATGTTTTTTTTTTCATTTATATATTAAAAATATTTCCTTTCTAAAAGATGGAGATAGGTCTGATTTTAACTTTTTCAATGAATTTGAGGATTCAGCCAATTTTAATGTGTAACACAAGCATGTTTCTGAAAGAATTTCCACAGTCACTTCAGAGGTTTTTGAAGATCATTGTAAACAATGGAAAGATTATCTTTGACTTAAACTAGACTCAGTCCCTTGGGTCATATTATGACCATGAGCTATTTTATTTTTGTCAGGACACCAATTAATATCCTATTCCTGTTGCCCTTCTCCAGGGTTTGTTTGCCTAAGCACAGAATGTTTTCCAGCATTATATAAATATTACAGTACATTATATGAGTTCAAAGCCTGTTTATGGTGCTCTTTCTTTTCTTTTTAAATAAAGGGAGCTTAATGTTCTCAAAAGTTTTAAATTACACTTACAGAATACGTAATTTGAGTGAGTATCCCCTTACATGTTCCTTTTATGATGGTTTTCCTTTCCCCTAAAGTATATGTAATACAGAAATTCTAGTAATACCATAAAAGATAGTAACAAATAACAGGTTAATAATTGAAGTTATGATTAGAGTAAAACAAGCAAGATACCTCTTACGTTTGATAAATCACACAGGATCAGGCTATTTTTCACAAAAGTATTTTGTTATATACAAAATTGAAGGTTATGGACGGAAAAAGAAGAAAACCTTATTCAAATTAACATGACTTAACAAAATGTAAAATAAATGTATATCCTGTATTTCTAGGCATTTCTAGGTTTGATAATCAAGACAGGAAGAGAAAATCTTACTTTGTCCAAAATACAAGAACAAAATGCTTACTTTTATTGTATAATATCTTCCTCTTCTGTCAAAGTATGGTTTTCTCGAGTGATTACTGAGTCATGTCAGTTTTACCTCTGGGTTCCCCTTTTCAAGAGAACTCCAGCTGCCAGGAATAACTGATGAAATCTATTCATCTGTCACTCATTTTTATTTGTGAGTGATGACATCTGCTATTATGAATTAGTTTAACGGCAGGGGGAAAAAACACAAACCTACAGTCTCATTTTGTAAAGTCTGAAACACACCAAGTGGAATGACCAGACAGTTACAGGGCACAAACTCTGAATGCCACATTTGATCTGTGCTATAAATTTTGGCAGGTGCCACTGATGTCATAACTTGGCTCTGGAGAAACAAGTGCAGATCACTGTAACATAATGTCCATATGACTTGCAAGAATTCAGCACTGTCCACTCCAAGAAAAAGGATAGATCTGAAAAGAACATGTTAAATAACGGCTTGTCTCAGGATTGTGCTACCGAGTGACTGACAGACAAACAGATTTCTTTTTCACTCCTTTTGAAGTGCTGGTGTGTAAAAGCACCTGGTAGGCTACATGACAGGATTCCAGCTAAGCTGTTAATACACTGAATAGTGCAGGAATCTGAATTCAGCGAGCTGTGAGCTGAAACACAGCATATATAATTTGTTACAGAATTTAGCACTTCCACTTCCTGGACAGATTCTTCCTCCCTCCACTGGTACCTCCGGGTGAACAGAAAAACACACACAAATAAGGTGCTACTTACTTGGACAGAACGAGAGCAGACAGTGACAGACCTGCTTTCAGCTGTTATTTACAACCTGACTGCATAACTCATTCAAAAGTTTGGCAAGTTCCATCTTGAAATTAATTATGTTTCTTACTCTAAGGATTTTCAGTGAAAGGTTGCTCCAGAATTTTCTGTGCAAAGTACTGTAAATTTTCTTTTAATTTACAACCGGAATGTATTCAAGAGACAAGTTACCCTTCCCTTGTCTTCAGGGTATGTATGGCAAGAGTCACCTCCCCTCTCATTCCTTGTTTTGATGTTCGATCACTTGAGGACTTTGGACTCTTCTCATACTCATTTTCTTGATAGGTCTCATGACCCTTTTCTGTGGTGTCACTGAACACAGGCAATGAGAATTGTATGTCACATTCCATCTGAGTATTATTCCCTGACATGTTTCCCTATTTTGTTTAGATATAATAATCTAAAGTAATATTTATCTTTTTCAGAGTAGTACAATGCTCATAACATCTTTCTAATTGGTTCATGGACCTACCAATTTTTTGTCTTATTTTTTGCAGCTTATAAGCTCCAAGTTATGACAGAAATTTTCATTGGATCCTGTGTTCACAACCTGACTTTAGCATGACTTTCTTTCTGTATTTCAGTCCTTCAGATAATTTATTACTTTTGTCTTTGAAGTTCAGTCCCCTATGCTTATGACAACCTTTGTGTCATCCAGAAAATTTCTTTAACTCACTGCTTCATTTTGTGACAAATGCTACAGCTCAAAATATTAATAACAGGTTCTAAGACCTGTCTGAATAAATCCCTTTTTTAAAACTTCTTGCAGTTAAGGAGCTTTCACTAAAAGATGTTAGCTGATTTTAACCACTTCTGAGTTTAAATAGATAACCCTTGTTGGGACCATCAGAGATAAAAGCTGGGTCCTCTGTAGGGAAGAGGAGAAGACAGTAAAGATGAGGCAATGAAATCCATGTTATCTCTTACCGTGAAGAGTAACAGGTTATTTATTGTCTGCTGGATATGGTTAGTAGATGGCAAAAAGAAAGAGAGAGGGAGATTGTAATGTGTCATTAAGTTTCCCTATAGAGTCCATGGTTAGTTTAGACGAACAGCAAAATCAATTTTTCCATCATTCAGGAAGACACTCAGCACTGCTACTGTTAGTGGAAGGTAGCCCATGAAATGTAACATGAAGTTGATAATTCACTGTTCCAGGACAGACTTCTCTGATTGATAGCTGAACCTGAATGCTAGACAAATGCCCAAGTTGCTGCTGATAGTGTCAGACTTACAGCTTTTCTTTTTGGGTCTGCTCTCCTTCATATAAATAATGCAAAACTCTGGGCTTGAGAGGCAGTGCCAGCAGCATGCTTGTTTGATCTCCTGTATATCTCAGAGGTGTGTTTTCTCCTTTCCCAGATTATTGAATATATTGCCTCCCATTTTGGCTACTAGGTATTCTAAGGCATGTTTTTTCCATGGCAAGTGAGTTACTTAGAATCGCTTTTGTAAAATGTGAATTTTCCTGTAGCCCAGACATAAAACAGATCTCAAAATCACGCTTGTGTTCTTGTGTTAGAACTGCCGGAATTCAATGAGTCTGAGAGCTCACATGTGGTTCCACTACATAGTACCAGTGATTCCTAGTGGCAAGAAAGCATAGAAAACACTAGACAAAGGACAATACTACAACAAAGCACACAGAGAAATAATCAGAACTCTTTGGTCTTTCTAAATTAAGTGACTGAGACTTGGGAAGTAAGACTGATCACCGTAGTGTCCATCTGATACTACACAGAGGTAAGAGTGTAGTGTACTACAGCCTTCTGGTACTAGAGTCAATTGCAGTAATTTATGTGACTTTAGAAGTAGCACAAATTTTCTCTATAGAATTGACAGACAAATCAATATTTTGAGTAAATTATTTCAACTTTATGAAGAAAGTAGATACCACTATACCTTGGAGTTTTACAGTCTAACTTGACAGTTTCACCTAAGACAAGTGCACAGTGTGCCTCTCCCAGTAAGGTTCTGACAGTTGGTTTTGCTCATTTGTAATGGTTTGATCTGTTAACAGGTCTCAGGTAATGTTGTCTTGCGCTTTCATAAGCTTTGGTATAATTGATTGTGTTTTGGATGTTCTGTTATAGTAACTCAGTTTGCTACCCTTTCATCACCTTGTATTTTTTGGTTTTTGGTGAAGACATCACCATTTATATGGAGGGTTTTATTGCTTTATGCAGTGCAGAATGTGGCTGTGAACCTTGGTGCTTATAAGATTGTATTTTAGAGGGTTTCCTTACTGTATTACTGTCAGGGCCTGGAGAACCTCAACAGGCCATCAAAGACCAGCCCAGTCTCACCTGGGACCCATACCTCTGCCATATACCCTGTTTCAGCTCAGGCCCAGGACTCTGGTTCCTGAGCTCTGTCCAACAAATCCACATACCCAGCCCTGTCTCTCATCCTGTCCTTGGACAGATCTCATATCTACATGACAGAGCAGGTAGCTGGCAAAACTAATTAACAACAACATGTTAGGTAATTTGTCTCCAGATCTGTCTCCTGAATGTGTTCTTGATCTCTTTTGTGCCCTTCGCATTTTTGGGGCTGCCAATAGATGCTAGTACCAGTGTCTGATGTAGGACACTGATTGACCTGCCATTCTGAGATCCCACATCAGGGTGACTACTTCTTTTTGGTAGAGGCACTGCCTGTGCTGTGGTCACACTTGGTTCCTGGACCATTCCTCTGTCATGGGGAAACCTGGTTTTTGTTTCTACCTAAAAATTTCCACAGAATCAACTTCTTGGATGATAGCATTATAGACATATCAAAGACTATGGAATACCATCACTAAAGTCAGGAATGAGTATGGAAAAAAGACTGCCTCACCTATGGTTGGGATATCTCTGATCACTACAGAATTCTGTGAAAAAATGCTCACAAATAAGAGTTTCAGTGATACCACGTGCTATGTTGTTGATGCAGACCCTGCTATTAATAGTCACAGTCACTGAAGTGTCTCCTGCGCTGAGAAACCATGAACGCATCTTCCACAGCTGTCATTGATATTGAGGTGCACTCACATAAGTGGTTCAGAACCGTTTTTCTTTAACTGAGTGACTGAAAGGATACCTTATTACTGTCAAGTACATCAAGGTGGAGGACAGCTGAACACAAAATACTGCCCTAGCCATATGTGTATTCAGATATAGCATGTGGTCAGTTGTGTAGATACTTTTATCTAAAATAGGTATCGCAAAGTAGATTCTTCAAGCCAGGCAAATTTCCTTGTCCTCTCTGAGCTCATGACAAGAACACATGGATTGAATTGCAATGTGAGAAGATTGTCAAAGAGGGGAGAACTTGAGGCTGGGGAAGGTAACATCTGGAGATTAGCTCCATGGCTAGTCTGACACAGATGAGCAGCACATGATCCCACTGAGCATGGAGGTGCCGGTTACCCTTCTGATTGTAATTTGACAGCAATGACGCTTGGCAATGTGTTGCCAGTCAAACTGTGATTGGAAAACAATAATTGATGGAATGATCCAGGGACTACTTCAGTAATCGTGTCTCTGCCTTGACTTATTTCTAAGTTACTTCTACTTACACAAATGGTTTATAGTGAATTTTACACAGCTAGACTTCTCTTGCTATGTTGATGCTGTCAGTAAGATGCTTGTTTGCGTTAGATAACCAAAACTTATCCTTCATTGATAAGACACAAATTAATTTGTTAAAAAGCATTGAAGATTTCAGTGGACACTTAACTTCAGTGAGCTCTGTATAGTCTTATCAGGACTGTTTGTATTTTGTCTATTGAATGTTATTTTGAAGCATGAGGGGAAGGCATCAAAAGGAATGAAGACTGAATTGTGCTACAGCAGCTGAATCCTGGTTTTGACTGACACTAAGCTGCGGCCAGTTTGTGGGGCCTGCAGCACATGAAGTAGGCTCCCTCATGATAGGGCTGTGTTATGAATGCAAGGTGAATGAAAGAGGACAATGTGGTAGGTGATAATGAAGTACAGATGGTACTGCAGTCTTTGTATACTCTGAGAAAGTGTTCTTACTGTCTCAACATTCTAGCTTTGCTACTCAGCAAAAGCAGCCACCAACTACTTACTCAGGACATTCCTTCTCTGTAGTGTTCACTTGCTGAATCTTGTCTTACTGCCATGTTCTGCATTTCTTTTCTTCCACACTTTCACGTATGCTCTGTGGATGCATCTTTAGTTGTCTGGCTTTGATCAGAAGGGTCAAACTTCCTTATGTTTGAAAATCAGGATGATGAACATTTTCTCTGCAACTAGACACATAAACAGCACACAGGATATAAGGGTTCTAACTACCTTCTTTCCCATATCAGGGAACTGCTGCAAATGGTAGAATCAATTTCAATTCTCTGTGTGCACCAGAAATGAAGACACAGTATTGATTGTTCACAGGAGAACGTGCCAGAGAGACTGCAAAAGTAGGGGACAAGGTGAAAACAGTGCAGCTGGCCCTCCATGGTGTCTTTAAGCTCATGTAGACAGACTTCAGACTAGATGATGTGATGTTTTTTTCTCTGTATTGCTCCAGACCAGCAAGCATGTATCTCTAATGAAGTTAGCTGTATTATATCACAGTCCTGCATAAGCTAGCTAAAGAAATGTAAAACTGTTGTACAAGAAAAGCAATTGGAGAAGGCTGATATCTTGAAAACTAGGACATGGTGTAATACTACCTCAATCTACAACTTAAAGAAAGACTTGAAGAAGTAAGAAATGTTAAGAAATCTTTAGGAACAGGAAAGTCCAGAATGGAAGACAACACAGGGGCCCTATGAAAGGGAAGTTAGAAGGTTCAGAGAGGAATGAAAAGGTTATTATACCACAAAATAAATATTTGTGAAAAGACTAATTGAAATTTGGCATGAACAGACCAATATAAAATCTACCAGTGCAGAATTAATCTGTGAAAATCTTTTGAACTAATTTGATTTCACAACCTGAGTTTACAGCTGGTCAGTGCTTTGCATTGTGGAATTGTATTACTGGAACAGAAAAAATGAGTTCACTATTATAAAGAAAAGGGACTTGGAAATGTTTGTCTAAGAGGCTATATCAGAGTGTATTCAAAATACACTCTTAATAGCCCAATAGTTCTCCAAAGTAGACAAGCAGATTATTATATTCATAACATCTGGAAAAATAGCCAGTGTACTTCAGCTGACAGTGAAAAAGGAATTGTGTATAATAACTGCAAGTTGATGTTTTATTCATACTAAAATGTTCAGATCTACTAATTACCTTGTGACTTGCTAAGGAAGTAGGGCAGCATTTTCCTTGTATTTTTAATTAATAAGTTCATCTAAAAATAAATAAATAAATCTGTTAGTACTCCATGGAATTTTAAGCCAGCATTGATTCACAGTATTTGCAACATTTTAATGTTCTGATAACAATTTAGGAAATCAATTTATGCACATGAACATTTAAATTTTAAGTACTTTCTAATAAATTAGTGAACTATTACCAACTCCATCCTATTCATTATACTGAGTCATCCCTTTGAATTGCTCTTGTAATGACTTGTCACATCTTACCTATGTCATCAGGGTCCCAAGGTGTTCAGAACACTAATCAACTTTTACATCAGAGAATTCAGCAAAATCAGTCCTGACTGCTAATAGGCTGCTTTGTCCTTGATAGTGTAATGCAATCCAAATAAGCAATATTTCTGTTTAAAACCTTTATTTCCTTTTACTAGTACTTAAATATTAACCTATTTCTAAATTTTTGATTGTTGTCTAGGAATATCTAAAGTTTGTATATACAGACAAACCCACCCATAGTCTCTGGTAACTTTTTCTACTTGTTATTTTAGTCTGTGGCAAAAGTGAAGAACCACAATGTTTTTTAATGTACAAAAGGCAGTCTTAGTCAATTTCTACTGTAATAAGTAGGGCATAATAAAAAAGTACAGTATGGCAAAACAATTAGTGGTGAGACCCCAAAGTTCACAGTCCGTACATTTCAAGGTTTTTAACAGGCTCACATCTCTATTACAGACTAGTTCTACTCTGGTCTGAAATTCTCTTAGGGGCTGATTGATGTGTACTGGGTGGAATCTTGGAGCTTATCTTTTGTTTACCCTTACCTGAAAGGGTTCCCTTTGAAAGACCCCTTTTGTTTCAAGCACCAGTGCTAGAGTACAAGCAACTTAAGTATATTTGAATTATGTTTGTTATGGGATAAAAAAGTGGATTCACAGAATTAACATAAATCAAAAGATGTCTAGTAAATTGCTACCTATAGCAAAATGTTTATGCATCCAAGGTGTTGAGGCACTTTCTTTGCTTTTTTTGCTTTTTTTTTTCAACAGTAAACTGAGCTAATTCACATATAAGACACAAACTAGGCAAGAATATAGTCTTCTGACTTATAGTCAATATTTTTTTTTTCTAGAAAGTATTTCTTTTCTTATGGAGACCTAGGACCAAAACCCCTTTGCCTCAGACATTTTGACTGCAAAAAGCACTCCAAGTACTCTGAAAAATCAGAGTAAAACAACAGAAAAATATAGTAAATTACCTCATTACTCTTTCCCATTTATGATTTTCAGGGTCCAAGATCCCTATATTTTCTTACTTTCACCTGCGCCTTTTTTTTTTTTTTTTTGATTTAATGACAGATAAAGTGGAGGAGGAAAAATTCATTCCATTAGGCATAAGCCTCAATAATAGAAGGATCAGCTGGTCAGGGTTTTTTACTGTGTTCAGTATTTTAAAATTAAGCAGGTGTAATATGCATTTTTAAAAAATTATTTTTGTTCTTGAGTCTTGGTACAAGACTTGATGAAGGAAAGCTCTAATCTAACATGATGAGTCTGGCAACAGTAAGACCAAACACAAACAAATAAAGCCTTTGAAATGCCTGGGTCTGAGGAAAATCTGACACTCAAAAAGCAGCCCTTTTATGCAGTGTATAGTAAAGCACGCCTTTATTCAGCACTGGGCACATGTAGGTGTTAACACCTTCATGGACATGTCCGACATGTCAAAATTTGAGGAGTTTTTATACCCTTTAACAAACAAGTCTTGAATTTGTTTATCACATACATTCTTAGAGAGTTAGTACAAAGTTCAGTTGGTAGCTGTCTTATCAAATATACATTTGGTTACCTATTCCTATACCTACTATTACACTGCTGTTACAAATAGTCTTGCCATTTCAAGCAACAATCCCACCACCTATCCACTGGCTGTTTTGTAAAGTTATTGATTCCCACTGATAGGTGAGAATTATCTCCAGGTTTATCCTGTCCTGTCAGTTGGGTAGGTCCCTTCTTGCAAGCGGGTATATTTTGCAAAGTCACCCTCATGCTAAGTTCTAAAGGTTATGGTAACATTGTCAGGCCATAGGCTATGTCCATAGACTTTACCTGCCCTGTTTCATGTAGGCAAAGCTCCTGTACTTTCTATAGTGGTATTTTACATCTGTACAGTTGCTCTTTCTGTTGCCATAAGTTCAGAGGAGAACTAAGGTATGTATGCTGGCTGAGAGAAAAAGGAAAAGACCTGCTTCCCCCAAGAAGTCCAGACAGAAAAAAAAAAAAAAAAAATTAGAACAAAACTTTAATTAGAAAAATATATAGAAAAGGATAACAATTCTTAACCTCTCTCTCTCTCTCTCTCTCTTTCCAGAAAAAGGACCAAACCAACACTTTGTAATGAACCCTTTGAATGAAAAAGTCAGTTTTCTGCTCCCCTACAGGTGCAATTACATTTATGGACAGCAGGTGGCGATGTCATGCCTCGGCTGGCTGCGGGTCCTCTCTCGCCGGCAGCAGGCAGAGAAGGGTTGTAGTTACTGATGGATGACACAGCAGCCTGGATTCAGTTCCCGCAGGACCAATGGGCAGGGGGACGATGAGGGGCCCCCTCTCCGTGGCACAGAGGAGGCGCGTTCCCGTCCTCTGCTCGACACAGGAGGGGTTGAGCCAGGCAGGAAGGCAGAAACGGTAGCAGCTTCCTTACTGGGTGGGTGTTGGCTCAGTCTGGAAGCTTGGGCGGAAGGAGACAAGTCCCCCGCCAGATCCCCAACACTGGGGGGGTGGGGGGAAGGGGACGAAGCAGAGCCAAAAAAAATTGAGGAGCTGTTCCCTCATCGCCTATAACCCCCACCCCTCGAAGCCCGGGAGAAAAGAACAAAAGGGTCTCCACTTGGCCATTAAATCGGAATGCAAATATTCATCATCCCCTTTGTTAGCTACCAGCAGGACTCGGAGCATTGGCTCTGATCTCTGGAAGGAATTCCAATGAGATTTTGAAACTATAACAGTGGGACTTTCTAAATACACGGTAGATATCTTGAGTTAAAAAACATTTTGCTGTCAGCAGATGATTTGTTGACTTTTGTGCCATGCCTTTGTTTTGGCTCACCTTAAAACCTTAAAATGTTTCATTCTAGAGCTTCTTCCTAACATATTCAATGTCTCTTAGGCTTAATTTTTACTGCATCATTCCTTTCTGATTTTATTTAACACTATCCATCAATGTCAGCTGTCTTTTTGACACCCCATTATGAACATTCAACACTTCCACACCCGGGATGCAGCAGCATAGGCTGAGGCAATGGCCACCACCATCCTTCCTCAGCTGCTCACCACCTTGCCTACACCGGCAGCTACGCCCTTTTCTGCTGAAGAAAGTCCCTGAGCTCTGCATTCAACGCACCCCAGAGGTTTAAAGGTTAAGAAGAGGAGGTCTCTGCTCATACAGATACTTTCATGGAAATGGTTTGGGGAGAGATCTCATGAGGCTCACAAGAGGAATGCTGAGGACTGTCACAGGGCCAGCTCACTGCAGCCAAAACCCACTAGTACAATCCTGTATTATCTTGGCTGTGAAGGAGAACATAACTCTGCCTTTCCCTCATGCTCTTATTTGCTCTCTCTGGTCACACTGATGAACTACATGCCATGTTTCTCTATTCAAATATTTGTCTTTTGTCCCAATTATAGCAATACTTAATTCCAGAAATCTGGAGGAAATTGTAAAAGCAACAAGTATTTTTCAAATGATAAAAACATCACCTGAAGGTGGCAGAAATAAAACTGTTCACTAACATTAAGAAGAACATCATGGTGATGGATGTTTCTAGGTGAGGAAAAGGCTATGGGTAAGACCACTTACTATACTGTGTTTTGTGCACAGTGAGCACCCTGTTGCTGAAGTGTCTTTAATTTAAGTGATAGCCTAAAGACTGATAATAAAGATGGTATCAGTTATATCACAGTTGTGCATGTTTTCCAAAATGTACAGCAACATATTTAAGTGTTACCATCCACTGATCCTCTTTCAAGGCACAATTTGCTAGTGAGAAATTATGTCTTCAGGAGCAGAGGACAGGTAATTTGGAAAAGCAATGGAGAGAGATTTTTTGAGAAATAAAAGTACTTTGGTAACTAGAGAAATAAAAATCAGACCCTGCTGGTTTTAGACTTTGGGAACTCCAGGGTCCTGGACCCTGCACAGACAGTTCACTGAGCTTCCTTCAGTGTGCCAGCAGGTGAGTGAAAATTACTTCAACTTTACCAGTTCAAAATTAGATCTGAGTGTGGTTATGTTCTGTCCAACCTACTTGAAATGCAGTAATTGTTCCTGATAATCAAGCTATTAGAATGACATTAGAACATAATCCTCAGAAACAACATAGTCATTTATCAAATATTGAATTAGTCTGCTTGACATTTTAATTTACAAGCTTATTATTATTAGTTTGGACTCTCAGTTATTAAGTTGTTGAAAAACATGTAATTTTTCATGTCTTATAAAAATAAATACAAGAAAAGGTGTCAAATTTTAATCTTGATGGAACCAGAAGATAACTGCACTAAGTCAGCAAAAAGTTATTGCGGTTTATGACAGAGAGACATCTCCTCTCATATCTAAGCAGACATAAATGAAACTTTAAGCACTATGTAGGAAGTATAAAATTTCTTTACAGTGAAAGAGCTTTTTTGTTCTTCTTTTATTTCTTCACTAGGAAAATGTAGAGCATTATGCAATTTTTTAGCTGTTATGTTTCTTTCAAGCTATGTTTTGAAGTGTTTCCTGTAAGGACTTGGATGTCAGTTTCAGAAACCTATAAATGAGGAATTCTTGACCAGAAAAAACTAAAGAAACAAATAAAATCACCTTTTTCTCCCATTGAAAAAGCACTGGATTTGTACTTGTTTTTCAGCTGGTATGTATAGCACCATATATAAAATATATGTCTATTTTATTGAAAAATAGTAATTTTGAGTTTTTGCTAAGTAAATTTGGCCTTGATGTAACTCTTATTGTCATTTTATTCCATTATAGGACTGTGATTATCAGACTGCTTAATAATTTGCAAGCTGTATATGAACAAATTCACCAAAACCCTCCTGCTGAATTGCCAGTGTTGAAAGAATATAGAAGAAAAAGAGCACATATAGCCAGCTGACCTAGACAGTGTAGTACTGTACATCAAGTCAAAACTTGCCCTTTACATTCACAGCTCAAGCAATAAAACTAACAAAAGAGATAAGATAGCACTGCTGAGGTGATATCAGAAGAGATCTGATTTTTTTTTCCAGAAATTTGGAGAAAACGAGAGGGACACATAAGTAGTACAAGCATGAGGAATGCTCTGCTTACATACAGAGCTTTTTACTTAACAAACCTGGAAGCATTTTATTTGGAATTTAAGTGTTAATGTTTTCATTTTATAGGTGGGACGAATGAGACTTTAATGAGTAAAGTGATAAAGCAACTCTATATCTGGTACAGAAATCCATTTATTAAATAACTGCAGTGAACCTGCCCTATTCTATACTTGCACTGGAAATTGAGAAAGAAAATTTTGCCGAGTTACTTCCTTCAGATCTCCTTTTTCATCTTAATGTGCTTTTTTTGAGCCTCTCTTGGGTATTAGCAAATACTGGCATAAAATCTGATGTTGTGATGTTCCTAATGCAGGAAAAATCAGGAAGCATCAGAAACCTTTAATATTCTGTGTTTGCCATGGAAGCTCAGTAGCCTAGTAAACAAGGGTAATGTGGCTGTGTCATCAGTGAGTAATAGCTGTTTTCTTCATTTCTTTTTTTATCTTTCAATCTCATTCAGCCTACTATTTTCTGAATTGCCACAATTAGAAGCTGGTTATATCTTTTAGAGAGAAGAAAACCCCAAACCCTTTCAGCATAATATTTGACTGTCTTCACTACATTTAATATGCATTTTAGAAAATGGCTGTGTGTATTATAAGAGCAACCTTATTCTGCTCTACCAACAAAAACTAGGGAATAGAAGAACAGATATATTATTATCACTCTCTATCTTCTACAGATATGTTATTATCACACTCTATCTGCTACAGACATACCATAAGAAGTAGCTAGCTTCTTCTATGTGTTTTTCTTAGTGTGTTCTCACATTTGTACTCATCTTTTTCTTGCTCTCCTTTATTTCCACACAGTCTAATGAACTTAATCCAAATAACCTGGTGAAAGACATTCACTTAACCCGTTAAAAATTCCTGGTGGCACCTGACTTAATTCCAGACTAAATCTGCACATTTTGCATTTGTTTTGTGGTAGTTTTGTTATCTGTTTGATGTCCACAAATCTACAATTCTTTTTGCCTTTTTTTTTTTTTTTGGTTGGTTAGTTGGCTCATTTTTTGTTTTTGTTTGTTTGTTTGTGGGGTTTTTGTTTGGTGTTTGTTTGTTTTTTTGTTTTTTTTTTTTTTGTATATTAGTCTCCACCAGACCCCTCTTGTGCAAACAATAGCTTCAAGACCCACCCCTGAATCTGTGGAATTAGGTGGATGCAACAATGTATTTTATTATAATTGAAATTCATTATTCAGGTCCAGATTCAATGCATGGTACTATGTAAACATGTCAATGAATTTGGTATACATGTCTAAAAAAATATGAAACTATCTCTTGTGGATTTTCTGGACCAGTCCAAATCCTGTATCACTTCCCACCACAGGCAGGAGATACTCATCCTCCTTTTCTTTCTTTAGAAGAGGAGTTTCTCGGGCTTGGAAACAAAGTTAGAAAGCTATACATGCTAGAAGATATTGGAATAGTGGGAATAGAAGAGAGTGGGACATAGACATGGGAGAAAACAAAACTATGAAAGTGGAAAAAGTGAAGAGAGTGTTTTATTTATATACCCTGAGTAACCCATGAGTGTCTTGGAAAGTCTACATTCCCTGCTCCTCTGTTTAGAGTTGGGTTTTCAGGCTTACTATAAATGGCTGAACAGGCAGTTTTAATTATAGTAAAACATGACAACAGAAATGAATCCTCATGGTTAACAGGTCATAAGACTGCATTGCTATCCTCAGGGACTGAGCCGGCAAGGACTAAATGCTTGTAAATAGTGCAGGTGTTGAAAACCAATATGAGGTTATGTAATGTCTTGACCAGAGAAATGCCAATACATGTTTTGTAGCATTGTGGTTTGTGAAAGTACATTTCTGGTGGCAATTTACAGGCAGGGAAAGAGCTCTTTGATATCACTACAGCTGGCAACCTTTACATTTCATAGTCATTCATCACCATCTCAGGATGTGCTAGTTTTCAGACAGAAATAATACGACTATGAAAAAGTGGCCAACTGTGTTGCTAATTTTTTTAAGAAAAGATCAAAACAGGTCATGTGAATAATTTTTAGCACTTTGTATATGAAATATTGCTGTTATTAGTTTCAATTTGTTAATTATTCTCATGTAACTGGGGTTCTAAGTCCCAAAATCTGTATCTAGTCCTTGATGAAATGACCAAAGCTTGACAGAAGAACAGAAAAATGATGAATGATTTAATGATAAAGACCATCAGTCAAAGATAATTGGTATAAAAATAGTGGCATTTCTGTGATTGAGAAGTAATCCATTTTGCTGTATGTCCATGAAGACAAAGATGAATGCCAAAAAACTGAATCCCAATGATTATTACTATTTCTCTGAATATATTTTTGCACTTTATTTTGTAATTTCTGTTCACTGTCATTTCTTGTCCATGTGTGAAGCTGAAATAGTTCTCTCATCTAGTCACAGTTGATATGTTACGTGAGGAGATCCTCAGGATTCAGTTCAATCATAAGAAATAGATTTTATGAGGTGATTGAAAACATATGCAATACTTTTGGGGAAGATTTTCAGGAACACTGTTTTGGTTTTTGTTTTAGTTTTCTGAAAGAATTTGTGTTTCTATAGTGCTAGAGAAACATTTCTTCTGTAATTGTTCACTCAAGCCTCTAAAATGTTACGATAATGTAATTCCAAGTCAAATGATAAGACATTTCATTTAAATCACACAGTTCCTATAAGCTGTACTCATGTTCCTCTGTAATTCAGATTTATTGCCCTCCTTATTCTCAGCAAGCATGAGCAAACATGAAATAGTTTTCTATAATTATATAAAAAAGAAATATAAGCAGTGTTTCAAAACTTTCCATGAGATGGCAAGGTCAGCCATATGCCACTGAATAATTTCAAAGCATCTGTTCATTCTGGCTGTGACGGGTCCAACAGTGCAGATAGGGTATAAATAATAACGACAGTACCATTTATTGGGGTCTAAACCTGCAACTGTATATTTTACAGAAGTCTTGCTGAAGGACATGAAAAGTCCTGCTGAAGGACATGGAGTTTTGGAGAAGGAAATTTTGTGACGCTGGGCTGTGCTTTTAGACCAATCATAAAATCCTACTTGACTTTCACTGGAACAATATTCAAGTCTTAAAACAGACATGTAGATACACAAAGGAAAAGACAAAGGGTTAGTATATCCTGGACCATGAAATTAGCTTTTTTTCTTCATAGATGGGCATTTCAAAAGATGGGGGTTTGAAATGTGATGGCTGAACCCTTGTCAGCTGTTAACTGCACAATAAAAATTGGAGACCTCCCTTGTAAGGATGACTTCTCAAATAACTTTCATGGGTTGTTTTAAATATTCATAAAGGACATCAAGGAACCAAAGACCTATGAGTTCATGACCCCTTTTCACAGAAGAAAGCATCACAGATTTTGTCCTGTGATTACAAGAATTTTTTTGTTGAAATTTCTGCTGTTCCTGGTGTGTCAGGTAAGACAGATGTTATCTCATTAGCTCTTTTGGTCAGAACATCCCATGTATGTTCTCTTACAAATCCATGTTTTCATAACACTGGGAAAAGGGCCTAAGTCAGACAGAAAGATTTGGTCCCTATTCAGGTTTCTCATGGCTTCCTCCCAGCCATTCCTATGTCTGTCCAGGAGATGTAAACTCTGTGCACACCAGCAGCACACAGATCTTGTGTATAGCTGTCAGCACTGCCTTCCTAACCAGAGGCTGTGTCTCTATTGCTGTCTCAGCAGACAATGCTCTGAGCTATTTGGTGTCTTACAAAAGCCCTAATTTTACCAATTTAGTGGTTTATCTATTCCAGGCTCAATGAGCAAGCCAGGAGCTTCAGGATGCCTTTGTGACTGAACGTTATGGTAACATTATCCACTAGAGAACACCGGAGCCACATGTGTCTGGGTCACTGGCAAGACACACACAGATGTATCTGTGGTCCAAACCCAGGTGTGAGTCTGTTATTTGTCTAACCTTGTGCAGGAGAATGATAAGCTGCACAGGCAAAATGGGCTTGGTACTTCCCTGAGAGAAAAGGGGGATAGGTTTCCAGCTGATGAGACAAGCCTTTGATTATGACTGTTGTGGTGAAATCTGCCTTTTCCCACAGTTCCATAAAGAAGTGCAGAGAGAAAAAAAAAAATAATAGAAATAGAAAATTTCCCCGTATTTCAATATAACTAATACTTAAAGTAAGGTAACAAATAGAAAAAAAATAGATGTGTTTAAAAAGAATAAGAAAAGTCATCTTGGTAATTGAAATGTTAAGGACTACAAGTTGTAATTAATAGATTTCATGAGAAAGGCTGAAGTGCATTATGTGCTGTCTTTTGGCTGATACTTCCCTAATCTTTTGCAGTCCTGTTCCATCCTTTTCTGTTGTCTGATAAAAACTAATGATCATTTCCATGATGGGATACTGTGTATAGTGTGATAATGTGTTTATTCTAATTTAATTGTGACTAAGTTAAGTAGCATATTTACTCTCTGGTAATTCTGATTGTCCTTTTGTGAGAAGAGAAATATCAGAAACCGGACTCTATTAAAACTGGTCTTCTCACATTTACATCTAATGAACACTGAGTACAGAATTGGTGTTCTAGTTCCTTTCTCATTTTCATTTATTTGTACATGGATAAGAAAAAGTACATATTAAATATAACCCCTTAAATGCTTAAACCTTACAGGAAAGAAGAAAAAAAAAAGGCTACAAAGTTTAACACAGCTTTCTTCTGTTATCTTAAGTGCATGTCAATGTTTGCAGTCTTATAACAAGGTAACGCATGGATGGCCACCTGGAGTTTTATGGGATGCCTTATGAGGGGTTGGGTTTTTCTGAGCCTGGACCAAGGTAAACCAGTTATTAGATCAGTAAGACTGGGGACATTGCTACATGTTTGTGTGCCTGTGGACAGGAAGTGTAGAGCCACTGCTGGCAAAGTGCGTTGTCGGCAGAGTGCAGCTGTATACATTGTTTCTGGAAAGCTAATTTAAAATAGAGATAGTCCCACATAAACATAGGACTTTTTGTTTTAAATTAGGCTGGACAGAGTGGAATCCATTTCTGAACTCTCAATGACTTCTTTGTCTTTTCTTGAAAGAATGGGAGTATTTTAATCAGTTGCCCAAACGGAGAAAAAGACAAAAACTATTAAGCCCTGTGGGGAGCCAGACAATATTGGCTAAGACATTTTTTGCCTCGTTTACATCAGCTTCATCATGGTCACCAAACATGTTTTAATCAAGATTTATGCAGTCCACATTAGAATAAAATGACCACTGCTGTGTTGGATAGAACTGTACCTGAATCCATTTTCCAAGCTGTAGATTATACCTGTGTTACTGGTGGTCTGTACAAGAACAGTTATGTGATGAAAATTCACAGTGTAGGGAAGACTTACGAAATAGAAACTATTGCTTATGCAGCAATCCCACCTGGGTATGACCATATGTTGTTTTTCATACATCTACCTCATTGTGAGGCTGGAAAACGTGGAGCTCTACTGTGTGGTGTTGTGAGAAAGTTACCTTGAACTTTCTGTGTTAGGATTGGCAAAGACCCATTGGTTCCCAAAACAACAAACCCAACAAAAAACCAAAACCTGTTCTTGGGAGTAAACAAATCAGTCACTGACTATGTTGAGAATTAATGAAACAATCAGGACCTAAGGATGATGTGTGTGCTATATATAAATATTAACACTATGAATCCTACTGCAGTGATCTATGTATCACAAGCAGCTTCCCAAGACTGATGGAAAGATCAGGTTTTAATTCAATTGGTGCTAGACAAGACATTAGATTTAATAAATAAATTATAATAAAACTCTCATGAAGCATATATTTTAGCATTTGGCTTCAATTATATGCTAGCTCTGTTGTGATAGGCATAGGTGTAAATCTACTCTGCAATAATCCCAGAATCTTCCCTAGAGGAAAAAAACATATGAAAAGTTTTTAGTTTCAAATTAAACTCTTTAAAGTAGAAAGTAAATAATTTGATCAGTTAGTTACTTATCAGAATTGAAAAGGCTGAGTATGCACATTGAGAATAAAAATATCTATATTTTAAGGTGTTAATACTTCTCATGAGAGTTTTCCAGCTTTGCTGAAATTAAAGTGTAACTGAGAAGAGCCCTTAACATAAAAAAAGTTAAAGGAAAGAAAATCAATAATGTTATTTTTGGTTTTGAAAGGAGGTTCTGATATCATAATCTTACTACTCTGTATTGCCTTGTTAGACAAGGTGGGTTTTTACATAACTTACATTTTGAAAACGCAGTTTCAAAATTCTGGCAAGTATATGATGCTTTACCTTTTTAAAAAATAGAATATACCAAATCCTTGAATTAGTTTTGAAAGAAAAATGTATTTGCCCATGACAAAAGTAACTAGAGAGGTGAAATGCAGACCTAACTGCCCAAAAATATTTAAGATGCAAGTTTTAAAACCATGATTCAAACGTTTCTCTTGAAAAAGAAAAAAATCAAAAATTCAAGACCAAAAACTCCCCCCAAAACCAACCAATATGCCTCAACAACTTCATACATTTTGAAAACATCTTTCAGGAGCTGAAATAGGCAATTAAAAAGAAATTATAAAAACAAATAACGAGTATATTAAGATGTTTTTACTTCCACTGAAAGAGTTGATCTTTTAATACAATATGCCAGTTGTTGGATGCAGTAAGACCATTTCAAGATGCACCTTTCTTTCAGTTTCCAGGAAACGTGACATCCCTCCGGTTTTGTAGCCCTTCTATTAGCGTAGCTGTGACCAAGATGGACGTGAAGGTGCCCTACAATCCACCCACCGCAGACGGATAATCAGTCAGGTCTCTCAGCTACTTGAAGCTCCAAATACAAACTGTTCTGCCCGTGAAGCGACCTCAGTTTTGTTTCTTTCTGTCGCTCCTTAGAGAAGCTGCCCGAGGAGCTGGAGCAGGATTGGTATAGGAAGGCTTTATGCCGAAGGCTCAGTCTTTCAGACTGGTGTCCAGCCTGCACCGAGTCAAGAGTACTTTTTCTGTGAGATCTGCACAAACAAAAAACCCTTCCATTTAAACAGCTTTTAAATAGCTTTAAATTAGGCAGAAACAAGAACGATTTCCCTGGGTTGTTTCAAGTTCTTTATTGCTCTAAACTACTTCCTTTCAGCCCTCTCAGAACATACTTCAGCTGAACAGGCAGTGATGGAGGGTCCTTAAAGACAGTGTTCCCAGTTTTGAAAGAGCAGCAAACAGCAGCACTCAGAACGTTATAGAAATGACTGATGAGATTTTATGGTGCTTTAGGAGAGAAAATATTTGAGTATTCATATGTAAATCTCAGATATTCACCAGAATGTTGCATTTTAAGTACTGCTATATTTTTCTTTGCAAGTGCATATGGAGTAAGTAGCTGGAGGTAATGTTCCCTCTAGAGACTCTGAAATTTGTTTTAATGTGAAACAAAAATGTCAGAGCACTAAAGCTCTCAGGCTTTTTTTTTTTTTTTTCCCTTTTGCAAGGAAAGTTCTCAAAGGAACACGGATAGAAAAATTAATTCTAGAGGGATTAACAAAATCCAATTAACCTGGTAAGACCAATAAGTAAATTAGCAAATTTAGTAATCAGAATGTTGGGGTTTTTTTGTTTGCTTAATTCTTGCATTAATAGCTTAACATGGTAAATGTTTAACAAAGAAGAGCCCTCTTTGTCACACATATAGATAAGTTCATGCATTTAGAAAACTTTTATTTAAATTGAAGAGCTTCTGAAAGAAGTTCAACATAGTTGCTTCTGATTCAATTTTTTTCAACATCATTTTGTTTGGATATAGAAAATCAGTGTTTTTGCATTTTAGCATGTTGTGTGTATATACACACTGAGTACGTAAGTAAATATATATTGACTTTGTACTCATGTCTCTGTGTGTTTATGTATTTTTTTATATGCATATATGTATGTATGAACACACACATATCCTCATCTTGTTCTTAAATTTCTGGTAGGCCAGATAAATTATTCATTCTATGTCCTGCATGTACCTCAAATCTGGATCTAAAGGGGTCACTGGAGGGCAGAAGAGATTGCAGTTGTTTTTCAAGAATCTCTCCACTACTATAATAGGCCTAATGTCATTGTCCTCATTGTAGAAAAGACTTGGCAGCTGATAAAACCTACGATAATGAGTCTGGTCTTTAATGGGACTGATTCTGGCTAACAGAGCCTGTCCTCACACTCCTAAGAAGCTTTCTGCCACTCACACCCAACAGCCTCAAACCCGATCTGCCCCCCTCTAATTTGCCCCAAGCCACATCCACAATCTTTTCTGTGGGGAGAGGTAAGTGCCACTTTTGTAGCAATTATAACTTTCCATTATATTGGTGGTCAGTGTCAGGAGCACCTGGTTATGGGCAGGTAGAGTAGGGGGATGGGAGGAATTTAAGTCCACTTAGCACTTTGATGCAGCTGAAAAGGACCTCCACAAACAGTATGTCATTGTTCTATGCAGGTGAATTGACTCAGAGATTCTCAGTCATGAATAACAATAATGGACAGTTGAGTGCTGGTTTAAGGACTTCCATTATAAGCAGTGTAGAGTGTCTCTCACCACAGCCTTCTCTCAGACCATGAGGAAAACAGTAAGGTCCCTATGGACACACTGACAGAGCAGGCAGCTATCCTTGGTCCACTCCCTATGCCTCACCACGCCACTGAATCTGCAGTGTTAAGAAATAACAGCAACAACAATAATGATAATAGCCTAGAAAGCAGAATTACATGTCTTGAAAGGAAGCTTGTTGCTTCCTATATTTGAGGGGGAAATTTGAGCTATATTTGAGGGGGAAAAAAATCCACTTTGCTCTTACTTCATACATTTATCACGTTCCCAATATCTACCAGTAAAATACTTTGGACGCATGTGAAAAATCCCCATGAAATAGGTTCGTCTCCTTTGGTAGCAGTTCCTGCTCAAAGGCTACAGCCAGAAATAAGATGTTATTGCAGAAAATTTGGTGAGCAAATAAGGCACCCACTTTAGCTGCAGACAGACAGGTCACCAATTTAAGCTTCATGCTTTTACAATTTCTTTTGGTTGTCTATTGCAAAGATTCTACACAGTTACTCTGATTTGTTAGCACATTCAAAAGGTCACAGACTAAATTAAGCAGCATTCTCATAACTTTTAATTAATCTTTCATTAACAGATACAATTGCCTTCAGGCTTTTGTTCCTGTGCTTAATCAGAGATTGAAGTTTGTAGAGGCACTCATTCAAGGACTTGACCTTTCATATGTTCTTTAAAAACATAGGAGGAGTTACTTTCTTTGATCCAGTTTTCTGATTACCGAGTCTGGAAAAGACATGCAAACCCTGGTGTCTGAACAAATGATTGCTACTCTCAGTTATATTCAATCTGGGCTAGACAGGTCTGGATTCTTAATAAACAGAAGCAAGTAGGAAAGTGGCACCAAGAAGAAAACTCTCTTTACTAGTGTATGTTTTCAGAGATGTCTTGGAAGATGCTTCCAGATAGTGAAGAGAGACAAATGTCATATGTATTTAGGGGACAGGCACTGCATGTAAGTCTGCAGCTGAAGCTGGTAACAGACATCTTACTTGGAGTATAAAAGTATCAGTTCTTTATACTCTCCATGGGAGATGGGGGAAATGAGGAAACATAAAAGGAAATAGCTCTCTCTGAAGCAGAGCAATAGCTTTCAGCATAGATCCTTTCACAGCCCCATGGCAAATAAAGTGCTCAGCTACGGTAATAGCACTGAAAGCAGGCTAAGGGAGACATCTCTATTACTGCCATTTTCTTTTTTCCCCTCTGGAAACACAACATTAAAAATCTGGAATTTTAGAATTCCCTTTCTCCCAAGTGAGTGGGAGAAGAGAATTTATAGATGGCAATAATATACACCAGCTTCTTGAGTCTGAAGCTGCCCTCACATCTCAAAATCGGGACCACAAGGTGAAAAGTGTTTTTCTCGTCAGGTACCACCAAGTGTTTACTTGGCCGTACAAAATGAAGTTGTTCGATCACTTGTGGAGAGGATTGGGCACAAGCTTTTGAACTTACATTCTAGGTTTGCTTCCTGTTTTTTAAACAAAATCATCAACCCTTTCTAACTTTCTTCACCAATTTTATAAAGCAATGAAACCATAATGTGTCACTTCCCATTTTCCCCACAGGACCAATATATTTCAAAAAATACAGCGGTTATTTTGGCTGGCATTTTTGATGACATCGGGAGTGCAGAAGAGTGCCCTTCTATTCATGAAAGGGCTTTCTAACTGTGTTGCTGATGGCTGCCTACATGCTTATCAGGCTTCACAGATTCAAGGACTCTGCTATTTGCTAAGAAAACTGCACTATCATGTCAAGGTCCTTTACACAGGGTCTGAATGTTTTCCTTAATATGTAGGGCTTTTGTTTGTCTGTTTGGTTTTGGCTAATATAACTATCAGTATGCACCAAGACCCTTTTATTATGACCTTCATGCCCTTTCCCCCTCTAGAAACACCTTCACAGTGGACATGAAAAATCACTTATATACTCATGTGGTGAACAATTTACCGTGTGCTAACCCAGTAAAAGGTAAGATGTCAGAAGGGTTCCCCCTTTTTCTCTTGTAACTGAGGTTATTAATTTCCTTAAGAGCATTTAAAGACTTGCTCTGCTTTTGCTGGTTTATGGAATTGTTAGTTTCCCACTTTGCACCTTTTAAAATATAAATTAAAAAAGGACAGTGACATTCTTGGGAACAACTAAAACAAGATTAACCTATGACACTACTTAGCTAAACAGACAACATACAATTATTTCTTATTAAGGTAATTAGCATCAAACCTTTAATTTTAGAAAATGATACATACAGAAACTTATGTGTGTTTTGTATCTTTTGTTAGCCGTTTTTCTTTCTGCTTCACAGTGTAATCCAGCATTATTACATAGGTTCAGGAGATGGAATGGTAAAATAAAAGACATTGGAATGTCTAAATTCTCCGTTTTTTTATTTGCATGAAGAGTAACAAGAGATCAGGACACACACTGTAACTTCTGAACAAGCAACAGACAGATGCCAAAACCAGATTCTGCTCACTCTGAAAGCTCAGGTGGGTGTCCTGCATCCTTCATCATGTAAGGGAGCCTAGACCTCTGGAGAAGCTAAAGAGAGCAACATGGCTGAAAATCTTAACTCTACAAACATGAGGGTAATGTCACTCAGAAGAGTTATCACATTCATGCCATTGAGGCTGTAAGACAGCAGTTAATTGAATGTTTGTTATTTACAGCAGGGGATGGAATGTTCTTTAGTATTTTCTTTGCTTGATAGAACTATTACCTATTAAAAACAATAACAAAACCAACAAGAATAAAAGAACTAAACAAACAACATTCCCTCCCCAAAACCAATGAAGAAGTTAAAGGTTATGTCTTGCTAGTTTCAAATTAGTGCATTTAAAAAGATATTGATATACTTAAAAGACCTTTGCAATGCAAAACTAAAGACACATGAATAATGAATTCACAAAAAATGAAATCATGGCATGAAGTTAGTGAAATGTAGTTAAAACTATAGTTTTAAAACATGTGTGGGGAAGGGAAGTAAGCCACTGTCTGTGGAAAAAAACCAAGTATTAGGGGAAAAAATGCTCCCCCATTTTTAAATAACTATGAGAAAAAGAAGTATGAAGGTACAATATACAAGAATTTACTAAAGCAAATTGTCATTTTCTGTCAGCATTATCAAACATTTTTAAAACTGCAGTTTTATTGGTTTAGAACAGTATTTTCTTACCTAAAATCCTTCATGTTTTCTCTCTGGTCTGCCTGTATTTCACTCCTTTGCACATGAAATTACCATAACTTTACACTACTTGGTACACAAAAAAAGAATTGGTTTGACAGGGAAACTTTGGTGAAATATAGAAATGAAAGTGAAGTCAATTCTCCGCTTATCATCAAAAAAAAAAAAAAAAAAGGTGTATTTCACTCTTTGAGCTTTAACATCATACTCCCTGCAGCAACTCATTTACAGATCATCAACACCTTTCTACTCTTTCCTCTCATTTCCCTACTTGAACTTTCTTCATTAACCCAGCAATTTGCAATGCCATTGGTTGGTGGATTTATCACAGGACCTGCTCTAAACTGGTCTCTTGGGGCAACAGAGTCAAAAGTAAATTGAATTTCCCATATGAAAGCCTCTTTTTCTTTTTTTTCCTCTTTCCTTTTCTCTTGTCTTAAAATGTAATATCATTGCCATGACTTAGGTCTGGTTAATGACATAAATATAGCGCTAGATGATGAACATATTGTAATCTCTAGAATAAATAATGAATCGATTTAAGGTAAGATTTTATACTCGATTCTATTTTAGAAATTTTTACTTTTTATATGGCTTTTTGGTTTAGAGTATATCTTTTATGTTATGTATAATATTTCTAAGATTGGTTTATTTTTGCTTTTGGGTCTACCTATTACTGCTCTGACAGGTGTGGAAAGAAATTTTGAATTTAGTCTATTCTGGCCTAATCTAAACCAAAATGACATGTTGTGCCAGAATTTGCCTTGCTTTAGCTAAACAAAAGTCACTAAGCCGGTGCAAGTTTGTGTGTAAACAATCGCAATGAAAACAATTGCCTTCCTGGATATTTGCATGCCTCAAAGATTATGCCTTTCATGCATCATCTGCAGTAATGCCAAATCTCCATCTTCTTGAAATAACTGGTTGACCCCAACAGAAAACTTTCTTCAAACAGCTGAGTTAGACCTGAGCGTTTAGCTTAATTTTCTTTGCATTCTGATTCTTGATACCACTTTTGTTTGTTTGTTTGTTTTCCTAATTTTGGTATTCCAAAAACTCTTCTATATTCACAGACTAGTCATTGAATTTTTATTAAGTGAAGAACAGGATTGTTATGCCACTCTGGGGTACCAGGACTTTAGCTTATCAGTAGATTGACATACCAAGAAAAATGCACATGGGTTGTACACGAAATGGGTTTTATAAAGTATGTAAAAAATACTTTTTATTTGCTGCAGTCTGGAAACTTGACCAGAGACAGAGCCAGTTTAACAGTCCTGTTGATTTATTGGTTTTGCATAGGAGTTCAGCGGGGAAAGAGCACCAATTTAAGACACATAATGAGCAAGGAGTGTCTTTGCTCTACTGGACTCATCTCCCACAGCAATTCCTTGCTCCTCTAAGGGTTTACTCCCCAAAACTGATGCTATCTCTTCTTAGCATATCTTCTGCATACACACATACAAAGGACTTTGAAACAATTACCATCTTTAACATCCTGGGACAATTTAAGGAGAATAAGACTTGCAAATTGAAGTAGTGGTCATTTCTATCAACTTGGATTTAGTTTAATGATTGCAAATAATAATTAGTAGTTGGTATTTGAACACATTGTCATTGAAATTTTTCCAGTGATTACAGCACATTTAGGTCATTTAAATGAACAGTTTCACCCATTCTAAGGCAAATGAGCAAGATTTGTGGCTGAAATCTAGGGCCTTAAGCATGGCTTAAACTTTTGCATGCCTTGAATAATCCCACTGGAAGTGATTCAGTGCAGTCTATCACATTTATCTTGTGTGAATTACTGTTTCACCATTTCACCTCTTCAGATGAAAATTCTGGCAGCATCTATGATAGATGAATAATTTCTAAACCTAAAATTTCCTTTTTGATTCTTTACAACATCTGCCTATTTTTAATATTTAATTAAAAATTTGGATAAATATGCAGTTGCTGCGATGAGCCCTGAGGAGTCTAGGGTTGCCACAGGAATACTAAGTGTAAAATGAGTTTGTGTAGGCACCAACCATTACTAGGAATTTCAAAGTCCTTGAAACACTATTTGAATCAAAGCCTAATATTTTCTCTACTATTCTGTAATTTCTTTAAATTTTGATTTTTGCTATGGTTTATTAGTAAAAAAAATTATATTGTCCAAGTATTTTCTTATAAAACTTAATGTAAAATGAGTCTGTTGAAGATTTGAAATACTAATCACTCTTTTAAAATTTCTTTTATAAATGAAAAACAGAAAATGTTGAAGATAAATTTGTTGGGGTTTTCCTGCTTTCATGTGAAAATAGAAATAAT
>JAWWTY010000088.1:34265261-34282378 GCA_035222235.1 Margarornis squamiger | reverse complement strand
TTTATAGTGGGAACTTTTTCCTCCCAGCGCTTTCTGCAATGTTACACTACATCTATAATTGAGGTTCACAGCTTTTTTCTTCAGGGATTAATTATCCACTGCTGTAAGAGACAGAGGTAAGAACATTTGTCTAAATTTTCACAGTATTGAGCCTCAGTGATGAACATAGTATCTCCATCACTGTCTTGAAGATTTTTACCTATTTCCCTGGTATACTGACTTGGCCTTGTTTATGCCTATGGCCTTTGCTTGCTTCTTTTTGTCTTGCCTGTTCTGACCCTCAAGTCTGTGCACTCCATCCCTGACCATGTGTGTTCAGAAAATGTGTATTAGCACATCTGATAATGAAATATATCTCTTGGCATTATGTTTAGAGAATAAGCATAGAGAAACATTAAATGTTAACCACAAATTTAAAAGTACCCAAATGTCACTAATATACAGAATCTTTACAGCAATTCCCAGGAAAAGGTTATGAAGTCAAAATCCTGACTGGCATTTTCAACTTGGAACAATAATCAAGGAATTCTACTTATTACTTACAATAATAATTTTCTCTATTTTCAGAACTGTGAGAAGAAAAATATTTTCTTTCGGACTGGTCATGCAGCCACTATTTCTTTTGCTCCTCTAAGCCATACTGAGGACACATAATACTGTTCCGTTCCAATCATGCCTGTCTTCAGGATTTTTCAATGTTTGGACAAGGTGCCTGTAAATTTGTCTCTTTCTAAGTTAAAATCTTCCAGCATTGTCCATAAGGACTTTGTGTCTCCAGATACTCCCATACTACTCTCATTCCCTACTCAGCATAAGCAAAGACACCATCACTCCAAAAAGGGGAAAACTTCGCCCCAGTTGGCTGCAAACTAGCCCTCACATTAACAGAGAAACCAGCATTTCTATCCCTCCCTCTTTCCTCACCTTGCAACAAGGAACTGAGCTCTTTATAGTGCAGCTGCAGTCAGTTTGGACTACTTTGATTCATATGCAGAGGATTGTCCTTGTCTCTGTTTCATTCAAGGAGAAATTTCATGACCTGTGTTCTGCTGCAGTGTCTCCGGGCTGAGCCTGGTGTAAGTTTCCATTTGGCTTTTGTAACCCAGAACTACTTCTATTTCTGCAGATCTTTCAGCTCTTCATCACTACCCTAGTCTTTCCTGTAAATATGTTCTAGGTGACAACATCCTGATGTATCACTTCCCAAGTCAGATAGATCCAGATATATAGTTTGCCAAAGTAAACATCAAATTTAAATCCCCTGCTCCTCTTCTTCTTCCATTAGTTGAGTCACAGTAGCATCTGCATCCCTGTGAAATAGCAGAGTCAAAGCCAGCCACCTGCATTACTGCAAATATATTTGCCATCTGTTTCTTATTAAGAGCTGTCAAATTCACATCATCCAGATTTGTCTTTGCCACCAGAGAAGCTGTTCAGAAATGGCACTGGAAAAAATAATGAATCCCAAGAAGATAATCAGAGGAATGTGTTAGTTTTACTTCTCATATAATTTTTATAGTTTTTCATAGATGTGCTACAATCAAGAGGAGAAAAATGGCAAGAGATGGCTTTTCCATCATGAGACTTCTGCCCATAGTCCAAACCTGTTAACATGAACACAGGTGGAACTGCAAAGAGGCTAAAGATTTACTAGGAAAACTATGTATATAAGATAAGATGTGGTGGATGCTGCTATGCTTAACAATTCTGTTATTTCCTGCAAGTGAGGAAAGTAGATTTATATAATATTGCTGTGGAGCTATGGCCTTAATGACATTGGTATCAAACAGATCAGTAAATCATCATCCTATCCCCACACAGTATAAACAATCAGAAGTGCGAAGGAGAGAGGACACTAATAACCACCAAAGGACTGAGGCAGGGTGAGCTTGACCTTGATGAGGAGTTCAGCTGATTTTCCTCTCAAATTCAGAAGGTTGGAGTTCAAATACTTGTTGAAAGATGGGAGTATGTACATGACCCTGATGAAGATCAAAAGAGAGGGACTGTAATTTGGTGAGGACAGTCAAGTAATCACCTGCTAAAAATGAATTGGGGAAATGCCTTGGAGTCCAGGAAGGAGACAACTGTGCAGAGAATTGCAGAAAGAGCAACATTCATTACCTTCACAGAAATGGTTTAACAGGCTCAATGAGTCAAATGCATGAATAAGCTACAATTATTTTTCTCCATCTTGCTTTTGCGTAAATAGAGATCATGTCCAGTTTAACCTGTTCCTCTTCACTGTACATCAGAAAGTGAATGGAGATGAAGGAGGTCCTCTCTCAGAGGAGAAACAGACAGTAATACTAGAAAGCTTCTAGTCATTCATTTGTGGTGTTCTTCACTAATTGCCTTTTAGAGTGTGTTCTGAGTAGTATTCAACATGGCAATTAATGGGGATTAGAGTCTCCTAAGAAGGCAGATTATGTCAGAGCATTATACTGTGTCACCTTCCTTGTTACTAAACTATCATGGGAAGTAGTACATTGTACATTCCCTATTTGATTAAAAGTTGTTGTTTGCCATTAATGAAAGTCGACTGACAGGTGAGCTGACAACTTTTATGAATAGGGGATAAAATGAAAGTGAGGAAAATGGCCTTTGAAACCTGAAACACTACAGTCATAAATTGTTAATAATTTGTGATCTCAGCCTGGACTTCTCAAACAGCTTGAGCCTCTATTTGGGCTTTTGTCATATCATCATCAGCAGGGTTGTGCTTTGAAGGGAAGAAGGGTAGAGTGAGTTCTTGCCTATAAGGATGTAAGGCTTCTGTGTTCCATTTCAAAATGAAGCTGTGAGACTTGTGGGAAATCCTGGAGGTCATCTTCCATCAGCTTCCTAGTATATAATAATGATGCAAAGATTTTTTCCATGTAGCTGGTAGGTATAGTAAAGCTGGCTTCCTTTTACATATTGCTTATATATACACATGCTCAATTTCATGCCATTAAGTTTGTTTTTTCACAATAGAATTTAAATACCATAAAACAGTTGTTTGTTTGTTTGTTTGTGTTGTGTCCGTCTCTGTNNNNTGGGACTGAGAAGAATCTGTTTCTACTTCCTGGGAAGGTACTGCTAGGCACAATGCCTCAGCTAATGAAATGAACAGGGTTTTCTTTGTTAAATTGTTCTGTATCCCTTTTATACAAGCTGGGATTAAGTCTGCTGTGTTCTTCTTCAGAAGTTCTTCTTGGCACATGTGAGAAATATGCCACCCACACTGATCTTGTTTGCTGTCTTGCCTATATGACATATATGTCTTGCCTGAGTGAGACATGAGTGAAGTGCCTAATACCTTAGACTGGGGCAGTTCTGAGCAGTCCAGTAACAGAGCTTTGGATGTGTGTGGAAATATTTAGGCTAAAATAGAAATGATTTTTGAAACAGCTCCTTTAGAGTCATATAACTGCTGTGTTTTGATCTCACATGTCTTAACCTGGTCTTTTTTGGTTCAGCACACTGGGTCTCCTGAGCCTTTGGAAGAAAAAGAAAAATTAAATAAGTTCAAGACGGGTTTTGACATTTGGTGTTCTGAAGAAAAAGCAGTAGCCCCTTACTTTGCTAAATCATTTTTCCTGCTCAGCTGAGGGTATGAAAGTAGAGAAATGTTACATCAATATTGCACTGGGAGGCAATCTTTTGCTCCTGAGAGCCATTCTGTTCAGGTAAAGCAAAGTCTTGTACTGTGAGGATTCTTTGTACTGTGAAATTGAGGAGCTTTATTTTTGTTTTCACTAAAAAAAAAAATAAAAATTGCTCTTGAGCTGAACTAGATTATAAAAGAAGATATCAATGCCATCATAGTCATGAAAGTAACTTATGGTGTTCATAACTTATGTGTAAAGAAGGGTTATTTAGTTGAATATAGTAATCTCTGACCTGAGGTGGCCACTTTCTTGGATAACCCATTTTAATGTGAACGTGTGTTGAATGAATAAATGCTTTGTACAGAAGATTCTCAAAATTAAGAGCTTCCAACTAAGCAGTTCCACAGAAGGTCTTCAAAATATTCACTGTATCAATTTTCATAAAGGATTCTTAAATTCCATGTTGTATATACACTGGGTTTTTGTTTTGTTTTGTTTTTGTTTGTTTGTTTGGGTTTTTTTAAGTTGTTTTGCTCCCAAAAATCTTGAGGGCTTAGATTGCAAAACAACAATGGGAAAAGGGTGTTTGTCCCCCATCTAAGTATGGGAATGAAACATGGGTTTAAAAAGAACTGAAAAACTTGGCCAGGACAGATTTGCTATTTGTGTGATTATGATAGAGAATATTGTTTTCTGGAAAACAATGAATGAAGTAAATCATAGTTCTGGGACATGCGATTTATGAATGAGCTGAATCCATGTACACTAAAAGTTTGCAATATTTTGGCCATTTTGCATGTGTTTTGATTGTTTTTGGCAAATAGGCTGTGTTTCCTGGCAGACAGTGAGTTGGACTGGTGCGCAGAGCTGCAATTATAACCAAGCTACAGCACTGGCCAGTTATGTGCCCTAAAATACAACCTGCCTTATTTTCCCCATCAGTCAAAGAATCAGGTAATAGTTCTCATTTTAAATGATCTGAGATGTATTAATAAAAATGACTATCTGAATTTTAGGTATGTGTTACTGTTTACTAGCTGGGATTTTTTTTTTTTTTAATTATTTGGAACAGTTATTAATTAAATATTTTTTCATTGAAACAGACTGGGGAGTTAGCATGTTAAATAGCTTGGGCTTGGGCAGAATGGAGTCTTCCTTGAATAGCCAGGATGACTGGTGTGCTGCACAGCTCTGCTCTCCATCAGCCATTCTGCTGACACCCCTCTATCTCCCGTGAAACTATGTGAGAAGGGAGAGAATAACATCAGGGAACAGATCTAGCCATAAACCACCTGGGCAAAAATATGTGTATATCTGTTTATTTCAACTGGATGTATTCTCTGACTTGCTTCACTGCACAGCCTCCCCAGCAGCTCTGCCAGCACAAGGAGAGAAGTGAGTAGACTAGAGAAGAGGGCAAAGCTCACGGCAAATAGTGGTTTCCTGCTCACTTATTTGTTAAATTACAGACCATGAATCATCCTGTGAGCTTATGTTGAGGATTTTCAGGAAAAGGCTAGTCTTCTGGCCCTCCAAGATGTCCATTCAGTGAAGCAAAACCTTAAGGATCAAAGCAAAGCTTTCCTTGAAAATCCTGCAATACACAAGTGACTGGCCTTGGAGCAAGCAGGCTCTCTTGCTGAGGACCTGAGCTGTGCTGTAGAGCATCCTCATGAGTTCAGCTGCTTCTTTTCACACTGTGCATCATCCAGGATACAGTCTCTGTACTTCCACAGGTCAGTCACTCCCCAGAAGCTGCAAAAAGCCTTTATATTTCTAACTCACTGGTCTTAATCTGACAGTTTTTGGGCTGTTGTGTTATTGGACGAGGGCCAAAAAAGAGTTCCTAGGGATTTTGGTACCATTTCAGTATGGAAATACATGCACATGTAGCTCTAGTAACCACTGAGGAACCATTTGCAGAGCAGCTTTTAGGGTTGCAGCTGATTCAGTTCATGGGACCATTCCACAACCCACAGAGCCTCACTGCTCTTGCTTTTGACACAGCTGATCCTCATTTCTGAAGCCACTCTCTGTGGGTAAAAAGGCTGTCCCAGGATTTTGCCTTCAGTGTAACATCGCCTGTAGATAACCTGCAAACAGTATGAGGATTATATGGGCTGATTTCAGTTTCCTTTTTTTTTTAATAGACTACCCATACCTTTGCTTTAGAACATGACCGAAATCATGAAACACTGCTTATTCTGACAATAGGATTTAATCTAGGTAAATCAAGTCAGAGATTGCATTTTTTTCCAGTTGGTTTCTGCTCTAAACTTTCCAATTACATTAACCTTTAGCATCATATGAAGTTTCAGTCACAGCACTTGGACATTAAACGAATTATTAGTTAGTGTGGGATTACAGCAACATCAAAGCCCTCATAGATTTTCAGCATTATGCAAAACCTCTCATTTTCCTTTTGACTTAGATCACCATGAAGATGATAGGTTGTATTTAATAATTATACCAGAAATGTTCTTTCCTGTCTAGGGGTAAGGCTGTGTCAGCATTTCTATTATAATCCCATAGTTTCAAAGGATTTTATTACTTGTCCATAAAAATTTGTTCTGAGATAGAATTTGGTATTAAACTCTCATACTGGTATAAGGAGAAGAAAAACTATTTAAACACTTGATGATTGCTTCCTGATCTTAGAGGTAGTATGTGCATTTTAAAGCAATCAGTCGGTGCCTGAAAATCTCTACCAGTTTTGCAATTCAAAACCAGCTCTATTTTCTACAGCGAATGTTGGCAGGTTGCTATTAGTCTGCTTGGTGGATTTGTTCATTCTCCTTTCTGAAGCAGAGATGGGACAAAGGGTCACAAATACAAAGCACTGAAATCTCAAAGTAAACTTTGCCAGTGACCTCTGACACCAGGACTACTGCATTGAATCCTCTGACACAGAAGAGTGTCAAGATTGTAAAAAGGAATATGTGTAAGGAGTGAGACGGGAATAAAAACACGCCTCTGGGAAAGCTTCAGTGCTTTTAAAGCAGCTACACATATCTTGCACACTGTGATCACTAAAAAGAAAATGGTTACAGATGAGGATAAAGAGCTGCGGGAGTTTTTTACTTGTGAGGTATGCCCTGGTGGTGCTCACATTAGTATGTATCTTAAAAGGATGAATTGCCTAGGGTGAATTGTGTAGGGTAAGTTGAGGATATCATACTTATTCATTAGAGAAAAGATTGTGTTGGCAGAAGAGTAAGTTAAGACATGTAAGTAGGGTATCCTGTGACAGCACTTTATAAACTGTCCCTGTACTGGGCTAACTCTGCAAATTACTACCAGCAGCTATAGACAGCAGGTTGTCAACAGAGAATTATCTTGGAAATGTAAGGCATAAACGTAAAGAGCTATGAGCTAGGTATATCACAGCCGTCTTCTCTGGAGGCTCTCAGACAGAACATGTCTTTGGGTACTATAATCTGATTTTTCCTTCTTACTGCAGGGACCATGCTGTCTTTGCTCTAATTAGAGAATCAGAAAATCACAGAACTGTAGAATTATAGAGTGGCTGGGATTGGAAGGCACTTTTAAATGTCATCTGGTCCAACCCCTTTGCCATGAGCAGGGACATCTTCCACTAGAGGAGGTTACTCAAAGCCCTGTTCAACCTGACCTTGAACACTTGCAGTGATGGGGCATTTACCTCTGCTCTGGGCAACATGTTACAGTGCTTCACCACCATCATCATAAAAAAAAAATAAATTCATTATCATGTACAATCTAAATCTAACCTCTTTCAGTTTAAAACCACTGCCTCTTGTCTTGTTACCACAGGTTCCGGCAGAAATTCTCCCTCCCGCTTTCTCATCAGTCCTCTTAAATATTAAAAAGCTGCAACAAGTTTTCCCTGGACCTTTTCTCCAGGCTGAACAGCCCTAACACTCTCAGCATGTCTTCACAGGAGATGTGCTCCAATCCTCTGAACCCACTCTTAACAGGTTTTCTTATGCTGAGGACCCCAGACCTGGAGACAGCATTCCATGTGGGGGTCTCATCAGAATGGAGTAGAGGAACAGAATCACCTCCCTTGACGTGCTGGCCACACTTCTTTTGACGCAGCCTGTGATGCAGGTGGCTTTCTAGACTGCAAATGCACAGTGCTGACTTATGTCCATTTTTCCATCCCCCAGTATTTCCACGTCTTTCTTGGTGGTGCCACTCTCAAACACTACATCCCCCAGCTTGTATTGATACAGGGATTGCCCTGACACACAGGGCTGCTCTCAGACTGGGATTCTTTTTCTAAGGGGATTTCAAGTCAGACTTGTACACTCAGAGGGCATTCAAAAAGCTATCTATATTTTGCCATACATTGTAATGGATATGAGTATTCCTCATCAACCTTGAAACTTTAGAATTCTCTAACCAGTTCTGCTTGGAGGTTGTAACTCAGTTTGGCACAAACTGAATACTCTTCATGCAGGAAGAGCATGGATGTATCTTTTAGCATGGGGAAATGTCTTATCTTAGTACAGGAAAGCTCACATAATGCCAAGACTTAGGGTCCAGACCTAACTCTAATATAATTTCTGCTGAGCAGTTGCTGCAGATCATGCGTGGTTAACATGCACATGGCTGAACTAGCAGCAGCAGTGATGTCTGGGAGAGGCTCCATGTTTAACATGGAAGGGTGAGAGGATGAGTTCAAAACAATAAAAGCCTGTGATTAATATTAGGTTGTCAGCCAAATCTCCTCAACCTTCCTTCAGTTTAAGACATTTCCTGTTAATCTTCTTTAACTTAACTCCCCAAAGGTATCTATACTGTTTCTTCAAAGTTTTATGGTGAGAATCCAGTTATATGAATTCCCTTGGCATGGGATGTATTTTACTGCAGCTCTGGTACCTTTCATGAATGAGTTCAAGATGCTTTTATTTTTCACACCTGTTTATTGAAGAAACTGTCTGTGGATTTCAGTTCCAGCTGAAGCACCGGACTAATGTGTATGTGAATCACATTCTCTTTGTAGAGCAATTGGACCTTCATTTTGTACCCAACACACGTACCGTAGCTCTTCCCTGACCCCTGGCTCTGGCCCATCTTTCCAGTCCCCCTCCACTGTTTCTGTCCTGTTTACACAGTGACCTTTGTGTGCCTGAGATTATCTTTCACATTGCTTGTGTATCATGGGATCATAATCTCTGAGGTAGTCTGGAGGCTTTTCTTTAGCGCAAAATAGTTCTTCTGTAGTTAATGCTACACCAAACACAGAACACAGTAGGTGAACTTGATATTGTATGGTGGATTTATGGAAGTTCTGACAACTTCAGGCACCTCAGAACTGGCCAATACATCTTCAGTGGTCTCCTTTTCAGTGGCTGTGGCTAGAAGCCCAAAGAGGCATAGCTGCACAGACACAAAGTGATTGTGTGGTAGGGAGCACACAGACATTGTGTGCGCTGAAGACTACCTGCTGTGTGATGCTGCATTAGTCTACAGGACTATCTTCCTGCTCTGTCTCTACCATCTTAACAGAAAGACATCTTGCCTTTTACCTGACCTGTGTCAATTATTCAAATTCAAAACCTGACCACAGTGACCAGGTTATGCTTATTTGCTCCTCAGAGAGCTCCAGAGAGGAGATCCTTGTTTAAGGCAGGACCTTGGTCATGAAGGACTACGGAGTGAAGAACTGTATTTAAGCTGCCTCAGTTTGGGCTAAACTGCGAAGTCTGTTAAGTTACTGACAGTCATTCTTGATAGCTGTCAGCCCTTATTCATGCACTAGAAGGATCATTAATACTGCTAAAATGGAGCATCTGTCACTTTTGTGCTAACAGGCAGCATACTTCCCATAAATTCTATTTAAAAGGAGTTGGGTCCAGATTGTTTAGTGTTTCCTTCAGAGAATGATAAAACTTTACTACATTTGACTTTTCTCACTATTACAAGCTCTTTCAAAAATTTCTATACCGTGCATTTGTATCAAAAAAAGTGACATACACTTTCTTGCCACTGAGTGTCAGGATGAAGCAAAGGAATGGCAAAACAGTGAATGCTAGGAAGAGAACCAAGTGTCTAGTACATTTAAATTGCAGTTTGTAAAAAAAGGTCAGTCTAACTCAAAATCTCTTGCTGTTACACTCAAAAGTGATGTGAAAATCTGGATAGAAAAAAAAAATCAAAGACATGAAGTGCATCTTCAAGGAGCTATTTTATAAACATTTGAGTTACATTTAACCTGTTTAGCTTAATACTGCAGTCCTTTGAAACTGCATATTGATGGAAAATAGTCTGAAGAGCATCTAAGCATCCTCTCTAACCATAATGATTTTATAAAACCCAAATTATTTTGTCAGGTTTTAGCTGATGACTTTTCCAGTCTTGTAGTAAGGTTTCTCTAGTCCTTGTTATAATATCACAGCTCATTTCCTAGTCTCACAGGTATTGCAGTTTTTTTGTTTGTTTATTTATTTATTTCCTTATTTTAATTTCTCTTGTGACCTTTGAGCTAAAGAAAATATTTATATTTTTGTTTAGAAATTGACAACCATTTTTGTCGTGGAGTCTGTTCCAACTTGTGATAAAGATAGTTACTTAACATCTATATTTGTTTCCTGGATATGTTTTTTGTTTTGGGTGGTTATTTACAAAACTTCTACGTAGATTAACCTTGCAAAAGTGGTGGGGTTTTTTATGAAAACAAGTTGCTATTATTTAGAAATGAAGATTGCATGGCCCAAAGTCCTGAAACTAGCACTGTGGAAACTGAGCGTGAAATAATTCATCTAGACACTAGAAGTAAAATAGTAAAGCTCAGAGAAAAGTGGCTTAACTCTGGAAATATCTTTTCAGAACTCTTGGCCTTGGGCTGGAATAGATGCACTCCATAAAAAGTAAGTTCCCTATTATGATTTTCAAGATATGATTTTAGGGTGTTCTAACTTGATAGGGACCTGTTCCAAAGCATTCTTAAGTGGCCACATAACCACACATGTGCAATGAGAAACTCAGGTGGAAGTAATTTCCTGGCACATCTTTCTTTTCCCATAATGGGTTTTTCTCATTATGACTTACTTTATGAGAAGATCAAAAGAAGGATTTTTACTATGTGAGAAGCTAAGAAAAGCTTATTCCAGGGTTAGAGTTTTAATTTTTAAAATACACCAACTCTGACTCCCTCTGTTTTGCACCTTGTAGAATCACTTACACAATAAATGAGGGAATGCAAAATGTTTCCCTTAGCTCAGTTCAAGCTCTAATTTCAACCAAAACGGTATAAAACCCAAAGCTGCTTCATGATGGAGTTCACGAGGAGTTTCAGTAAGCACCAGACATAGACAGGTGATGGAAGAATTGAATTGTGTTAACTGGTATTTTCCAAGAACTCTATCTATTATTTACTAAAGCCAGATATTAAGTTGTGTGGCTACCTGGTAATTGTTTATTTAAGCACAACTTTATTGTAATGATACTGTTAGCCTTAATATTCACACTTGATGTTACTTTGAAAATTGTTTAAGAAAAAGAATAAACTGAAGAACATGAGTTTAACAGCTTTTTTTCAGATGTCAAACTCTACTCTCAAGTTTGGTGATATACCTGCTGATGTTTTGATTTTTGAGGAAGCTCTCCAAGGTCATCCTTTTTTTCCCATGCTTTCATGGATTTCTGAGGCTTCCCAAACATTATTTACATATTTAAATTCCCATAATAAATTTTGGCTTTGGGACACACAAAAATGGATAAAGATAAAAAATAGCATTTCAAATTTTTGTTTTGATTAAAAAAGAGCAGATTTTCTAAATATTTTAGAACTTCAGACCTTTCCACTGTTCTCTTCCACTGGCAATTCAAATCTTTACTCTGAAGCAATATGAATAGTGTCTTACAAAAAGGGACTAAAAGGTTAAGCAATTCAGGAATTTTTTTACCATGCTCATAACAACCCATTTTGCAGTACATTACCCTAAGCATTCTGCTGACAACAAAGCAGTCACCCTAAAAAGGAAGTGATTTGATTACACCAGGAGGTTGAAACGCTTTGATATTGTTGGAGGAAATGCCACATTTCCTAATGAAGCATTAGAAAGGGAACTGGAAACAGTTTTGACTAATGACAAAAGGGGGAGAGGAAAACTGCCATGATTTTGAAGGTGCTGGTCTTTAAGGAATAAATACTGTGTCTTAGAGGGAAAAAGTGTTATTAGAAAAAAAAATGCTTATCACTTATGAGAACAGACAGTTGAGAAAGTGCATCAAACTACACTATGAAACAGAGATATCAATCCACTTCTAGACAAGCCATATCAGGTACCAAAAGCTGTCTCAAGACTCCAGGTTGGTTTATCTTTGGTAATACAGTATCTCAAGTTAGCTAATGTGCCTTAACTAAGGTAATGTGGGTTAATGAAACAGGTCATATAGGTGTCTCACAGAGACTGTTTGTCCAGATATATATATTAACAATTTCACAGATATTTAATATGGCAGCTAAGATCTGTAATTCCTACCACTTTGGGCTCTACTAGTGATGTGGGATGTGGTGGCATTTTCTGTACATGTCCCATCTTCCTTAGCCTGAGCTGGGCTCTGCTGAGTTAAAATTTAAAATCTCTGTTATTCATTTAAAAAAAAAAAAAAAATCTAAATTCATTATACTACAGTCAGTCTATACAGAAACCTAAAATGTTGAGGAAATGCATTTGCTGAGCAAAACTGAAAGTAAACTCTTTTCCCAGACATCTACATCTCAGTGAACCATGATTTATTACTGTTACATACTTCAGAGTACCACATTCTCCATTTATCAAATGAAGGGACAGATGTACAATCTTAAAAGCAGTAATTGACATTTCACATATGAAACTTCTAACAATGACAGCTAATTAATTGTAGGTCATTTAAGCTACAAAGTAAAATTTACTTCAGCTGTTACATCACACCGTCAAACTTTCCTACAAATCAATTTGCTTTCCCCTCCACCCCAACATATAATGAGTGTGGGATCTTCAGCTAGATGGGTCTTCAGGTTGGGTCCTCAACATCTTTATCCGTTTTTCCAGCCTCTCCATCCATTCATTTCTGAGCCTAGGGACAGAAACATGGATCAGCTTGTCCCGGTATTTTTATAGGGAACAGATTTATGCTCTTCATTTGTCCCACTCATGCTGTCTTTTGGTGCTTTTTCTCAGTTGTCATGCAAATTGTTCTGCTACTTTAAAGTTCTTTGCGGGATGGCACTTCAGGACTAGCTCTTAACTCCCGACGAGGACTCAGCTGAGCTTTGTGTTTCATCGTCAGGGCCACTGTGCTCTCTCTCTATTGCCTGTGTGCCAGTGACTTGTCATCTGCACTGGAGATTGCCTGCTGCCACCTGCTGGGTTGCATCACCCTGCGTTTCCCCAGTCCCCCTCTTCCTTAGTGCTATTTGGCTTGGAGACACTGCTCATATTGAAACCTATGTTAGACCCATAGCAGACACCTTTAGGTGATAGTTCGCACTTTGTTTTCTCTTCGGTAGTATCTAGGTACCACTGAAAGAATTACTCAAATAGAAAAGAGAGGAATTTCTCAAGTGAGGAGTTGAAAAAAATAAAATTAGTTTAGTTGCAAATGGATAAAACATGATAGAGACTAATTCCAGTGTTCCTTCATCCAGGGTTATTAATAGAAGGCCATCCTTGCTTTTAGTTTTCAAGCATCAATGCAAAGAAAGGTATGAGGGAGACTTTGAAAAAAATGCTTTCTCATTGAATGATCTCAAGCCAAAATAACTATAATAAATAAATAAATTATGAAATCTATATCTAGATATATCTTTGCATATGCCTTCAACTTATGGAGGTTTCATGGGCAGTAAAAGTGTGCTGATCTGGTTGCAGACTGGTCTTTCTCATTGTGATTGATTATAGTAAATGTGACTGAGATAAATACGGCTATGAATGGTGGTTGCCTTAGTCAGTTAGTATGCTTGGACCATCTGTTTTATAATGAATTTACCTTACATAAATAAAAAAAGTCTTAAAGTATTCAAACTATATTGTTATAAAAAAAAATGGCCACAGAAAAAGAATGTGGGCCAGATACATATCTGTGCTAGCTCTGCTCTGAACATAAGTCTTCATGTTCAAGACAAGCCTGCATTGTTAGATGTTGTCCTGAAAACTCCAGAAAGTTCTTTGTTTTGCAACCATTTATGGAATGAGTGAATTATTCTCCTATCCTATGAAATCATAGCTTAGACACATTAGCATTAGCATACCAATTTGGGAAGCTTTATTGTTTTTTATAAGTCAAAACTACTTTGATATTTCATTGCATGATATAAGTGTAGGTATCACTTTTCTTTAAAAAGAAATTACAATAGAAACTCAAATAACCTTTCAGGATGCAGATTACCCACTTTGTCAGAGCACTTCTTCGCTGACGTTCTTTTTCGTTTTGCAGATACTGTGTTTGTTGTTCAATTGTCTTTTCCCAGAAATTCCTCAGGTCACTGGTTTCACATCCCCGCACTTCATGACGCATATATTGGCTATTCATTTTCTCTAAAGGAGAAATTTGAAACAACCATATGACAAGTTACTGGGTCCTTGACTGTTTTCATGGCTAAAATGAACTCTTGATGTTTTGGATTTTCACAGCATTAGGATCACACCGTCCTTTTTTAAGTAGGATCAGTGGGCATGACTCAGTATTTAAGCTTTTCTTCCCTAGCTCTGACACTTGAGGGTATGCTGTCTACAGTGATCTGAATTCCTACTTGTTCACCTAAAATATCTCTCACCTCCGATTGTGACCTTTAAGATCACAATCAGGATGGTTCTGTTGTATTCTCTAAGTTAGTGATTAAGATATCTTTTACTGTACTCAAAAATGGAAAGAAAATATAAAAATTGGCACATCTAATGGGATTTTTGGCCTAATTATTTTCATGTGCATAAAATGATGGAATGACTATTGTTCTGGTGATTTGCTGCTAATCATTCTAACATTTGTCTTTATTTGGAAATGGAAAAAATCTATATGGATAATTTGGTAAGATGCTGACTTGCAGAAGACACCTTGCATACTAAATAATCTTCCCTTGTCTGCAATTTTCAAAATAGAGAAAATTCATTGAATATATTTATATATCTGTGACAATGCTGTACTTTCCCCTTTATTTAATGTCATCTTAAAAATAAATTTTGGAGCAAATCTTATTCTAGGGAAAGAATCTGTCTCAGGATTACTTTTCATGGTCTAATAGTCAGTTCCCTCTACCCCACATTGCAGCTAGAAAATCATTTCATTACTTTAAAAACTTCATTAAATATGGAATTAGTATATCCATGCTGCTTTTCAAATTGCTGTGTGGTTTTGCATGAATATGCCATTATAATATTTTCCAGAACATTTAATTTTTTTAACAAGTATTTAGGGCTCTCTCATGCATTGTTTGAATTCATGGCAATTATATGTAATTTATTGTAATCAGAGCCATAGAGAGATAGTAAATAAGCCCCTCAAGGATAGCTTGGAAAAGCTTGAAGAAACTGCAGCCATTCTTCTGCCAGGCATCATAAGAAAACATAAAACTGGGAACTGATAACCTTTACACAATTTCAGTTGGCTGTTTCGTGAAAAATTGAATGATACATTATAAAGACTCTATGAGCAGAAGACAAAACCAGCCTTTTTGAAGAGGTCCCTTTCTTGCTGGGTTTTCCCTGTGACTCCACTGTGGTTCCCTGTAAAAACTCCATATATTAACTCATGGCCTCCAAATGATAGAAGCATAGTACTTGAGCCTGACTTTTGCAGAAAAAAATTTACTGAGCACATTTCCAGGTCCTGAATCAATTATAGCTGGATGTATAAGTGTTGACATTAGTTTGAAATGTGAATAAATATCCACATGTACATCAATGCCAACCCAAATATTTTTTCCCAGGTGGTAGTTACTACCCCTTCAAACCTTTTGTGCACCAGGAATAATCTACAGTTGTATGAAAAATATATGGCAATGCCCATCTGGGTGAGTCTAATGGACTTTCCACTCTACAAGTTAATCTCTGAGAATAACGCTTTCTGGAGAGCAGAAAGCAAAATTCCTGTACATCCCTGGGGCTCTGAAATAAACTGCCAGGAAATAATGTCTCCTGGTTTCTTTATCAGAAAAGATACGAAAGCATAATAACTTCATCCTTCCAAATTATTATGAATTCTTTTTTAATACACTGTGGATGTGTCTTTTCTATATATATGAGGGTAAATATCACTTCTGAATAAGGCAAAGTTATGGAACTCATTACTACAAGGTATAATTGAGCCTATTCACATACTTTCAGCATACTCATATCCTTTACTGGTTTTAAATGCTCTGCCCCATGGTTTGATTGTATTATGTATATATTCTTGATGCTGGCTTGAATGTATTTTATAGACGTGATGTACTCCCACAGCAAAAAAATCCCAATGAAATATTTTAAAGCCAATAATAGAGACATTCAGAATTAGTTTTCAATGCTATTCACCTCACATCTGGTGCTGGCAGTATTTAGAAGAATGTTAGTACCCTGTTGAGACTATAAGGTGTGTATAATAACACCATTACAAGTCTGGGAGGTCTTGGGTTGTTGTGGGTTTTTTTTCTTTTCTTGTGGGAGTTATGAGGAAAGGAATTAGTGCTTTTTTCTGTCTATTATCTGTGATATTTTCTTTGTGTGTGCTTGATCAGGAACACTAAGAGGATTGTCCAAGCCATCGTTCTTTTGTAAATGTTTATATTGTGTTAACATTTGGATATCTTGGTGTTGAATTTTCTCTTCCTCAATTTTTAATATTCCCCTCTGTTTTCATTCCTCCTAATGCTAGAGAACACTCAAATATGTGCAAATATGTGTCAAAGTTACTGAACGTAGAATTTCTGCATCGTTACTTTGCTGATCCTTATATGACCTTGATAAGCAACAGTGTGTGGATGTGCTAGCATTTGCTTCTCTGAACTGTAGAATCACCGTACCCTAAATTACCTTGTATTTCAAACTGTCTGAGCTTGTTCACATGGTGATAATAGGAACGGCTCGTTTTCTTTTGCCTTTATGAATCATGTGCATAGATGTTTGAATTCACCTCTGTCCTGCCATTCATTTCAAAACTGTTGCCATAAACCTGTGTGTGAGTAATCAGGGACATCAAACCTAGTCTATCAGTGTTTTACTAGCTCTCAGTGAGAGAAACTCTTATTTTCTCTCCTACTTCATTTTTTTCAGAGGACAGTAACAGCACTTAGGCCTGTATTATGGCTTTGCAGTAGCAGTTATCACCTGGAAACAGTTTATTTTCGTGCCTTGAAGCCTCATCCAAAGTAGTTAGGATAAGGGACCTCATTTAATAGGGAAAGAGAAGAATGGAAAGGCTTCATGGAAGCAGCTTCCAAATCAGCCTGAACAAATAATCTCTATGTATGTTGGGCAGAAATATACTGTTTAAGCACATAGGCAGTTGTAATGTACTTTTGTAGATCTTGCAGTTAGTTCTAACTTAAACTACCCTGCTACAACTAGGACTAAATAAAGT
>JAWWTY010000088.1:34209814-34264796 GCA_035222235.1 Margarornis squamiger | reverse complement strand
GGACTAAATAAAGTTTTAAGTCTCTAGCGACAATCCTTCTAGAGGACAATAACAGAGGCTCTTTCTGGTAATCTTCTCTGACAGAGCTCTGGTTGCAAGCCAGTGAACAAATGTAACTGCTCTCAAACAAAAGGAAAAACATGATAAAATCTAGGAAGGTTTTATCCAAGGCATGATGAAGATGATTGCTTGGTTTTTTGATTTAATGATTTTGGACCAGGCCGATATTATTTAGACTCAATTTGCTAAAGGAGATCTTACAAAGTTAGGGAAGCTGTAAGAGTATATTAGCTGAAACTCAAAAATTTTGTTGGTAGAACAAAAGAGGAATGTAAGATCAATTTGATCTGACATCCTGACTTTTTTGTAAGGAAAAAAAAATCAATATTTTGAGGCTGAAACTCACTGATTATATAAGAAACCGTTACCACCAGAAACATACTTTTTTATGGAGAGAATTGGGAGTCAAAAGTTTCTTAGCTAGAAAATGGTGTGTAAAGAAAAGTGTGGATTTTCTTCCTGTAATGGAACACAGATTGTTATATGTAATGTTTTTTAAAATTTATAAAGCATCTACATTAATCAAGAGAGCTATATTTTTTTTCCCTCCTTGCTTCTTGCAAAGCACAGTCAGTCAGAGTTTTCAGGATGTTATGCATCTCCCTAGAAATAATACAACATTTTAGTCATCTGACTTTTCATGGACCTTGCTTTGTGACCATGCTTAATATATAAATGCATTGGATTAATAAAAAATTGCAATATCTATAGACTATCTATGCTAATGATAATGTTTCATGCTAAAACAACAGAAATATGCTTTGATTTTAGAAAATAGGACCAGTAATCAGAGCCATGATTTCCCTTTTTTTCCTTGGGTCTTGGGTATGTCATTTATTTTCTGCTTCTGCAGCCAGCCACAATTCATATGTCAAAGGTCTGACTGAAGTCTCTTCTGAGATCTCCCCTGGGAAAGTGTATCAGTTTCAAGACTAACTTAGGTCTCCACACTCTAGATAAGATTCTTTGGATGGAAAAGAAACTTTGATATAATTTCCTGTACCTTTCAGTTTGTGTGGCAGTTGCATAGTGCAGTTTATCTTATGAATGGCCTGAGCCTTGGAGCTGCTCATGAGCAGCTTGGAGGAGAGGTTTCTCACAGCTTACTCTGACTGCCTTGTTGATGAGCAGTTACAGGAGGAGATATCTGGAGCACCAGCCTGAGGATGGGATAAAGCTGCTATGGTCTTCTGGTGCACACAAGTCTGTTAACACTGTGCTGGTCTCTTTGAAAAATTCATTAGTGTATCTCATCAGCAAAGGTGGGTGACTTTGCAAGTATACTGTACTGTTCTATTTCCATTTGCAGTTCGGCATTACAGACTACCAAGTTATGCTTTTCCTTTGTAAACAGTATTGTCTTGAGTTTGCAATAAAATGAGGGAATTCTAGGCAAGTGATTTATTCTGCCAGCAGTATTTCCTAGTTTGGCAGAATTTGAAGTACGTGCTCTTACCAGGATGTGTGGTTAGTCAGGAGGTCCTTCTCTGCATATAAATTTCAATCAATTTAATTGGACTTTTCCATGTAATGGGATTTTTCAGTGTGTGGAATTGACAACCGTGCTGACATGTGGCTGAGCAATACTAGTAAGAGTTACAGATGTGTGCCTAGCAAATCAGTTCTAACAGGCAAGTTAAACAGTTTTAATATGTAAGTTGAAATGTTTGCAGTCAGGCACTCTGTAGGAGTCTCTATTCAGCCATTCTCTTGTTTCTCATTCTCACAGTCCATTATTACTTTTCTGTGAAAAGCTGATGGGTCTGAGTCTATTTTTCTGATACAGAGAATACTTATTCTTCAAATGCTTTTCACTGTAACAAAATTTGGACCTATACTCATATGATATCTTTATGACAAAGAAATATATTAATACATTGTGATAGCTATGTGGTTTTTGCATCTCATACTGCTACACAGTACTCTAAACTTCCCATGCCATTCCTCCAGCCCAGCCTGACTGATTCAGACCTGTGCTTTAAAACATCTTTCTGTCTGGTTTCCCACCTCTGTTGTTCTATCTGGAAAATCTCCACTTCTTGTTAGAGCTGTATTTCATAGATCATAGAATATATTGAGTTGGAAGGGACCCATCAGAATCATTGAGTCCAACTCCTGACGCTGTGCAGGACACCCACAAGAATCACAACATGTGCCTGAGATCGTTTTCCAAACACTTCTTGAACTCCATCAGGCTTAATGCTGTGACCACTTTCCTGGGGATCCTGTTCCAGTGCTCAGCCACCCTCTGGGTGATATGTGACTTAAACCTCAGCTTCAGGACATTTCCTTGCATCCTATCAGTGGTCATGAGAGTGAAGAGATCAGTTCCTGCCCCTCCACTTCTCCTCATGAGAATGTGAAAGACGGCAATGGGATCTCCCCTCAAACCAGGTGACCTCAGCCGCTCCTCATAAAGCTTTGCCTCTGGACCCTTTACCATCCTTGCGGCCCTCCTTTGGATGCTCTCTAATAGCTTAATGTCTTTTTTATATTGTGTTGCCCAAAACTCCACTCATACAGATCTCACTAGGCTATCCCTGGATAATCCTTTCATTGCCCCTCTGCTCCCCAGCTTTTCCTACACCCTGCACCTGGCTCTCTGTGGTGGCTGTTTGCATTCCCACACATCTGCCACTGGCACACACAGACAGGACTGTGGTAGCAGTTGCAGACGTGAGTTTCAAGTGAACAGGCATTCATAAGCATCGTGCAATATAGAATGTCCAAATGCCTCTCCTGAGCTTTCTATAGATTTGTTCAACTTTTATTGACTCTTAATTTTCAGTGTCTAAGACATATTATAGCAGCTGTAGTTTGCTCTTGAGATCAAATATTGTTTCTGATTAGATTTTTCCCACTGCCAGATACATTTGATGTCTGCTCTTATGAACTACTGCATTCATAAGATCAAACATATAGAATAAATTAATATTTATTAGTCAAGGATCTTGAACACACTTTGCTTGGTTGTTTGATTTTTGGGTACAGGAAGACTTGAAGGTATAGGGTCAAAGAAGATAAATCTTGCCTAAGGCTCATGTTCTTCAATTCAGAGAAAACATGCAAGATAAACCTATTCTGATTCATGTGAAAGTGACTACTATTGAATTAAAAAGCTTCTCATCAGCATATCACTTTAAAAACCTTTGAGAGAAGAGTGCATGTGAAACCTTGGCTACCATTTAGCCCATCAGTAAAGAATGTATAGTCATATCCCTTGGTGTTTTATTCAGTATTGTGGCATGGAAATTATCCATAAATATTTTTTTTGTATCAGTGCTACTCAGCTTCCCTAGAATTCTGCTAAACTGGGCACTCTTCCCTGGCATTTTCCTCACACTCTCATCTTTCCTAGAATATACTTTTGTGAGAATTAAAGTTAGAGAACAAACAAATTTCTTGTCATTATTATGGAAAGCTCACTACAAACCCCAAATACTTCCTTACCTTTGGAGCTGGACTCTTCTTCCAAATAAATCCTCTGTGTGACACAAACAAATGAGGAATATTAGCACTGCAGCCCTGGCTTCTCCAGTGTCACAGGGCAGTAATGAAATGCATCCCTCGGTACTTTTTATTTGAAGTGGGGGTAACATAAATCCTTCATCATATCAAGGCTATTTTGAACAGAACCAGCAGCAAGATAAGATCATTTAATGAACTTTGCAGCCCCCTGCCTGAGATGACCATGAAACACAGGCCCTCTTGAGAGTATGCATCCCTCCCACACTGGCAGATATCTTAAAGAGCATGACTTGGCAAGTGATGAGCATTTTCTTTAAAATGCATGCAAGTAATATCCATTTTAATAATCTTCCTATGAAGCTTTAAAAATTCCACACTACTATCTTAGCTGTAATGGAGGCTGAAATGGTGTGACAAATCACACTTGGTTTTGCATTACAGGATAACTTACAGAAGTACGCGGTTCTTTGGAGCTGTTAATCTAAGGATGTGTGCTTGATTATGACCTACCACACAATCTGTTCTCTTCAAGGCAATTGTCATAGGAATAGTGTATTTGGTTAGTGTTAGCTGACGAAATGCATTAGACCAGCACTAGTTTTACCATTTGGAGTTGTTATAACTCTATTACAGATGAACACTTCTATTGTTCCATTTCATTTTCTGAGGAAAATATTTTGTAGGTTTGGCTGATGACAGATGCATACACTCTCAGTTTTCATTACATCCATCTACATTGCTAATATACCATATGTGGTTGCTGGCTTAAGTAGTACTTATACCACTGCTGATTATTTTAACCTTTCTTTGTTGTAATTTTTCATACCCCAAGTAGTAAAAGCAGCAGCCATTAGATGGATGATTCCTGTAGTTCATATTTTCTTATTTATTTTTTCTGCAGTGTGCTTTACAGCAGAAAACCCTGTGCAAAACCTGGCAGCTTCAGCCTTTCTCTGTAAAGTAAAATTCCAGCTAATTCCAAATACTGGTGAATTAGTTTAACTCCATGAAAACAATACCTATTAACATTCTTTCATGTGTTGTTCCACCTCATATCATATGAAAACACAGATACCAACTCTTCCCTTCACACATGTGATAACAAAGGTAATGTGGTCTCAAAGCTTCAGAACCCTTATACATATGTGGCATCAAAAAAAGAAAACAGCACTTCACAGGTAAAGTCAATAGCTCTGTTTTTGGAAAACGAACTCCAGCTCTTGCTGGCTTTGGAAATTACAAACAAATAGAATTTGCTTGGTGAGTATTAAAATAATATGGTATTATAAAGAGAGATTGGTGCCCAGAAATGATGCAGCAGTGGTACTAAACACCATGGTACTGAAGAGCGACACAACTGTGTGGAGGTTTGGGTTGGCTCCCTGCCAAACCCAACTGTCAGCCACACAGATTCCCCCCTCCCAAGAAAGAAGGAAAAAAAGTACCCAAAAAAAGACAATTGTAGTATATATATATATATATATATTTTTTTTTTTTTTTTTTTCACATATTTTACAGTTATGTACAATCAAACACTATGAATCTACAGAACAAATCCCAGACCAACCCCAAAAGGGAATGGAGGAAAGGGAAAGGGAAATGGGACAAAAATGGGTAAAACGAAACCAAACAGATACACATACTCATAAACTCAGTGAAAAGCTCAACAAGTAGCTAATACAATAAAATCTCACCAAACTCCCCTTAAGAGAAAGCAGGTCCTTCCCCTCCATACGCCTAGGACACCAGCTTCTCTGATAGACCTCAGCTCATAGAGATAAGAGCTGAGCCGACAGAGACCTGATTTCCTCCAAGCACACTAAAGGAAGAGAGAGAGGGAGGAAACCTTCTTCCTGTCTTCATATACACCTGATTACGTGAAGGAATGGTGTGGAATATTTCCTTAGTTATGACCTTGTTGCTAGGGAAGGCCTAAATTAAAACCAAGAAAACTAAACCACCACAAACTGCTTTGTTGCCATTTGACTCAGAGCTTGAGTATTTTCTCCTTCTCAGTAAACACTAGCCAAGCCAAATTTTTCTTTTTTTTGTTGTTCATTTGGTTTTTTGTTTGTTTGTTTGTGGTTTTGTTTTTTAATGTTATATTGTAGGTAGTACCTTCCATAAACATTTGTAAAGATCTAATTTCAGGAGGGAACTTCAGTATCCCAGATCATCAGACCAGAACATGTATTTCTGCACCTCAGTCATTGTTTACTTCATAAGTGAGTCTCAGAGCTGCTTACCAGAACCTGCTTTTATAACAGCTCTCATCTCTAGTTTACCAAAGTTCTTGTAAACACATGCTTAATATTGTTAGCAGAGACCAGAGAAGAATTTGCAAAATAACTGACAAAGTGTAAACCTTTGGGGGGTCTGAGGTGTTACTCAACTGCAGCAATCAAATTCTGCCTTGATGCTCTGGCTGTATGCTATTGTTAGGGTGTGAGAGAGTTGGAAATAAAAGTAGCAGTCAGCTTTTACTGTTACAAAAGTAATCGTGGTATATTGAGCCTATATTTTGTCGGCCTACCCTCTTTGCTCTGTATATATTCTTAGATCTGAAGCTAAAGAAGAGGAGGTGAAAGGAAGAGACGTACAGAATCTACAGAAGCTTGCCAATTAAGTAAACATCTCATGCCTCTTTTCCTTTTCAAACTGGACAAAATAAAATCCAGAGAGGTAAGTTTTATAAGCAGATACTGTACCATGTTATTGGGATACCTTTCTTTTTTATTCACTATGCATGTGGTATTCACATCCTTCTCTTTGCTGATTGATGCAATGGCAATTAGAAAGTACAGAGGGATTTTGGACTTTGTCTTCACTGGTCCAGGAGCAGGACAGGTCACAGCAGCCTTCTGTCACAGCGTAGATTTTAGCAGCCTTCTTAAGCTTCACAAATTGCAGAATGGAGCAGATGACTTAGACTATAGGTCAGAGTCTAACAGGTTTAGGTGTCTACCTTCCCAAGAAAGTTGGTTGTTAACTGCTTTTCATGCTTCTGTAAAACCTGCCTTTGAGAAACCATCGGATTACAGTCTGGTAGTCCAGAGCAAGACAGCATGCAGGAAGTTCCTCAACTGACTGTCTTGCAGTCAATGCCATGGGGATCTGATGTTTCTCCTATTCCCTTGTCTCACATGCATTGGTCTGAATCTTGCTTTGTTGTTTTTACACCTCTTAGACCACATCTGGAGAAAACACACTTGCTTAAAAGTTCTTAGTACTATGTGCTGGATGACATTGAGTGTTGGATTAAAGTACATGAGAAAAATTGTCCTGACTGGGCAACTGAAGGTTTCACTGAGGTTTACAAAATCATTTTTCTTCTCTTGGGTCAAGCATTGGATTGGGCAGAAAAAAAAAAAAAAAAAACAGGTTTAAGTAGGAGCAGGAATTCCACTTTGTACACAAGAATACCTTTTATCTACACTGGATTTTTCCTCTGAGTGTGTTCTGGGTGGTTCATACATCACATCACACATGCCTATGAAGCACAATTGTTTTCTTCATAATGCCACTTATAGGACAATCTCAAGGTCAGTAAAGCAGCAGACTGAAGAGCTGACATTTTTATTAGCTGAATGAAACTTCTTATTGACACCACTTACATGACACCTAAAATATTTATAGAGGTCACTTAGTGTTAATTGTAATCATGATATTGTCTTTGTGACATAGACCAGGAAAATCAGATATGTAAAATCCACTAGTACATTTTGGTAATTCTCTTGTTAGTTGTCTGCCTGCAGCTTTTTCATGATTCTATTTTTTCCAGGACTGTAAAGTTTTCAAGCAGTTTAAACTGCATCAGACTGAAATTTACCCACTGGAGCTACTAGATACACAGATGCTTTTCCATGGAACTGTAATTAACCTGGCTCTGTGCACTGCAGGGGGGAATTTTGCTACAGGGAGAGGAAAAAGGTGCTAGTGTCCCCTGCTCTCTCCTAGCTCTGCCATGTGTTTGAAACTATCTTACAGTCCAAATGAACTTCAGTAGTGACCTGTCCAGAAAGGCTTGTATGATGATGCGTTGAATTTGCCTGCAATTTTGCCTGGAATTTTGACCTGGGTATTCTTCCATCTTACTATGGCACTGGAGTTAGGAACAAAATTGCTTTAGACACCACTAAGCATTAGTTTAATGAGTCTAGGAAAGAGGGTTTTGATCCTCTGTTAAAATCAGCCAATGCAGAGCATGCTCCACTGCACATACTGTTTGAGCTGGGGTTGGGGCATACAAATTGTGGAGAGAAAAAGTATCTCAGAGGGGTAATGCAGCCTCTTGTGTTTTTTATACCGTTATAACTCCCATATAGCCAAATTTTGGGTGCTTCAGTTAGTTAAAGTTAAATGGGATGAACTGGAGTGGTTGGAGACTTCAAATGTGTTGTTAGAAAATAAAAAATGGTCTACAGAGACTTTGGTATTAGTATTAATTTCCATGGGATGATATCAGATACTTGGTGACAGGAAAGCAGAGAGTTAGGGTAGCATATTAATTGTATGAGTTTTTGTCTTCTTTTAATATTTCACAGAACTTAAGTGTCCGACCATTCTCTGTGTGTCCTAGAGGCATATACTATTTCACTGTTTTCTTTATGGAGGCTCAAGATCATATTTGGATGAGTTTGGACTATTTTCCTTGGGAAGAAGGAAAGGTAAGAAGAAGGATGATAAAGGTCCCTATACATTCCTATTTGCTTTTAAAAGTTAATTTCATCACCATGGATAAATCTGTGGTTGGAATCCCTGTGTAAGTACCTCAAGGCTAGTGCAACTGCACCTCTGCTGTGCCTCAGCTGAACCTCAGTTCTAACTCACACTCTACTTAGAACCACGCATAGACATACTCAGTTGTACTCACTTTCCAGTGTTTCAGAGGGAAGGTATCTGGCTACATTGCATCTCAGGGATTTACCGTGCCAATTAACCAAATGACAAGCAGGATGTCTTTTGCTGTTTCTTGAATCTTATTAAGTCTGCATCAGTATTACAAAGAGAGCCCAGACTTTATTCTGGCTGGCCTGAGAGTTTAAACATGAATGTGAGATCTAAGGGCCCATTTGGCCTTTAATGTACTTTCTGGAAAGAAATCTGATTTTAAGCCTGGCACTTAATCCAGTCATGAAAATTAATGTCTGATATGAAAGATTGTCACCAACATGTTTCTAGTAAACAGCAAATCCTATTAGCTCTTAGAAGCTGCCATTACAGCAGTCTCTTGCCAAAACAATCCTCAGTGAGCAAAGATTGTTGGCAAGATTACGAAGGTACCAGGTATGTGTTAATTAAAATTTAAATCATGGCATATTAAGATCATGTAACTACAAGAGAGCAAGTGGTGGCCTGGGCCATTACAGAGTAGTGGACTTTGGCATCCCCAGCACTGCAAATGATCTGCTTGTTTAGTTGCCGAGGGAGTCTATGTGAAAAGTTTGAAGACACAGATCTGTCATCTGTGAAACAGTCAAACTTTAAGGAGGCATGAAAGCAAATAGAAATGTTGGTTGGGTTTTTTTATCCTGTTTCTTTTCCTTTGCATTAGTACATATAACTAATGGAAATTAGTATAGATGATAAATGGTTTTAAGTGAGTGCTATGGCAAATTAGACCATTTTGACTGCTTCCCAAGTATGGACTTAAATGCATGTTATTAGGTATCAAAAGTTGAATCTTTTGCTCATATTTGAAAGAGGACCACAGTAACCTGAAATGCAATAAGGAAAGGAAATTATATGTTGCATCAGCTAGGAACATTTTTCTGAACATGAGCAGAACAAATACTTTCCTTGCTTGTTGTATACGTATTTATTGCTGATAACATTTTAAAATATTTAATGTGTCAGACATATAAATCAAATTCATGTAAGGAGCTATTATATCCCTAGCAATTACCAAAAGAACCTTCAAAAGCTGTATTATACAATGTGTTTACCTTGGAGTCAAAATTTCTTCAATATATGCTAAAGTTGCTCTGGAGTTGCTTTTTCCAGAAAATAATCTCTCATTTCAGGAACTGAGTACAGGATTGAATATTCTATAAAGTTCTATAGAGCCATGTCTATGTGTAGCGGTACTCTCAAAGTCCATCCCTGTACTTTGGTATGCTCCCTGGAATATCATCTTGTCTTCCTTCCTGTTCATTGTGTACATAAAGTATTAGTGAAGAGACATGGGTGGTGATCACTAAATGCCCTGCTTCTGGCTTGTGTTTGTATCCCTTTTGTGATGCTACTCTGCAGCTGAGCAACTTGGTTTTTGCACAGTGTAGATTACGTTCTGATGGATGAAGCACACGGTTCAGATATGGGGGAAAGCATAGTACATCTTAAAAAAGGGTAGAAAGGAAGACTCTGGGAAGTATTAACCCGTCAGCCTTACCTCCATGTCTGGAAAGATCATGAAACAGTTCCTCCTAGGAGCTATGCTTAGGCACATGGGAAATGGGGAGGTGATTCAAGGCAACCAGCATGGTTTCACCCAGGGCAAGTCCTGCCTGACCAACTTAGTGGCCTTCTACAATGGAGTGATTCCATGAGTGGACAAGAGAAGGGCTATGGATGTTAACTATCTTGATGTCTGTAAGGCTTTTGACATGATCCCCTAAAACATCCTTCTCTCTAAACTGGATGTATTATGTATTATGGGAGATGAACAGATTCTGAGAGCAGCCCTGCTGAGAAGGACTTGGGGATGCTGGTGGATGAGAGGCTGGACATAAGCCAGCAGTGTGCACTTGCAGACCAGAAATGAACCATTATTGCATTAAAGGAAACATGTCCAGCAGGTCAAGGGAAGTGATTCTCCCCATGTACTTCCCTCTCATGAAAACCCAGATGAAGTATTGTGTCCAGCTCTGGGAACCTCAACACAGGAAAGACCTGTTGTAGCTGGTCCAGAGGAAGGCCACAAAAATATCAGAGCACCACTCACATGCATAAAGACTAAGAGAGTTGGTGTTGTTTATCCTGAAGAATACATTATTGTGGCTTTTCAATACTTAAAGCGGACCTATGAGAAGGATGAGGATAGATTTTTTAGCAAGGCCTGTTGTGACAGGAAAAGGGGTAATGGTTTTAAACTGAAAGAGAGTAGATTCAAACTAGATAAAAGGAAGGAATATTTTATGATGAGGCTGGTGAAACATTGGAACAGGTTGCCCAAGGATATTGTAGATGACCTATCCCTGGAAACACTCAAGGTCAGGTTGGATTGGGATCTGAGCAACCTGATCTAGTGCAAGGTGCCACTGCCTATGGAAGGGGTTTAGGATTAGATGGCCTTTAAAGATCCCTTCCAATCCGAAGTGTTCTAAGATTCTGATTCCATCTGACAACAAAGGACAACCTTCTTCTGCTAGCTTTGCAAAAGAATTAACAATTTCTTTAAACGAACCGGCAAAACTAAAAACTTCTACTCAGTGAAAGATTATTTTGCCTGAAGCAAGACCTGTAAGCATCAGATTCTTGCTTTCCACCTGTGTTTAGAAATTTTTTGTCTTGAAGGGAAGACTATTGTCAATATTCATGTCATTGTCACTTCTGATCAGGACAACACAGTACTCACTGGGCTTCACCACTCAGGAGAGGTGTTAGCTGCACTACTTCATGCTTAAAGCAAGTATTTCTTTTCCTGGCTTTTTTCATTCTCTCTCTCCAGTTCTTTCTATATACTAACTGCTTGAAGTTTTTGGCCACTATGTTATACATATACATACAAATCAATTGTATCAAACTCTTCTGGGAAACTACCTATTTTAATGTGATGAGAGAACCTGACCGTAGTGTACCGTATTATGTATCAGTTGCCTTCTGACTTTGAATACATTAGTGCTGTACATTTTGTCTTTCAAACAGATCTTAGTGTCTGTCTTTCTTGTCAGAGAGCTGCCTCATGGATGAAGTCATTGGATGATTGTAGAAGTTCCTAGTGGAAGTCCATTAATTTCAGTGCTTCAGACTAGTAGGGTGAAAACGTGAAAGTGTGGAAATCTCTGAGAAGTGTTTAAGTGGGTTATTCTCCTGTTGTATCTATTCTTTTTTTTAAACTGTGCCACTAGTCATGTACATATTCTTGGGACCTTGGGATCAGCAGCCAGAACACACTTTGACGAGTACTAAGCAGCTCTGAAAATGAAAAGCCATATGGAAAAAGGAGACTGTTGATGCAGGGAGTGCAAAACGTCCCTCTTGCATGCTGGTGTTAAGGTAACTATGTAAATCAATGACCCTATTAAAAAAATAGGCCTGAAATAGTAACCTCCTTCAGTATAATGTAAGCCCCATGAAATCAGTACCAATGGTTCTTCTGATCTTGGCAAGAAGGCTGCCAGTGCCGAAAATGCAGCTTGAATCCCTTGTAACTCCCCCATTTGACTTCATATCCACAATCTTGTGTAGGCAGTTGAGAGACATATGTGATTCTCATCACAAAAGTAGATTTTTATATTCATCCTTCACAGGTGTCTTTCAGCAGTCCTGCCACTATTTCTAAACTACTTTTTTAAGACTTTAAGGGAGCTGACAATTTATTTTCAAGGACATTGAGCCTTTTTGGGGAATTTGAGAGTATCTTCCTTTTACACTGGTGAGCTCCTATCATGTTCCTGGAAGTTACTACTCTTATATGACCACTTTCTCCTTTTCTGCCATGGTTTTGCAATGAGCTGGTGCTGAAGTTATCTACAAGCAACAGTGTGAGGATGTGTCCTTGTGCTCTTCCTCTGACTAACTGCACTAGGTGACTACATGGGCCAAGGCAAAACATGTAAGGTAATATGAAATGTGCAAATCTAACACTTAATGACTCCTTCTCCAAATAACACAGTCCCTATACCCCGATACTTCACATCTGTACCCATGATATGCTCCCCTGTGTTTTGTACATATCTCAGCATTCTTAAACCTCACTAAACAATAGGAGAGATGCTTCAGGATTTCACCACATACTATAAGGAAACTTGCCCCTCCTTTCCAGACTTGTGGTCACTGTACAACCACTTATGGTGGGGAAATTTGGGGTTATTTTTTTACCAAGTACTGCAAAAATGGTTAAAAAACGTATTAGTCATAGATTCTGGGTTGTCAGTCCTGCCTGAAACATAAATACTAGTGGACAATAAGAAGGGCACCAAAGAAATGTGTTGCAAGCCAGTCTATGGAGAAGTATAGATCCTTCAACCAAAATGAAATTCTACCCACTATCTCTAAAATCATCTGTTGCAATTTTCAGCCATAACTGAAAAATTCTTCCTGGTCATGTTATGTTATGTTATGTTATGTTATGTTATGTTATGTTATGTTATGTTATGTTATGTTATATGTTATGCTATGCTATGCTATGCTATGCTATGCTATGCTATGCTATGCTATGTTATGTTATGTTATGTTATGTTATGTTATGTTATGTTATGTTACTTTATGTTATCTTTCTGTTGACTGGATTAAGGATGGGCAAGAGCATTTACCAGGCTTTGAAGTATGATACTGCTCTGGCATTTTTTGTTTCCTAAATTGCTCCTTAAACCTGCCCTTAAAAGAAAAGTTACTCAAATTTCTTTTTTGACCCACTGATTCTTAGAACTGATCTTTGCCTACCTTGTCTTCAGAGTGTTTCTGAAATTCACATCTCTTGGTTCTTTTTGGTGCCTTTTTGCTTTTTCTTTACAGGAGGGGCAGAAATCAGACCTTGGGTCTTTAGAATTTAGTATGAATTTGTAATACAGGGCAGACTCTGTGGGAGATGATCCTCCATAGATCTGTGAGATTGTGTGAGCTTCATGTACCAGCTAGAAGCATTTTGGGCAGGAAAAACTTTTACATATCAAGAATGAAGATTAATTGATTATGCTATTTGGAAATGATGGGGTAGTACTTGTGGAATGTATATGGGTTTGCAGGTAAATTATGGCAGTGAGAAAACAAATAGGTAGTGAGACTATTATATCAATACATGGAAGATTCTTGTCTGAAGAGATAAAAGCCTGTGGAGCTTTTGCTGCTTTCTTTTTAACAGGTGAACAGGTATGGTGTTAGCTTAGCTTTACTCTTTAGGATACTGTATGAAGCTGGACAATGGGCATCCAGCATAGACTTTTCCTCAACTCCTTAAAAGAAAGCAACTAACTGGCCAGAGCACCACACGATTTTTACTGACCTTAGTGTTTCTGTGATTTTGGGTACACTGGCATAACTAAAGCACTAGCCTCATTTTACTCCTAATTCCTGAAAATATTATCACAGGCAGAGGTGTTTACTCATAGCTTTTTATGAGGTTAAAGCAACTCTCTAGTTTGCCTACCAGCAGTTCTCACCAGTGTTCAGGAGCAAAAATATACAGTAAAGGAGACCAGGCTTCATATATGACAGATCTTGTTTCAATACAGTTTGAATTATTAAAGAAATATTTTTATTGTAGCTAAGATAATAACATATGCAGAATATCAAGGTCAGTGCATGAGACTGTTGAGGAAAAACAATATATGCAGCAGATAACTAATTTATCTCTTGGGAATGTTATTTCACGCACTGACACATTTTCTTCTTTATCATCAATCTATAAGGCTGAGCTCTGTGAAGTGCTTTAATTAACCTATCATCATGTACTTATTTATGGTGTCTCCAAAAGGTATAATCAAAATAAAATAGTCTTTTTTTTCTATCTCCAGTCTCTGAAATGTTCCAAGATCTGAGTATTTATATGAAATAGTGATTTTGCAAACAAATATTTTCATGCCTATTTTATATGTTTATCTTGACAAGCTGTCAAACTTTAATTGCCAGAAGTCAAGCAAAGCATACACTCTTGAAAAGTAACAAGTCCCTGTTACTTCTTTTCATCTGGGTATCTGATAAAATTCCTTTAAAATTAGTATTCAACACCTCAGAATCCATGCACACAGGGCTGGTATAATCTGTCTTTCTGCCACACTTAACCCAGCAAGTGGGTTCCTTGGTCTCTTTGATAGAACAGTAAGATTAAGGGTAATTATTTCACTTTCTCTGAGTCTTTGCACAGTGATACAAGAATCACTACTCATCCATGCATTAGGTGAGATCAAGCTTATTCACTCACTGCAAGTTTGATTTAACATGAGTAGAATGGTGATATGAAAGCCACTTGAAAAAAAAAAAACCCAAACATATTATTGACCATGGTTGTAGTTCTGTGATAACATTTCTATAATTGTATCCTCCTTTTACCAGCCTAAGATTTTCCTTTCTCCTTATGGCCTAAGAAAAACTCTCTCACTAATTCTACAGTAAGTGTAAGAACAACCTTTGTTTAGTCGGCCTTAGTACATAAAGAAAGATACATAGTTAGCAGACAAAGTAGTAAATAATAGCAACTTCATCTTTTGAAATTTATGTTTAAAAAATTCACACCTTGCATTCAAATACTTTCTATGGTTTGCTTTGGGAATGTTAGTTTTTCTCAGTACTGTGAGGCTCAGGAAGCTGTTCATTAGTACTATATTGAGTCTCACACTTATATCTGACTGCGAAGTGTAAGAGTCAGTGTTATTAACTTCTAATGATGCCATCTCCTGGTGAGTGATGCCTGTGCTGATGTTGTGACCTATAAGCAGTACAGAGGAGATGGAAAATAAACCACAAAACCAACAGGACTGATAAAAACATGACTGAAGTAGGAGTGTGTGCACATTAAGGGTTTTGCCTCAGATTATGTTAACTGTCAGAAAATAATCCCTGAGTATGTTAGCTGCTGAAGGCAGTTCATTCTTCCTATGCATTTGTAAAGCACCTACCACAGAAAAATCTCAGTCTTGCTCAGGGCTTGTAGGCACACTACAAGCAACACAGCCAATAATATAGCTGTGTTTTAACATGATGTTGATTGCAATTCATGTACATGACTTTTCATGTTATTGTTTGCAATGAGTCAGTGTAAAGCTTGCTAATAATGTCTCATCTTCCTAGCTCCATTTCTTTGGGATTTCTCTTTCTTCACTTGTGGAACCTTCAGTGATTGCGGCATGAAAGCCTGCTCCAGAATTGCCTTAGTTTGCTGGACGCATGCATGCACACACCAACATGCATGCCACAGTTTCAGTTCATTGGCTTAATTGACTTTTAGTAAGCAGGCTCTCTGCAAATACTGGAGCAATCTAAATTCTAACCACTGGTGATGACTGGTCTGTTTATCTCCTGGTGAAGGCTGCGCTGGCTGAACTGAGATACTTCTGTGTAAAACAGTCAAAAATGCTCTGTCAGTTCAGCAAAGTTATGGGACTGAGTATCTTCCCATGTGATGCTCTGGGGGCACAAGTTACTCATAATTCTTGGCTTTCATAATGAACGGAATTTGCTATGTTTTTCATTGTAGTGTATATTTTCATATCTTAAATAATGCCTATATCTTTTTTTCCCCCTGAAACGTCTATAAGTTTCAGTATCCTTTATGAAGTGCTGACAAAATGCTATGTAACAGTCCATTTATGATGTCATTACTGCCAAGTAAATAATTATCTTTTTTTCTTGTTCCCATGGGATGTTGTACTGCTTATACACTACAATGGAAATTCACAAACATATTTTCTGCCCATTGGCATTTTTTCTCATTGCCTCTGCATTTCAGGATAAGATAACCTGCAACCTTTCTGATTAATTAAGCTATTAACATTAAAGCAGTGATTATGTAACCAGTTTTGGCTTGTCTAACTGTGGGCTCTCCTTCACCTTTGCTGCATGTCTCTGCTACATACCTCTGTCACCCAAGATGTTCTACCTGGAAACTAGGCCAATAGATTCAGAAAATAAGGTTTTGGATGGATAAGTGAGTGGACCTGCATGGCTCCATCTGATACTGGTACAAAGGGGACAGTAGATACATGCCTCTGTGGTCTTGTTATCAACTCAAAGTACTTGAGAAAATTAAAACATTGAGTAAATACTTGGCTCCTGGAATTCACATTTGTTAGTTTTACCTGCAGGTAAAACTGCCCTGTTCTAGCAGTCGGACTGGAGTTTGGCCTACATATATTTCAGCCCTGTTGAACTTTTCCAGCTGTTTTTGGTTAGCATAACTAATGACAGGCATATAATATGTGCTCAGGTAATGTACTTAATGTCTTTTATTGCATTTTATTGCACTGCTGAGGATGTTGTACTGCATATTGTTTCTGCACAAGCCTTTTTTTCCACTGACTCGCTTCTCACATGTCCACGCAGACAGTACAGGGGTATAGCCGCTGTGAAGAACAGTGGAAGGCAGAGACACATAGCAGGAAGCACACTTCTGTATTTCTTGTTTCCCCTAAAGACCAATGATGCAAGCAACAGGAAATTTCCAGCTGTGTTACCAATACACATCATAAATGTTATTGACTTAGTTTAGCAAACCAACACCATCATACCAAACAGGAAAAGAGAGCTCAATTCATTTTGACATCACGTGGTGTCAATGCTGTATCTTCAAAGCTAATTAAGATGTATACTGGCACTTTGTTTTCCAGCAGGGATTTCCTCCATGTACAGGAATAAGCTTTGGTACTGGTGCTGTATTATAGGCATTTGAGGTGAGGGAACACAGTGTACAAACTGAAAGAACAGGGCTAACGTGTAAGCATGGGACTTCATAAGTTTTCTTTTTTTTTCATGTTTTTGGTCAAAGAAACAGTCCTTAGAAGAGTTCATGTACAAAGTCAGGTGGGAAGGATCTTTGACACCTATTCTTTTTGTTCCTGACTTTCTGCTTGTTCTATTTAAAGATGCTCTTGTAAAGAGTGGCTTTCCAGCATTGTACCACTTCTTTATCTTTAATTAAATTTTTCATGGTACTCCTTTAGATATTTTTTGGTAAGACATAATCGTGGTGACATGAAAATCAGCAGCACAAGTTTCCACACAGAACTTTCTAGGCTTTGACTAGAGATTTTATGCCAGTACAGGTGACAGTACTGTATGTTTCTTTGGCCTATATATGAGCATTTTCTTATTTAAAACCTTTTGTAATGATTTATAAGTGGTATGAGTCATATGAAGCTTTCTATTTAGTAGGCAGGCTTGATATTGTAGAGAAGAGGCAAAAAGCACATTGGTAGTAAGAGACACAGGATGTACCATTCCTGTAGAGGAAGTTAATGTTCAGCACTGTTGTGCTGTCCAATGTCAAAACACTCTTTATGGATGGTTGCAAATGTCTCTCATAGTCCAGCCAAAATGTTGTGATTTGGAGCATTACATTGTACGTCTATTTCTGCTCACAAACCTCTGTGCCCAGTGAAAGGTGACCAGCTATGCCTCAGACAATGTGTGAAGCTCAGAAAATTATCTCAGCTGGCAGAGAAAGAGATCTGAGTGCTGCCAAAGGCTGAGCTGGAAAATGTGCTTTCTCTACCTGTAATGCCAATGCCTTTCTTACTGTTTGCTTTTGAGCCTTTACCAGTGCTTCTGTCCTGGTAGTACCTTCCCAGCATTTCACTCAAACATTATCAAACAAGAAATATCTGAACTGAAGCCTCACCGGCTGAATTATAAACTGTAGTTTTGTAAAGATGTAGTTGGGCTGTAGGAGTTGAAGACAGCTGCTAATGAAACCTATTGCTGTGCCAGCATGTACCTGAAGACAAATGCTAGGCCCAACACGCATTAGGCATCTGTTTTTATTCCAGTGGCATATGGTAGCTTCACGCCTGTATCAAGAAGCCACCCTCATAGCAGCATCAGCCAAGGACAAGGTCAATCAGCCAAATGTGGAGGGAAATATGTTTTAATATCTTCTCCAACCAAGAATGTGCTTTGCAATCACAAGAAGTACTCACAATGTTTGGGTAATTTTGCAGAGCACAAGTATACAGCTGCTGGATTGTCATTAAGTCTGTCACACATATATATGACCATGCTGTAAAAGGTGAGGCAGATGGTGAATTACAGCTGATGATTGTAGGGTGTTTAGATAGACTTCCACAAGACATACACCTGTAACTTTGGACGATGTTCTTAATTATATGGTTTAACTTTTAGGTTCCCCTTTGTGGATGCAGGAAGTGGACTTGATCCTTGGGGGTACCTTCCAACTCAGGTTATTCTATTATTCTGTGATTCTGTAACCCACAGGGCTGCTCAGTACATGAGTCAGCCTGCTGATCTATATCACCCTTCCAATAGATGGAAGACAAAATATGAAGTTGTATATTTGCTCAGGCACATGAAACTAGTGAGTGTAATGATCTGGACATATAGACTGCTGACACACTCTTAGAGTCAATGAAAGATAAATAGTGAAATATGTGGGGTAGACCTTAGCCATCTCAAATATGGCAATTAAAAACAACAAAAACACCACCCCAAACAACTCTGGAAAAAACAATCAGGGAAATTACTTCTAATTCTGTTCTGGCTGGCTGGGAAAAATAGACCTTTTTCAATAGGAGAGGGAAAGCTATGGTACCTAGGGGTGTCATTAACACTTCTCAGAGACAACAGAAATCCCTATGTCCTTTCTAAAGTAAAGCCACCTTGAGAGACAACCATCAGATGCTCAAAGAGACAGATGAGTGACACTTTCTCAGCATCTGATACCTGCAAGTTAGCTTTCCAGGTTTATAAGAGAAACCCTTGGCCTTTATGCGAAACAAATAAATTCCTTTAAACAGGCAGTGTGTTAAGGGCAGATGGACCGGTGCCTATCAGCAGAGCTCCAGCTCTAGGGCTCTTGGCTGCTGAGAGGGCAGCCCCTCCACCACACTGCTCCCCCGTCTGGGTTCTTATCAGCTGTGGCATGCCCCTAGGAGTGGTGGAGGCTGGAGTGATTGCAGGGGTGAAGCCATGAAGGCCAGCCACAGGATGCACCATTTGTTATAGTTCTGGAGTCAACTGTGAGGAGTGAAAGAAGGTCTAAGCCTCTGGGCTTGTGGATAATCTGATAAATATTTCTCTTTAAGGGTCTTCCCCATGCCCAAACATGGCTGCATATGGAGAGGACACATGCATAAATGTGTAGCAACAGACGTCTACTTTGCTGGGACTTGCCATGTTTGACAGAGTGGCCTGTGAGTTAGCATGAGGCTGCGGAGAAAGCATTGCTGTTTGCTATAAACAAACCTTAGCAAAGTGCCTGTAATTGCAGTGTTAGAAGGTTGGCCAGGACTCGATGGTAGCAGGGAAGGAAAATAATGCTTTCTTTTATCTGTTCTTGCAAACAGCTGGAGACAGATAAAAGTGGAGACAGTTTTAACCTAAGCAAAGATTGTGACTGTGTGCTTTCCTTTGTTCTTGGATCTTTCTGTTTTCCTCCTTAGTTACATTTTTATTTGCAAACAAGACTATGTATGGGACTGCTTCTGAACGGCTTTTCTTTTTTTCCTCTTCTTGTTTAACTTGAGATATACCTGTTTCTCCTCAAATTCAACTCCTGTGGCTGCCTCTGCTTCAAAAGTGTGCAAGGGCAACAGACTGTGCTTCATTCTGCCTACTTCTCACAACTTCAAGAACGCTGACACAAAGATGAGACAAATATCTTCCACAATTAACCATTACTGAGGGGATGTTTTGCCATAGTATGGTTGATATAAAACTGTCTTGAAGCAGTAATTTTCAGATATTCCAGTAACAGACTGCAATGGCATACGATAGGGAGAAAAGGAGCTGTTATCTTAAAAACAAACAAACAAAAACCTTCTGTCACTACTTCTGAAGAATATTTTCAAAATTTTCAAAATTTGTGCACTGGTATAGTTAGAATTACTTACCTGTCTAAGTTCCCCATACAGTGTTTTGGAACTGTAGGAACTGAACCACGCTGCATCTAATTTGAGGCCCTGGACTGATGTTTTGGTACAGGAGGAAAATGTCGTTTTGCTAGACTTTTCAGTTGCTCTAATTCTGCAAGAAAGACCGACCTCACAGGAAATAGCTCCATCAGGGTGACTGTTGCAGGCACATAGGCTCATCTACATAAGAAGTTATTTCAGAGCAGCTTTTCCTGATTAAATCTGCTGTGGGTGTTATTGCAACAGAAATAGTTGTTCTGTTGTAAAACCCGTATTAAAACACTCTTATTAATTACAATTTCTAATAGCTCTGTATATTTATCACATAGGGATAAAAAAAAAATATTACTTCAGATTTATTTTTACTGTACTGTGTATTTTCATGTATCTTGCTGCTTTCCTTCAACAAGCAGACTATTTGAAGCACGTTACAAGCTGCATTACCTACACACTTCTCAGGTATGCTTCATGGCAAGCCAAGATATTTTCATAGTGGCATTCCTGCAGTTTCAACATCTGATAAATAAAGGCATGACTATTTTCCTCCAGCTGTTTGCTTTGATATTTAATTATCCTAAGCTGATCTGTGGAAACACAGGCATACAGGCACAGACCAGTTTGTGGGAAATCATTAGAAAAGGACCATTTCTAGTGTAGTGTATCGTGTGTGAAGAGTAAGAAGCCTTCCCTTTCAACTCAAATCTAGAGTGTGGAAAGGAGCAGTTTGAATCTTTTGCAATATTTAATATGAATATGTTTTTACACAATGACTCCCTGAAAAAGTCTTTCTGAATAGTCATAGATTTAAAGGCAGCTGCAATGTTCTGTCATTTGTTGGTGATGCATCCTGCTGTGCTTAATAACTGAATAGTCTTGATTTGTGGCACCAAATAAATCAATTAAAAATTTAAAGAATTAAATATATTGAACTTTGAATATATGGTAAGAATTTTTTTCATTGAAGATGCCTTCTTAGTCAACAAAATTATGAATTTGATTGTTAATATGTGGTGGCTCTACTTTCGATGTATAAAGGTACATTTTAGTCTTCTCTTTGCAATTTCTTCAAAATAAACCTGTTACCGGTGTTTTACAAACTTGCATTCAGATGCATTTACATGTTCAAGCACTTTGTATTTTGCAGCCTAGAAATACTCATATTTAAATTATATATAAAAAGTTAAAACAAAGTTGCTTTTGCTGTATTTTTAAAACAGAAAAGAGGAGCTCCTATTTCTAGGATGTGAAATAAAATAAACCCCCTAAAGGCAGATAACCATCAGCTATGTGTTCTTAAAATTCATGTGATTCCTAAGATTATGCATATGTACAATTTAGCTATAATAAACAATAGTAAAAACTGAAAGAGTATGTAACTTTTACAGTTCTTCTCTATATTAGGGTTTGAAAGATATCTATTCTTAAAAAGCTCCTTATCTCTTCAAATTTCTGATCGTTCATTCTACCCTGCCCTTTTCTTACAGGATACAATGTAATGATAAATGGTAGATAAGAATTTTCAAGTTTAAATAAAAGTAAACATACAGCTTTTCAGAAATGAATTCAGCTTTATTTGTTAAAATAGTTGTACTGTGTACAAAGGAGATTACTATAACTTACAATACTTTATGCATAGAACATGGTGGGGTTTTGCTTCCACTGGAAGAACAGTACTTTAGAAATAAAGAATCATTACAATCAGACATCGATAGCAGTAATAATATAATAATATAATAATAAATACTTCACATTTATATAATCTGAATTTAAAATAAGCATTTCAGCATTATCTAATACATCTTAATATGCTTTCAACATGTAGGTAGAAGAGTCCTCTGTAGCTCATAGAGAAGAAAAATGTATGACTCATGGTGAGGGTTACATCAACCCTAATATATTTCTCCTTGTCCAGTTTCACAACTGCCAGCAGCAGAACTCCAGGAGGATAGTGAGCAGGCAAGCGACTGCAAACACCGTTTGCTGTAATCTTAACCCATTAGAATACAGTCTGGTAATTTCCTCCTTTTCTGATTTCAGTTCTTAAAAAAAAAAACCCAAGAAAGTAAGATGGTTAATAAGTAAATATGTAAATTTGAAAACATAAGGATTTTCAACATACTTGAAAAGTCCTCTGACATCTCACAGGTACTTAAGTTAAAGGTATCAGCTGTTAAAGCCAATCAAAGAGACTATTCTCAGGGGAGAGATGTAAATAGATGTCCCATCAATGATCGTTTGAGGAGCAACTGATAGCACTTATCAGCTCCTGCAGGCATTAATCTCAGAATAATCAAAAGTAAATACCAAGCAAAAGCAAGAGGAAGAACTTCACAAGAGGTATGCACTCAAGCCTGAATGTCGGCTTTTAACCCTTCCTTTAACAAGGAACTTCACTTCATAAGGAGAAAGCCATACCCTCATTTACGTGAAAGCCACTGAGGCATTGCTCAGAGGATTCTTGACACTTTTGTCTTTTTTAAGCTTGAGCTCAAGAACAGTAAACACTAGACTGCTTTTACTGAGCATGAGGAGGCCCATTATGTCTTTTGCTCCTGTAATGGGAAAGAAACAATAGGGCTTATTCAAAAGTGAACACCCAAGCGGTTAACTCTTCTGAAGAGTTTAATGAGCAAGCTGTATGCCACATACAATTGCTCAATATAGAAAATTTCAAGAAAAAAGTGGTTCTAGTGATGGGTTGTATTTTTCTTTTTTTTTTTTTTTTTTTTTTTTTTTTTTTTTTTTTTGTCTGGAGTTGCAAAGATAGGAATGTCACCTGATATTTTGAAAATTGTATTTACATCTGAGTTGTTGGTATAACTCAGGAGTCACAGCTTCAAGACACTGCTACTCAGAAATCTGGTCAGGAAATAAGAAGCTGCTGGCTCATCGGGGTGCAACTGAACCTTAAAACTCTTTAGGTCTGTTGTTTTCTTACCCTGCTAACTAATGATATTGGCACAACTGTAGGAAAGCACAAGATGGGATTGAGACATTATGGATGGAAAGGGCAAGAATATTTTGTACAGATTTTGCCTCTGAAGAGGACATGTTATTAAAACCTTATTAGCCATCTCAAGAGTATTGAAAACAGTCTGAGTCAAAGAAGCCAGTTCTCCATGGAAAGTAATACCTGTAAAGACATTCTTTAAGTCTTTATGCTAGCTGATTAAAAAATATTCAACAGTTTATTCAGGGATTTTCACAGGTTGATGTAGAAAGACTTAAATATAGCACTTTTAAAGAGAGTGGATGGCACTACTGTACACTGATCAGGACGTGGCTACATATTTTTTCTGTGTAAGTGTGCTGTTTTAGAACTCTGCATAAGAATATTATGAAGATACAGATCTTAAAATAAGGTTCAGACTAGTTTTGTGTCACTTCTGTGTTATGATTGATGATTCTATGTTTTAAGTAGTTTATGTGAGAACATGAAAGTTTTCAGTACTAGTTTCTCTAGTATAATACAGGTTTTTACTTATACCAAACCAGTTTACGTTACTGTTTTTTCTCTCTCCTTGTCTAAGAAACACACTTTATGTGCTTGGATGTAGTTTAGTTGTACTGGTTAAGTGGGAAGTCATAGACGTGCAGATTTTGCAGAACAGAGAAATATGTAATCTCTGTAATCTTCAATTAGAACGGTGAAAAGTTTTCTACTGCACAGAATTAAAAAGATCTGAAAGTATTTAATGTGATGTATTATATGCAGGCACCAGCAATGTAATTTACTGTTTCACTAATGCATTCTCTGAAGCAAAACAGCCCACTGTAGAAGTCTAAATAGAACACATACAGCATCCTCCAAGTGCCCCACTGTTGCAGAAGGCAATTCTGTCACCTACAGGATAAAAATGTTTCATTTAATGCCATTTCTTACCACAGTTATCGTGCATTATTTCTGAGAGACAGTTGAGAGTCCCATAGCCGCATCGACACAGCCAACAGCCCTTCAGCACCCAGGCGCCATGGGCAATGCTGCCGCAGTTGCTGTCAAAGACAGGGGACACATTTGGTACAACCCTGACCCCACCACCAAAAATAACCATCCAGAGCACCTCAATCACTTTCTATGATTTTGGTCTGGATTTTTTACCTTTGCCGTTCATCGTGTTCACAGTATCTGCCAGTGAAATGTTTCAGGCAGGCACAGAAAGTCCCTAAGATACAGGTCCCTCCATTTTGGCAGCAGTGTCTGCTCAGTTTTTTACCTGTAAAACAATATTACAGATTAACAAGCATGTCGTGGGCTCCAAACCTCACCTTTTCCTCACTTGTTCTCTCAGTTGCCGAAGTATCTTTTGGATATCTAGTTTTATTGTTTTTAGAGACAACAAAATTATATGCCTGTTAGGAGTGTTTGTTCAGCTAAACCCAGTTTGTTTAGTTAAGGATTAGAAACAAACTACTAGGGATTACAGGATGGTGAAGAAACAACGCCTGGCAATCCTGTAGCAACAGCATGTATTCAAGTGAAATATTTCACTTTGACAGATAGAGGTTTCAATCACTCTAAGAAATGAGGCATTGGTATTGGAAAGTGATGTTTATTTTTGAATAAAGGAGCGGTTGGTATTGAGAAGAGTTTTGAGAGGAGAGAGGAGTGCTCCCTCGAGCCTTTCTCAGACTCCTGGGATTGAGCACCAATATAAAACTTTATATATGTAGGAGAAAAGCGATTTTTTTTCTCTTACTGCAATCGCTTTCAGGCAGCTCAGACTTGTTTTTTTTTTTAATTAACGTTTTACTGTCATGAAATACAGAGAATTTTAAAAACTGAACAGAATGTTACAAAATTCCACAGATGCTTTTGTTAATGCAAGGGATCAAACCCTTCTTAATTCCTAGTATCATAGTATCATTCCCTGTTTTTCATTAGCACATTCTGTAAGTGAGAGATCCCCAGTTCTACCTTAAATTTTTATTATAATTTCCTGAGTGGCCACAGAAAACCAACAAGATGGAATCTTCCAGGACAACAGTAAAAGTATTACTGTAATTTAATTTTTTAAAAAGAAATTTTGTGAATTTTTGACATAAATAATGTTACCTACTCTCTGTAATTCCAGTGAAAGGTACCAATGACCTGGGACTCTGTTGCTTTCTGCTTTCGTAACTCTGATTCATGTCATTGAGTGCATTTATAAAAGTCCCTTCGTTCGTGGGCTGATGCTTTTGTGCTGTGGCATTGAGACTTTTCACATTTTCTTCTTTTTCACGGCCTTGACAAGAAGTGCAAATAGAGAAGAGAAGAGTAGTTTTTCATGAAGAAATGCACACCGTAAATATACAAGAGAAAAAAGGCGGGGCGGTGAGACGTTTTCCTTACCTTTTCCTAAATGAACAGCCTGCCAGACCAGCGTCACAGTGAAGAGAATTCTACGAAAAAAACCATGAACTGAAATAAATTTGCGCAAGTAAGACACAAACAGTAAACCGAAGACGGGTGCGTGAACTTTTCAAAGATAAAAAGAAAAGCATCCCTGGCTAGAGAATGTTCCCGGCATCTCAGGCAAACTTACCTAAAGTGATTTCCCCAGTACATTCTCCTGCACCCTGAAATACCCGTGAGGTCCTCTAGGAGAGCTTCAGCAGAAGGAAGATGTCCAGAGCCCCTTACTGCAGGCTGTTGCATGCGGCAGTCCAAACACTGTACACGGCAATAGAAGACGGAACAGGCAGGACTGATGAAACTTTGCTCTTGCTGTCCAGGTTATACCAACGTCCAAAAAGCATAATCCGCAGCCGCACTGATTGCTGAGCCCTCACCGAGGTCCTGGCGGACAGGGACCATCCCTCAGCGCTGAGACTCCCTGGCCAGCCCCTGAAGGGTGGAGCAAAGCGGGGGCACCTACTGCTGGCGGGGAGAGTTAAGGGCCCATGAGCACAATAAAAAGCCCGAGGCAGGAAGATCTCAGCTCCAGTTTATTTCTTAACATAAAGGACTTTTTACCAGCACATATTGCATGGGAGAAACCAAAACTAGCAAACAAATAAAAAACCACTGCTCTGCAGAACTGCTGCAGGTATATGATGAGCTGCTGCAGGTATCCGTAATGAAGGTTGAAAAGCCTCAAACTCTACTTACATGCCTTGTGTCTGCCAGGGTTTTCCACCAGGGGCCTGCTTTATGAGATTATACCACTTTGCAGCATAGATCCTTAGAGCCTAGTACTACAAAAACAGTATAAGGTTCTTGACAGAGGTTTGCTGTCTCACATGAACTGTTAATAACCATCTGAAACATTTTTTGAAACTTTTTTTACTGTTAGTAAAATTAGACTCCTGAGTGAGTATTCCTAATCTTCTGAGTTCATGCAGTATCAGCATATACCTATCTATCTATCTATCTATCTATCTATCTATCTATCTATCTATCTATCCATCCATCCATCCATCCATCCATCCATCTATCTATCTTGTGGATGTCTATATATAATTTACCATGGGTACTGAAATGAGAACCACTCACACGACTTTACTATGACTCAGCAGCATCAGCAAAAAGACCTGCAGCTGGGTAGTGCTAAAAAAGCAGCACTGGGCAGTCTTTTCTCAAATGTCCTGTACCCTGAAGTGCACATGGCCTTTACTTAATTTGTGACAGGGAATGGCAACAATACAGTTTGCTTTGGGTTTTTTCTCTTTTGGGATGGGAAGGGCACATAGAAGAGGGATCCTTTCACTATGTCAGTGCAGACAACATACAAGTTTCACCTTGGCTAGATACATGATCACATCAGACATATGGATCAGACCTTCAATGAAGTAATGGCTGAACTAACTAAAGAATTTGTTTGTAACTCCCCGTGGCTGTCGTTTGTCAGATTTGAGCCATATGAAATGTGATCACTTCGCATTCAATTTGGTAAAGTCTGGCTTAATTTACAATGAGAGCTGTCCTAATTAAAGTCAACTCTCTTGGCACTGAAGCAGATGGAGAGTATTTTGAGGACATATTCTCTTATACCACTGCTTGCAGCATGGGTAACAAGCAAGCGAAGTTGGAAACCATGGGGCAATTAGAAAACTATGAACTAATTGCTATCATGGAAACATGATAGCACACAACTGGAGCACTGCAGTGAGGGCTACAAGCTTTTCATAAGATAGAGGCTTGGAAGAAGAGATGGGGGCATGCTCTATCTAAAGAAACTGATAGATTGTGAAGAGCTGCCTTGGAGAAACAGCCACAAACAGGTTAAGAGCCTGAGGGTAAAAATCAAGGATAGGACCAACAAAGGACACTGTGTAGCTACCTGAGTCTGCTACAGGCTGCCTGATCAGGGGGAACCTGCTGATGAGGCCTCTTGTTTCAGCTCCGGGATTGTCCCACTCGGAAGTTACCATCCTGATGAAATTATGTGGATGTCTTCTGGGAAAGCAATATAGCTAGGCTGTAGGCAATCCAGGAGATTCCTGAACTGAATCTAGGATGAATCTGTGGTCCAGGTACTGGGCAAACCAACTGGAAGAGAAACGTCACTTGATCTGATGCTCACCAGTGTGAATGAGCTCATTAGAAGGGTTAAGGCTGGAGCAGCCTGGGTTGTAGTGACTGCACCCTGAGTGCATGATCTCAAGGAACAAGCCCGGCAAAGTCAGGACCCTGAACTTCAGAATACTGAATTCCAGCTGCTTAAAGAATTAGTGGATGAGATCCCCACAGAAATTAGGAACAAAAAAGCTGACATCTGGGAGCTAGCATCTGTTTAAGGCCTCTTTTCTTAGCATAGGAAATCAAGCAAGACAGCCTGGAAACCAGCGTGGCTAAGCAAAGATTTGCTCCTCAAACTGAGAAGTAAGAAGGAAATGCACAGCTAGTAGAAGCAGGGACAGGTGACCTGGAGAGAATACAGGCATATGGTTTGGATGTGTAGGGTTGGAGTCAGAAAAGCTCAGGCACTTTGAAAGGACTATGAAGAATAATAAACAGGGATTCTATAAGTACATAGGTCAAAAAAGAAAGGCCATTGAGAGTATACCCCCTTTCTGATAAATGACAAGGGAGAAGTGGTGACAGTGGATATAGAGAAGGCTGAGGTACTCAACAAATTTTGCAGGGTTACATCAATCTTGTGGATAAGACATTCCCAGTGCTGGTACAACTATTGACTCCAATTGATCTAAGCTCAACCATTTTCTTATGGATACAGGCTAACTCTTTAACTTCATGGCATCTTTTTTAATGATGTGTTTTATGTTTGTTACTAATTTAAATTGATTTAGATTAAGCTTTTCTTGTCCCAGACTTGTATCAAAATGCCATGTCTTTCAGGACTGAGAGTGTGTGATGTACATTTGTGTGTACTTTAGCTAAATCAGTACTAGGAGAACTTTTATGCTAACATCTGAGGTTTAAAAATTTAATAGAAAGGTTGTTATGATAAAAATCACAACATGTTAATTCATGAAGGGATTTTGATTTGCCTATCTTAAATAGCAACAATTTTGAAGATTCTCACCATTATGCTGAATGCTTCCACCAGCTGTGATTGACAAGGAGTTCTAAACTAAACACATGTTAAGGTTTAGATGCTTCCTTGAAACCTATCACTTTTTAAAGTATTATTGTAACAGCAGATGCTGTTCTTAATTAGGACCATAAAATATTTCACACAAATAAAAGAGAAGTCATTTTTGCATGTATTCACAAAACACGTATGTGCTATCAACATATGAAAAATGTTTACTTTTGAAAAATACTTATAATCCAAACAACTCATTTTCATTTGAGTTCTCTAACTGTATAATGCTTTCATTTAGTCTTTAGTGTGCTGTTTTTACCCTTTCCAAAAATCGAAGGAAAAAAAAATAAACAGAGATAAGTAAACACAGAAATGTTACACTTAATAGTGGTGTTTGTGTGGGTTTTTTGGTGGGTGTGTTTTTGTGGTGGTTTTTTGTGTGTGGGTGGGTTTTTTTTGTTTTGTTTTATTTTGGTTTGGTTTGGTTTTCCCCCACTAAATGCATTGTCAGTGTAGTTTTTTCTCCGGGAAAGCTTTCCTAGGTATCAAATTCCCAGCCTATACTGGAGGTAACTTTCAAGATGAGGATGCTGCCAAAGAAATACTGATCAATTTTCACACCCTGTGCCATTTGTTTGTAAGATCAGAAGCCATCCCTGAAACTGCAAGAACTAACAACCTGGGGAACTGTAAAGCAGTTGGTAAACATTTCTCGCTTTTGATACCTTGTTTCTTCCTTCTCCCTATAACCTCACCATCAATGTACGCAGAGGAATGGGGACAGAGTAAATGGCTCAGATGCTGCTGTTGCCTCACTGCGCTATAGAGGTGAGATTGGTGTGACACTGCGGAAAAGTGCTGTTGTTTGTTGTTGACAGAATCTGCCAGAAAGTGATTGCTTCTGTCCAGGGATTTGTGAAGAGCTGCAGCAAGGGTAGAAACACTCCCTTTATCAGCTTCCAGTAAGATAAGAGTGGAGCCAACAAAAGTGGTCCTGAGCATTTCAATCAAGCCCTGCATACACAGGAGACGGCTAACCATTAATTAGAGGTCTTCAGTGCTGTGTGTTCTGACAGCAGATCAAGTAGCCTGTATGAGCAAGTGTGGTAGGAAAATGTGGTGCTACTTTATTAGTCCACGTAATTCCTCTTGTGCTCATCAAGAAAACTGTGGGTCTGTGGCTTGCATCTTCTGGCAATGTCCCAACATCCAAGTGAACCACTACACAGAGAGATGAACTGTGGATAACACATGGGTTTTTTTGTATACTATTTTTTCATACAAACTGTATTCCCATGTAGATACTCCATATTTCTTAAAGCTTCAGGATCAATAGATGCCTAAGGACTGAAGGTAACACTGGAAAAATCAGAAGCAAAGATGAAGAAAATGTGAATGTCTCTGGCTTTCTGGGAACTGTTCTGAAAGCCTGTTCAGGATTTGTTCAACTATGCAGCCAAACTGTGCAGCCAAAATATCTGCTGACTAGAAAGCTTTAGATTCCAAAATTCCAGCTTAGTGTTAGGATCAGATCTCTAAATGTAATGAACAATGTTAAATCAATTAGTCAGAACATTATGGAAGACAATGAAAACCAATTTTCCCCCTGGACATTTATTGAAATCTTGTAAATATAGAATTCTGCAAAGCAAAACTCTCAGTCAGGGTGACTTAGAATTTTCTGAAGAAAGGGCAGACTCTAGGCAATCTAGACTGGGAACCACTCAGAGTGTGTTTAACTCATAAAATGTTAAGAATACTGGATAGAAAGACCTAATACTAGCCAGCCTGAGATTTTTATTTGTAAATTTCTTGTAGTCTACATCTTGCTATTAGGACTTTTGACAGCTACCCTTGCTTTTCAAAGGCATAGTTGAACTGAATTATTTTTATGGTGTCACAGAAATTTCTCAACAGAGTCTGGTCAATCTAGCTGTTATTACTGTAAGGAATTTCTTACAGGATCATGTAGAAGTTGCTGTTGTTGCCTCTCCATTTCCACATGTGCATGATTAATATGAATGAACAGTGTAAATAACCCGAACAGCTTTTTTTCACTCCAGATTAAGAATGGCTTACATTTGGAATCAGTCACTAATTGACTTGAGGAACTGATATACAGGAAAACGAGATAATCAATATAGTGACTGGCACCATTTTAACTAATGCCACAAGTCCACGATCAGCTTAAATAGGATAAATGGCTGCTGCTGTTAAAAGGGTGAGTCTCATGCTGTGTTTCACCATCGGTTATCTGTTTGTATTGTCTCCCTCACACTGCCATTACTGTTTGTGCAGGCATGAATGAGCTGGAGTAGGGAGTTTATCTCAATGAAAACTCAGCTTGGAAAAAAAAAAAAAATTAGTTTTCAGCTGGATTAGTTCCCTTATGTGGTTTGCCTCATGAGCGCTAGGACTGGCAGAAACGGAAGGCAGGAATTAGCAGCCATGGCTTGTGACAAGCAGCCCCTTTCTGTAGCAGAGCTAATTTATGCCAGATTAAATTGACTATAGAATCTGTAAATAGATTTCAGTTCCTATATTTATGTTGTTCTTCCCTTCCCTAGGAAATAAATCACAGGTAATATATCCATGTGATAATGATGCCACCTTCAATGCTCTCATTCCATTAGCATGATATACAGAGGAGTGGAGCAGTCATCCCATGTCTCTCTCACAACATATGGATGAAGTTTACTATAAACAAGATAAAAGCAATATTACCAAATGGAAGGAAAAAGCTACAATAATCCCTTGGAAAAGGAACCTTATGCAGATGTGATACAAAGATGTAATGCTTTGTTACAGTCTGATGCAAATTTACAGAATAAGCCCAGTCTCAAGCATTCTGAAGGTTTTCCTTCCTCTGAGTCTAATGGTTAGTCCTTAAATACAATGAAAAAAAAATATATGATAATGTAAATATTTTGTAATGAAAATAGTACATGTCTTTTGTGTACAGAAAAAATAAAAATTAAAAAAAATAAAATCTGCCAGTATACATGGGAAGTGATAAAATCCCAGTTATCTTCCTCTGAGGGAAAGGTTCTTTGGCAAATGAATAAACACCAAAAGTCTTCAAGACTGAGACTTTTTTGCTTCTGCTTTTTAAAATATTATTTTTTAGTGTTTTATTGAAGAAAAAAGCAGTATTGAAGGAAAAGAAATTTTGTGCAATTATTTATTTAAAAAGATCAGGCTTTCAACCGTCACAGGCCCTGTAGAGAGCCAGAAATTATTTTTGTGGAGTTAGTAGTGCTGCACTCTACATTTTTGGCTGAACACACTTCTCTTCCTTATGCTGTCAGGTGTGTGTCTCTGTCATGTCCACCATTCAAGAAGTTGCCTCAACATTTCAGGTTTAAGGACGGGCTCTTTTTGGCTGTACCAAGTCTTGTAGTGTCTTATTATGGCGGCTGTTTGCAGACACAGTATTAATGCAGTCATGCCCTTATGCTATATTTCTCTTGCAGAATTACCTTAAGCATCTACCTGAAAAATCTATCTTTACCATACACAAAACACAGTTTCTAGAGCTTAATGGCATATTTTGACCTGGCTCAGCAGTCTTGTTTGGTGCTGTCAGCTGAAACTAGAGTGAAATATTTACCCAGTCAAATGATTCACTCTAGCAGTAAAGACAGAAGCAATTCAAATGCTGAATAGCTGTCAGGTGTTTTCCTACCGTTTTCATTTGGAAATACTGCCGTGTGGCTTAGCCTGTTGTTAATACTACTGCAATAGGATATGACCCTAGAAAGTTTTTTAAGTTTATGTAGCAAGATACAAACAGGAATTTCATAACAGCCTTGAAGGAGTCCCAGAAGAAGTGGTGATCCCACAGCCTAACTCAGGGATGGGGATGCATATCCCAGGGGACCAGGAATGAAACCCCTACATAGATCTTGCATTTGAGTTTCAAGCTAGCCAAGGGCGTCGGCATTTCTTTAAGATGAAGTTACATACTAAAGCTGAGCCAGTGTTAGAAGGCTAACTTGCAAGTCATGCATATGCTGAGATTTGTGTTGGCTTTAGTGGCATTTGACCTCTTACGGAGATGAGTCCATTTGTTAACCTGAAATAAACCTGTCTTTTTTCTGATTTAGTTTTCTGGGTTATGATTTGAAGCATCTCAGGAATAGGTCCCGTGGGGGTGAGGGGGTGAGGGAATGTGTAATTAAGAGCAAGACATTGAAGGAAGGAGGTGGACAGGACACCTTTTCATGTATTGTGAGCTATCGGATAATCCTAAATGATCCTTGGTGTCTTGATTTATCCTTCCTTTTCCCCCTGCTTGTACGCATAAGCAGCATAAATGCATACATATAGAAAAGCCACCTTGCACAAACGGGTGTTGCTGATGAGATATGTGTAAGGAACATGTGTGACAGTTAGCCTTGTAGGGACCAGGGATGGATCCAGCAGTTATTTTAATCTATGATAATAGAGCCTAAATGTTTGTATCAGTTAAAATAGAAACAAATCACTATATCATAATTTGTAATGCTGTCAGAAGTTCAGCTCTTCCTTTCATCTCCAGTCTATACCTCACGTGAAGGCTCCTGTCCTTTGTGCCAGCCTTGGGTTCCAGCTTGGCCCATCAATGCAAAATACGCTGTGTATGCCACTACTTGCAGATGGCTTGTGCTTCAAGTGAGAGGTATGTGTTGAAGTTGAGCTTCTGCCATTACACTGGCTTCATTTCTGCTCCATACTAACTGGGTAACTGTGTGAATTGATCTGGCACTGTAGGTCAGCATCTCTAAAACACATCTGTATATCAGACACAGTACATATGTAATGATGCTTGGGAAAAGCTGCAAAGCCAAATTTTAAGATCTTCATCTAGCCATTCAGAAAGGGTTGCCATACCAAAATACAGTTTTGAAGGTTTCCGGATTGTGGGCATTAGGGACAGTTTGTGAACAGCTTCTGAGAATACAAAAATCCCAGGATAAAGAACAAACTAGAAATCCCATAAGTAAAGTCTGGAATACAAGAGTTATTTTAAGGTCACACATGGAGCTCCAGAAGGAAATGAGCCGTCTCTGTTTCAGCAGTGGTTAACTCCAGTGTGCTGTAGGGCTCTCTGCTGGCAGTGGAATTAATGTGGGGGAAAGCAAAAGCAAAAGTGGGATCTGTTCAGATAGAGTCATTCTCTTAAAGACAAAGCACATCTCAACGTGTGGTTGAGGATTAGCCTTCTGCCATCACTTTTCCCTTTTGGTTTGGGAAGAGTGATTACAGATTTAAAGATAAGTGACTGATGTAGTCCCATAGTCTGTTACTAAATGCAAATAGTAAAAATTTCGTTTTCTTTTTTTTTTTTTTTTTTTTCCAAGTATGGCTATATGATGAGAGAAAACAGTTATGAGTGACATAACTAATGATGACAAACTCTGTTTGATGGCATTTGTTGAGAATGGATAGATGCATTGTGAAAATGCAATTTTGTGGTTATTCTTCAGGTTAGGAATGTAACATTGGCATGGTGGGGCAGTCACTCTGCCACAGAAACCAGTGGTTGTGTCATGACCATTGCTAGTACAATTCCCTAAGGACAAGAGGGTAGAAATGGTCTAAGTCACCTAACAGGGCATACTGTGAGCAGTTATATTAGTGATGTGATTGCTATGACATCAAATGCTCTGAGGAGGTATTTCCAGAACCCCAGGAATGGTAAATAGAGAGAAGATTTTCAAGTTGTTCTGCCTGAATCATTCACGTCATCATTCACAGCAGAGAAAAGATTAAAGTTTCCAATTACTTAATTTAAATTTGGTTCTTTTACAGATCAAACGTAGAGGGCAGCATTGCAAAAAGATTGAATTAAATTGACTGTATTTAAATGAAACCTTTGTCCATGTGCTCAGCTTGTCTGAATATGGCATTTTTGAATGACTGAAGAGGAAACAAAACATCTGTAAATATGCTGATTTTTCACTAGTGTTTGTTTGTAAAAAAAAAAAAAAGATAAAAAAAAATTGGCCGGTTTAAATAGATTACCACAACGTCCTGAGTCTCCAAGAGACATAGAGGCCTGAAATGAGAACACAGTGTGTGTGCATTTTGTTAATGCAGTTTTGTGTGGCTAAAGATGAAAAAGAAACAGCTGGGGAACTCTAGTGAGCAGTAAACTTTATTCCAGGCAATGACAGCAGGAAAATATCTGTGAATTTGGGATGACTCTAAAGCTTGAGGTGAGTATGTGAAACTTGGCCTGACTTAATTCATTTCTACTGGTGCATAATGGTTGCTCTGGGAACACTTATAAGCTTCCTCTTTAACTGAAAATCTACCATCTTCTCAGTTAAATCATCCTGTTTTCACAGGAGCACAGATTTTCAGGGGCCTGTGACAGTTTATCATTTGGGAAACTGTGTTTTGTTTCTGCACACAAAAATTGACAGGACAAAAATGCTTTCTTCTCATAGTAGATGATGCTAGTGTTTCTCTAGTGATAGAAAATTTCTTCCTCAGTCCTTTCTCTGGTTATGTGTGTATTTGTAATAGGTTAAATCTATTCAGCAGAACAGATTTTGCTTACATTACGAGAATGAAGCCACAAACATTTGTGGGAGAGAAGCATAATCCCTGATCTATGTGAAGGAACTTTATTGTCATGATATACCCTCTGATATATGGAAGTGTTGTATTAGCTGGTGATAGTGCTTGGGCAGCTGGGGTTAATCTCACTGAAGTACCCCTGCCTGCCAATCCCATCGTGACAAATCTGTAGTTGCATACTTATGTCTTATGTACTCATATCAAAATTATGGTTGCCATCTATAAACTACTGCACAACATCTGGGAAGAGAAGTTGCAGATTAGATGCAGAGCTACATTAATGAATATTTACTCTAGTATTGCTTTCTGGGATGTAATTTAGGACCCACATAATGATCTGATCCAATGCCCATGTTTGCATGCCTGACCTTGAGTGATTACATCACACTAATTTTTATGTGTCTTGTCTTCACTGCCATTTTCTTCTGAAGGAGCAATCTCCAGTTTAGCTTTCATTTTCCATAAAAATACCACAACTAAGTACATACATATCTGTTGAGATGAAGCCACATGGCTATGTTAACTCTTTAGGCACTGGCTGGAGTTCTGCAGAGCTGAGATTGGATCATGAAGATGGGCCAGTCCTCTTCTTTAGCCCTGCGTTGGGATCAGAATCTAGCGTGCATCTTGCTGCACACACTAAGGATCAAAGTGTGTTGTTCTGCTTTTTTACCCCTTTCTACAGTGACTGAGCTGGCAGATTAGTAGGAATTTATCACAGTGGCTGAAAGTTCATCAGGATGTTCCGAGGTCACCTTCTCACCAATCAATATAGTTTGCATTTTATGTTTCTGCTGGGCATTACCACTGCTCAGTTTGGCTATTGTCAGCCAGAGCCTCGCCATTATCTAGGACTCTGCTGGGATAGCTGCAAGCAATTGTTGACAAGTAAGAAAGTCTCTGCTCTATAAAGCTTATAGATCACTAGGTACTTAGAGTAACTCCTAGCTTCATGGTTTTAAGTTGACAAAGGAGAATGGGGGAAGTGAATAGTTGCTTTTCAAAGCAGTGGACTACCAACTGCCACTACTACTCGATAAGCCTGCTATTCAGTGTTGTTGTTTTTCTTTCTCTTGTTGTTTTTCTTTCTCTCTATTTTCACTCTCCAAAACTTGCCCCAGTGCTAACATTTTAATGTAGTGTACCCCTCATCCTGGTTAATCTCTCCTGGATGTTCCCACATTTCATAGGCTTGGCGTGAGAAGGCAGGCATTGGTGAGTGTCTGTGCTTGCTGTCATACAGGCTGTGCAGAGGAGCATGGGAGCAAGGGATAAGCAGTGGTTCCATGTACAGTTACTCTGTACAGTGTCAGTCTAGCTTTATTAGTAGCTGACAGTTTTGCAGCATTAAGAGCTTTGGGGAAGCACATAGAACCCTCTGCAGAGGACCAAAGCAATATCTCATCTTCTATGAAACAGCTTTTTCAATGATCCATGACACGTCTGTTTCTTTACATCCACTCTGTCACATTCCAGCTAAGAGGAAACTTTTACATATATTTACATTAATGGGACAGAATACCAAGCATATTCAGAAAATATTTTGGGGCATTTGGTATTACAGGGTTCCCTTGAAGGGTTTTTTTCTGCTGCTTTACCGAATTTGCATATCTCCCTCATCCTCCAGCTGTGAAAAGACTGCCTGTGCATAGATTGCAATCTCAGAAAGTCTCAGTCTAGCAACTCTTAGTACTGGGTTGCAATAATAGACAATAAAAGTTGTCTGATGAAGGAACTGTACTTAAAAAAGAGAAAAAAGGCAAATGACAGGGACTACTGAACTACTTTAGTGATGCATAGAAATAAAATGGAAAATAATACATGTTCGAAGGTGACAAAACATGTTCTGTACTATTACATGCACTAGATATAGTTCATTTGTCTGTTTTAGGTGAGTGATGCTTGATGCTTAGACCACACAGGGCAATACCAGTGGGGGTGGCATTAATGCTGCAGACCTGCTTCTACTGTGGGCCTCCAGTGTGCTTCAAAAGAGTTCTGAGAAGCTAGATTTGCTGGTGTGATATTATTATGGAACAGGATGGATTGAATGTGAGCTTTAAGTTGCCAAGTTGCCTTTAATGGAATGATCAGCCTGAGCATGAAAAGACTTCACCCTACAGAGCAGTGAAACTTTGAGATACAACATCCTGGCTTCTACTTCAGCTTAATTTTCTGTCTTGTAGAGAGAGACCTTCCTGTGAATTTTTCACCTGAAAAAAAAAAAAAAAAGTAGGTAGATGCTTAAAATATTTGGCAACAGAGTTTATTTTTTCGTTTGATCACTTTCTCCCATCTGGAGAAGCTGGTTTACAGCACAGCTTCCCAAACACTTGAGTAGCTTGAGAGGAAGGGGAAATAGGCTGTGGAGATCAGAGAAAGGAGAAGAAGAAATAGGAATATTGTAAGTTATTGTTGCTCCTGAAAGGAAAATTGCATCTCTAGTAGGGAGCAAGGGAAAGAAGAATCTTAACCACATTGAAAAATGGTCTCTTGTAAAAAAATCAAATAAAGGGGTGTTTTTATTTCTTTAAAGACAGAATCTGACTGTCAGTATAGGTTACTCTGTGTTTTCACTCTGTCAGAAATTATGTCCATTCCCAAGTGCCCATTTAGCAAAAAGAAGACTCATTTTTGGATGCAAAGGGGGCAAAAAATGCTCTGTGTTTATGCCAGGTTGAAATTCTGGGCTTGCATAGAGATAGCTTCAGGCAACCATCCCACAAGTCTGACAATAAGCATGCAGTCCTGTAGCTATGGCTTTTTGGAAGTGTGACAAATTGGATAGGGCCTGATTTCCAAATGAGATGCTGTGGAAATGTATTGTTTTGACAGAGTATTGTTCAGGAACAGGGACTCACCTGCAAAACAGGAAAATAACTTGACAGTTGTAGCTCTCAGCTGGGATTTGTGAGACCTAGGTTTGAATTCTGCCTTTTTCTGATTTAGCCTAAGAAATGGACTTGGACTTTCACAAAAATCTAATTTTACTGACCTAACCAAAGACTTACCTATTTCAAAACCTGCCTCTCTGCATCTGTTTCTGCCTCCCTCTGTCTCTTGTGTTTTTCAGATTCTTTTTTCCCCTTTTTCAGCAACAATAATAACAACAAAAAAAGAAAGAAAAGCCTTGGCTATGTTCTGATGCAAAGCTGGAATATGTTTTACATCTCCACATTTACAGGACAGGGAATCAATTTTCTGCACAGCTCTGTCTGGAATGTAATGATAGCAATTTTAATATCCTTAACTTTAATTCTTACTATTGATCCTGTTATTGACCCATGACTTCTTGTTATTGTGTAAATGCTGACAAAGGAACTGGTAAAAAATAACAGTTACCGGGTGGCATCAATGAATTTTTCAGATTTTCTGAATGGGGAAAAAAAGGTTTTCAGTGTTTTTGCAGTGAAAATTCAAACACCTCCAATTCTCTTCACAGCTCCCAGTGTAATCTCACCCTTTCACTTGGTTGCAAGTATTTTCTAACTCTCTACTCTCACATTCACACTGATGGCTAAAAGATCTGCCATAGCCAAAGTGAGAACTGGGGACAGCATAAAGCAAAAAGTAAGTTCTATGTCCATTTTGGGCTCAGAATGTAGGAAAAAAAGCCAGTAAAGGACACTGCACTGATTGCAATGATTTCCATAATGAGTTTGTGTTTGTTTTTCAAGTATTATGACAGTTTTACTGAATGGCTGCAGAGATCAGCGGTGGAAAGATGGTAGGATATTGTAATTCAGATTATGGGTTTACACCTGACACAGGTTCTTTGCTGCATCTGGACCATTTCTGAGCTTCTTGATTTCTGATGTCAGAGCATGTCTGTCATCCAGTGCATAAATATTACAGTCATTGGATTCAGTCTGTTTTAGCATGCTTTGTGCATAATTAAGGGGGTTATGGGTAGACTGTCTTTATCAAGAAACTTGTCAGATTGATTCTCCTGACAGTCAACAAGAGAAAAAAATTTTCTGTGCTGATGTATGCAGTCATACAGACATTTCTTTTATAGAAATGCAGAGCCTTTTAGCTATGTTAATCAAAGCCAGTTCTTTCCACACAAACTAACTGCAGTGAAACTGATGGTATTTGAGCAGGTTTTTTTCCCCACTCATTTTATTCTAGTAGAACCTCCACTGTATTCATGGGTGGAAGTGAAGGCTTTTGATGCAAGCAGTGTGTTGCAATCACAATGAAACAAACAGATGAAGGCTAGGTCACATCCAGGGACAAATTTCCAGAAAGGGTCCTTTTCTGTTGCTCTTGGCTTGTCGCTGGTGCCATTTCTTTCTTTTGATTCCCGTGTGCAGATGTGGGAAACTGGAGGAAGACAAACTGTACTGCTAAAGGATGTGCAATTCTTTCACGTAATTGGTGTGCACAAAGAAGATGGTGAAGATTGTGCCCTCTTCATGCTGGGACTTCATCTGGCCTTGGAGTTGTATTAGGCAGTGTTTTTGGGGAAAGCCAAGAATGATGCCTCAGCTGTGAGTACTGTGACAGTCACAGCCCACAGCTCCAATGTGTCTGTAGTCAGTACAGCTCAGGTTTTTACTGGCTGTACCAGGACATGACAAAGAGTAAAACCAAAAAAGGGTCTGAACTTTTGGGGTTCAGAAATGCAGTTTTTGTGAAACCACATGATAAATAGGAAGAAATAATAATGAAAACATACAGAAGCTGTCAGGGGGGAAATGGGATGATGTTTGGTTGAAGTTTAGAAGAAAAGGCTTAAAGTAAAGCCTACAGGCAATGAAACAAACCATCATGTGTTTCTCTCCCTGCAGGACTTCTAGATTAGAGAGTAACCTCTGTTAAGATCATAGTGCTTTCTAAAGAGGGAATTTTGAAACTAATGCTTGTTAATTAGTTTGTTTATTTTGGAACCACCAGGCTTCTGCTTCTTCACTCCCATCATGAAAGATTTGTCAGTTGTGCAGTTTGGTGAGGGTTCTTGCATATATGCTCACTGAGTTTTGCCATTATTGACAGTAAAATATAGTTTTGAAATCCAGGTTCAGCTCATTTGTGCATTTAGATACTTGGAAGAGAGTAGGGGTGGGGAGGGGGAAAGGCTTTCTTGAAGTTAGCATTTTTAATTTCAAATTTTTTCACTTCTGAAAATGTTTGGACAAAACGAATAATCACAAATATCATGAGGACAGAGAGAAGAAGAAAAGTTAAATATCTTGTTAGAAATTGGAAAAGATTATGTTTGAGTCCAGTCACGAACCTTTACTTTCACAGTGTATAAATTACTTGGATGTGCCCAGGGATATTTTCTTTTTCACATCAGGGAAATGAAGAGTGCAACAGAAACAAATTGCAAAGCTCTGGGACTTCTTTGAGACCAGACTGCTGTTTTCCAGGCAACTGTGCAAAAAGTGAGAACAAACTCCAGGACAAAGAGGGGTGTAGTTTGTAGCAGGCATTTCTCCTTGACCCTTCAGCCCTGAGGCCATTTTTTATAAGTGACAGTGAGTTGAGAGGGACCCCGTTATGAACACAAAGACAGGAGGAAAGCAAGAGAGCTGCTGACCCTTTCACATCTTACAAATGCTTTTCTTAGACCTTGAGCCTGGTTGGTTCTGCCAAATCTTGTCTGTAGAACTTGTAATTGTAATAATAGAACTTGTTATTGTAATAATCTTCATACTCAGTTTAAAAACCTGAATTCACCAGGTGTTCAGGTTCTCCACCCATGCAGCTCAACACAGGCAATGACTTGTAAAGTATTTTACACTAAGCCATGGTTTTCCTGAAAGTGGGGACACCAACAACTTCATGGTTGATTAATAATATCTTCTTTTCCTAAACAAGTTCAAATTAGATGGATATAAAATGAGCATTGCCTTGGGTAACCTAGTATTTATTGTGAGGTACAGACAGGGTCACATGAAAACTATTACCTTATGGAATTGAAAATGTCTCTCTTTTTTTTTTTTTTTCATCAGAGGGCAGTGGACTTCATATTCACTGCAAAATCAGAACAAGTATCTGTTCAATTGCTGTGAAAGATCTACCATGTGAATACTTCTTACATGACTTTCAGGACTCTGACAACTTGGAGTGGGAAATTACTGCCCAAAGTGTAAGCACAGTGAGCATAAAATGCTTGAGATATGCTGATCAATCCATGTGATGAGTAGAAGGTATAGAAAATAGAAATTTCCTGTACCACATATGGATGAAGGAAAATGGATTTGAGTGTGTGTGTATCCAGGATTTCCAGACCTCATGGAATCCTATAAATGCTACCGCTCCAGCTGAGGTAATTACTAAGCATTCAACAAGATTGTGACACCAGTTTGTCCTTTCATAGGCAAAAGTTCTGCTTGAATGTCTCTTCTGACCAACATCCCCTCAGCAGCTCATCTGTTGGGGCTACCAAGGTAGCTCCTGCCAGAGCCTGAGCTGCTGCCGTGCCTAGTCAAGCATTTAAGATTTCCTTGGTGCAGTAAAAGAGTTGAATGGATTTCTGTTAAATGCTCACATAAATAACCAAATCTTTGCTAACAATGCAAAAATATCTCTGGATCTGGGACATACCAGGGCTGCAACAAGGAGAAGGAGCTGTAGTAACATTATTTAAAGACATAGAAAAGCAAAATGCATCTTTTCAACTTTTCTTTCTGGCCAGTCTTAAGAATATGATTGGGTTCTTTTTATTTCTATAGGAATAAGATGAAACACTGCACAACTGTGAGACAAAAGGATAAGTATCTGGCTCTTTTATATAGCAGCAGGTACTGAGAGACTTTTAATATTCCTCTACTTAATTTGCTCTTTTAAATGACACAGTTCAGAGTGCCTTCCTAGCTTAACTCTGCTTGTGCCTCATGAGCTGTCAGATTTAAAATACTTGATGTGTGGGACTTTTGTGCACCTTCTTTCATAATGTTTTATTGCTTAGAATTATACCAGAATTTTAGACAGTAGGTGGCTGAAGACATATTCCATCCCAAGGCAATTTAAACGAATGTTTGCTAGATCTAGTGAGAATGACCTTACCACCTAACTGAAGACTAAACTCATAGCAGATAGTGGGTTTATACTTCTAAACCAATATTTTGAAGCTATGTTTCTATGTACCAATATGTCCCATGGGCTATAGAGAATTGGGCATAAATCTGTCCTCCTTGTTAGGTGACAAATGTATGTATTTTTATCTCAACTGTCTCTATGTAAATAAGAATAAAATTTGTAAATCGATACTGGCAGCCCTGATCTCTGTTTTGTGCTATCTATATTGTGTTGTCTTTATCCTGTCTCAGGAGACTGAATGACTGAATTTCTCATTTATCCATTTTGGTGAACTTAAGCTTTTTGAAGATCTCTCTTAGTACTTGGTTTTTGAACATAAGTATCAAATTTTTTAGAGAAGTAAACTCTTGGGCTGCCCTTGAAATATGAAAAAATACCATAGAAACTATAAATTTATGACACCCTTATTAATTCTGTGGGTGTAAGTGTTCAATGGTTCAAAAGGTCAAAGACTTAAGACTGTAATCACTGTAAATTTTCTGTATTTAAAGAACCAAATTCTGCTTCCTTTTTTGGATTTCCAGCTTAAGTGCTGAAATTAATGACATCTGTCTGGATTTATTATTTTGGTGTAAGAGCTCAGTTCTCTGAAAAAGTAATTGGAAGGGTGAAGTAGCTAACCAGTTTGTTATTTATAACTAGCTTAAATTTATAGGCTCCATAGGAAAGGTTTTTAGTTGGAGTACAATTCAGCATTTGAGTCTTTGCCATTTTCAGTTCATTGCCTAACAGGGAGAAGGACTGAATTAATTATGATATGAATTATAATTACAAAATTCAGGAGACACAAAGGAAGAAAAGGCAGTTTGAGCTGAAAAATATAAGTATTTAACTATTAATTATTTTTAAAAGATACATTGCTATGAAGCTGTCACAGTTCTTGAAAGCCATTTCAAGGACAATGCAATCACCAGGCACAGTCAGCATGGGTTCACGAAAGGAAAGTCCTGCCTAAATAATCTGATATCCTTCTACAATAACTTCACTCACCTAATGGGTGAAAAGAAGGCGATGGATGCAGATTTTCCTCATTTTAGTAAGGCTTTTGGTACTGTCTCTTACAGCATCCTTCTGGACAAGCTGTCCAGCTGTGAGATGATCAGGCACACGTTGTGCTGCATGAACAGTCACCAGTGCTCTTCCTCAGAACTCAGTTCTAAGGCCACTTGTGTTCAGCATGTTTATCCATGATTTGGATGCAGGAGCTGAATGCACCATTAGCAAGTGCACTGTTGATACCCAACTGGAATGTGGTGTTGACTCTCTTGAGGGATAAGAACCACGCAGAGGGATCTGGACAGATTGGAACATTGTGCAATCATCAGTGACATGAAATTCAACAAGAACAAATACCAGATTCTGCCCTTGGGATGGTATACTGCTGGACACAAGTGCAAACTGGGAGAGGGGTGTCTGGAGGGCAGCCCTGCAGAGGGATCTGGTGGTGCTGGTCGGCAGCAGCTCAGTGTGAGGCAGCAGCGTGCCCGGGCAGCCAGGAGGCAAACCCCATCCTGGGCTGCATCAGACACGGCATCACCTGCTGCCAAAAGAGGGGATCATCCCACTGTACTCAGCCATGGTGTGGCCTCACCCTGAGCCCTGTGTGCAGAGCTGGGCCACACAGTCTGGGAAGGACGTGAAGGTCCTTGAATGGTTCACTGGAGGGCAATATGACTGGTGAAAGGGCTGGAAGGCATGTCCTATGAGAAGTGGCTGAGGGCTCTGGTTTTGACTAGCTTGAAGAGAAAGAGGTTGAGGGATGATGCCGTTGCTCTGTACAGCTTCCTGAGGAGGGAAAGTGGAGAGGGAGGTGCTGATCTCCTCCCTGAGGTCTGGAGAGAGGATGTGTGGGAATGGTTCAAAACTGCAGCAGAGGAGGTTCAGACTAGACATTAGGAAGCATTTCTTTTCTGAGAGGATGGTGAAACACTGTCACAGGCTTCCTAGAGAGGTGATCAATGCTTCATGCCTGCCAGTGCTTTAAAAAGAGGCATTTAACAATGGCCTTCATTGGATCAAGTGGTCAGGTCATTGGGTTAAGTTGGACTAGATGATGACTTCTGGTCCCTTCATACTGAAATACTGTATTGTATTCTATTCTATTATGCACGTCCCCCCAAAAGATTGTATCTGCTCATAGATCAAAACTCATTCATTCAAACCTAAATATTCCCAGGGATCTGTTATCAAGCTTTGATAAATATTTTTACCCAGATGATCAAAACTGATGGAAATAGAGAGTGAATGTTGGGTTTTTTTCAGTCCCTGAAGATACTGGCTGGGTCATACTGACATAAAAGTACCCGTAGAAGCAGGTATTTTAATCTCTCATTTTTTAGAAAGAGGGCTCTGGCCCTCTACCTTTCCCTATTCAAACTTTTAAACCCCATTAATGACCAGAAAGAAATAAAATATGAATAAGCAATAAGACTACTAATATAGCTTTACACAACTCTTTTCCTAGTCTAAGAACAGATAAGGCATTCTTGGTAAGTTGAAGTGTTCTTTCTGAATTTAAACCTGTCATGCGCTCTTGGTCTAGAAATATAGCATAAAATTTATTGCTCTGAGTCAGAGAATAGGTGCATCCACCTTTCCCTTCCCCCAAGCTTAAGCTTTGTGAAAGACCTTAGGGAAAAAAACAACAATGCAGCTTCTATCAGATTCAGTGAGAGAGGTATAGCATCTTCACACAGGGGTTGCTACTGCATGGGATAAGGCTTGGTGAATCTTAATTCCATTTTACATAGCTACACAATAGGATTCTGCAGTCCTTGAGAAAACCTTGCTACAGAGACAAAAATGTATGAGGTATCTCAGCAAGATAATTTTAAGTGGCCTAAACTTTTAAGTATTTTCTTGTTACAATCACCTTGGTGTGGTGTGTGATCGCCTCATATGTGCTTGTGCACTTTTAGTGCAGTAAAGATATTCATACTATAGAATTCTTTAGGAATAATTATAAATATATTTTTACTGCTGTAACTTGATCTGCTTTAAGTCATTGGTACTGCTTTAGCCTACCAGACTGGGTAATGTATAAATATTAACATGACACCTCGTTCAAAACTGGTGGATAAATTATAATGACTTCCATAAGAAGGATTACATTTTTAGAAAGCCTGAACCAATCCATAAAGAGGTATTTTGAGTGATATAACTTGCAAAATCTCAGCATATATCCTTTTTTCTCATTCTGGAGCAAAGGGTGAATGAGAAGGGAAGTTTTTTCTCTACTTACAAAATAAGTACATAGCTGTAAGTTAAAAAAAGATTTCAGTCCTAAATAGGTCAAGCAAACAATTTATGTTAAGTCTTTACACGAACATCATTAGTTCAAGATGATCACTGTGTCTTTTCAAAGACAGAAAACTCATAAGATGGATGATATTACCTGTAGGTTGATCTTGGAAAAAGATGCCACTGATTAACAAAACAACAACAAAAAAATTGTAAGTGACCAGCAGAAAGAAAAATTATGCAAAGAAGACAACAAATTATTACATCAGCATATAATTCAGTTACAACAAAAAATTGAAAATTATGAAGTCAGTTGTCAAGGTTTTGCAGGGAGTGGGTTAATTTTAAACATGTAGGAAAAAAACAAACGTTGTCACAAAATATCTTGTGAGCTTGCAGCCTGTCACCAGCTCCTGCTGTGCACAGCAGGCATTTCCCCTCCAAACTAGAGCATATACTCACAAGACACTAAAGAGGATCAGAATTTCTCCTGATCCTTCTGTGAGGAACAGGTATTACTTCTGGCTTTGTCAAGAGGATATAGATTCATCCTGAAATGGGATTGGAAAAGGAGATATAAGCAACAACACTGACACAGGTTCAGTATTAAAGATGCCGTTCCTGAATTTTGCTAACAAAAAGCTCGTCCCCGAAATTCCAGTGAGCAAAACAGAAACAATCAAAGCACTGTAAAGTTGTTTTCCTGTCTTTCTGTCTTTCTTTTTCTCTTTCCATATGGGTAAAAGTTGTGCTGATACAGAAATGTTTCTTAGAAATGTGGAAAAGAGAAAAATCTACTGTAACTGTAATCACACCAGCAAAATACTCTATTTTTTCCCCCTTGAGAGTCAGTAAAATCCATACTTGTGTCTTCAGCTACCTCACAGGGAGATGAAGCAATACAGAATCCATGTTGTGGTCAGAGCTTCAGTGATAAAGTTGATAGATACTGCTGAACGTAATTTTGTCAGGCAGCAAAACTCATAGGTCAGAATGAGAAATGTCTGAAAGAGTTTCTTCAGCTAGACCTGTGCTACCAAAAATCCCTTAAGATCAGCCTTGTGTTACTTCTGGCTGTCTTTGCAGTCACTTATTCATGCTCATAGTGGTGCTGCTGCTGTTTTTCTTGCTGCTTCTAGGCACTTCTTGATATTATGTGTCTCAGTGATACTTCTTGGAGAAACACTAAGAGAATGGGTAGGTTTTGGCCCAGACTTCAGCTTTAAACCATTTTGCTACTGTTCAGGTTTGGGACTCACAAAGGGTAGATTGGGTGTGGGGTATTTTTTGGGCTTCTTCAGGTTTTCTTCTACTTCATCACAACCTAAAGAAGACTGTTATGAGGTACAACACAGCCACAATCTCCTGCTACAGCTAGGTCTCCTGGAAGGAATTGCTGAAGAAAGGCAATATCACCCTGTCCGTGGAAGCTTCTTTGGTTTTGTTTAAATCAGGGATGTTGTTAATTATTGGCTCATTTCCGGTAAGGGTTTTGCATCCCTCAGTATTCAGTGTAGGGTTGCCTGGATCATAGCACTGCTCTATTGCTGCTCCACCTGCTACCGTTGGACATCTGGAAGCTGAGTCTAAACACAGAGTGATATTTGAATGGTTTTGTGTCAGTGTGTCTGCTCCTTTTTCAGAAATGCACACCATAAAAAGGTCTACTCAGGAACAACCAGAGATGCAAAGCCCCTTTTGATTTCACATTGTTTGGCCTCCTGTACCCTTTGACATAATTTGTAAGGTCAACGAAAGGCATGCACATGTCTTACTTTTCCTCCTGAAACTGAAAGGTGACCAATTCCTAACCACCAAAGAGAATATGGACCAATATCCATATGATAAACAGATTGTGGAATTTTTCAGTTCACTTGCTGAAGAGATTAGGTCTGACATTAATGAATGAGGAGTGCTCATTTCTGTTTAATACACCTCTGCATGAATACTTGTTTCTTTCTGTTAGAAACACTGGAGCAGCAAATGAGAAACCCCTGTTGCTGGTTGTATGTGAGACAAGATAACTGAACAGCTCAGAAAAGGGCCACAAAGCATGACCCTCTATCCAGTCTGTCCCACTGGGTAAAGGTGCCTAGACCTAACATTTTGATTGAGGCCCCATCTTTAATTTAAAACTTCACTTGACTGGTTTAAATAGAAGACTGATTGCCTGGACAGATTTTAAGTGCTCCGCAGCAGCAGTCTATTAACCTATTTAGATACTATCTAAGGTAGTAATGAGATTAGAAACTAGAAAGAAAACTGGGAGAGAGAAAAGTCAAGAAACAAAAAAGCAGGTTAAAATTTTGGTACTATTTTGATGAAAACAACAGAAATAAGGGCCAAATTGTCCCATAGTGAGTCTGGGCACCTGATATGAGGTAATCCTTTAAAGACAGTCATGTATACTAGCTGGATTCTAAAAGAGGCTAATGTCAAGATAATCCTAAACTATTAGGAGATGTTATGCATTTCTCTCCAGTGACATCTGCTCACAGGCTATTTGCAGCTTTTGGGAGAACTGTGTTTGCAATAAAACCAGTTTTTCTGGATTACAAAGATCTGAAAGCTTTAGTTTCCAAACTTTCACTGAGGACATTAAGTGTAAACTTGTTTCAGCAATTGAATTTCTATCAGGCTTCTAATTTGACAGCCACTGCTCTAGGGCAGAGCCACTGTTCCGGGCTTCAGAAAATCTAGTGCTACTTTCTCCAAAAGCATCTTTTATTTCAGAGCTATGTTGTCTCTGGATCTAAGTTTTACAGCTTTAAAACATCGGTGAATTTTAATTTATTCCTAATTTATCTCTTTTGCCCGATAGAGCTTGTCTTCTTCACAATACTATCATCTGCTTCTTCGCATTGGACTCATGTCTGTGACATCTTAATGTTGTTTGTAAGCAAAGGGGATGTTATTTCAGAGCATATATTGAAATTTGTAGTTGCTAATTTGCAGGGAATTCCTTCAGATCAACAGTTTGGGACCTTACTGAAAGCTGGGGGTAGGAGGGCTTTCACAAAAGGTCTTTGTAGTTGTATTTTGCCATTGCTGTGCCTGAAACAAAGGCTGACTATTCTATAGCCCTGCAGCAGGAGGGAATTTGTTTTTCATGGAAAACCATAGCCTATTAGCAGTTGTGAGCACAAGCTATTGCCCATTATAGCCATTCTTAGAAGAGACTGCCTGCGTACACACATGGAAAATTCTGATTCATTGCACTATACAAGTCAAAAATCAGGGAATGGCTGCACTGAGATCAAAATCAACCGTGTTTAAAAACCTGCTGCTCAGCAAAAAGTTCAGCAAGTGTTATGCTGTAAAAATACTAATAGAGAGAAACTATTCCTAGAGCACAAAGATATCCTTAGAGCACAAAGATATCCTTAAAGCACAAAGTAGGTATCAAGTGTAGACAAACGTAAAGTCTGAAAACTGTAAACAGTACAAGGAATAACAGGGCAAACTCAAGGCTCTAAAAATGCTAAGCCTTTTTTATATTAAAATTATGAGCTTCTAATAAAAGGTAAAGGATTTAAGGGAGGCTCTGGGACACTGTTTGAGCTTTGTTTATTTTGCCATGGTTGAAGTACAGACATTGAGATAGAGCAGGTTACAAGACAGTTAGATTTGTAATTCTTCCACCACATTTTCGCATGCATGGGCAGGAACATTTCTAACCATAGAAGGAGACAAAGTCAGAAGAAAGCACAGCAATCAAATTAAACTTCTTGATGACAAGAAAAAGTTTCCAAGGTGAGAAATAGTCATAATCAGATGAAGAGTCATCAGAAAAAGTCATCTAGTTTCCTAGGGAAAAAAGGTCTAATAAGTAGGTATCTGAACTTTGTAAGTGGGTACTGCATTATTTAATTTGCCATTTTATATTTTGCATCAGTCACTGACACCAAGCCCAGAGTATATCCTAAAGAAAACATATTCTCTTTTACCTTGCAGTGCTTGGGAGGAAGAAACACTACTTAAAAAATTCCATTCCTCTCAAGCAAGATAATTTGGGGAATTAGAGACATACTAACAGACTTGTCAGATGTCTTTGAAAAAAACTACAGATAGTCAAGGAAACAAATATCTTCTCTACACAATTGTAGAAGATGACATCCTGTGTAAAAATCTTTATTTGTAAATCTTCCCCTTCCACCCCCTCACCCTCACAAAAGAGTGTGAAGATCCCCGGATAGTGACTTGAGGTATACTGACAATCGGCTTGAATTCTCTGCTACACTTTCCACGGTGATAGAAACAGATCACTACAGGTACAGAAAGCCACAACTTTAGAAGAAATATACTCAGGACTGTTAAAACATCCGGACGAAGCCGGTATTGTTAGTTAGGTACTACAAAACGTGGTTTTGAAAAAGAAAACCCTACTCTGAAATCACACTTTTAAGCCCAAAGACAAGTGGTAATTTCTGTTCTGCTTCTATACTGGAAGGCAGAATACAAGTAGTGTGAAAATAACCACAGATGTTTTCTGCTGGTAACACACTGGGGAAAGTATTTTGAGAATTTGCTCTTCATTCTTACTTTTCTCGGTAAACCTAACTCAAAAGAAGGAATTCTTTCAGCAGAGAACATGCACATTTTCTCCTTCTATTCAAAAAACCTTTTTGAGGCACTGGAATGCATTTCTGGCGGGCACTCAGGAGCACAGGAAATTTGAAAGGAGCTGTGAATAGCTGTTAACAGTTGCATTCAGAAGACAGAAGATAGTGGAAGCTAGAAAACTAGAGCAGCAGTTTGTTCCTTACCTGGTAGGCAAAAGTCAGGTTCTTAGATTTCTAGGTAACTTTCTAAAATAATCTTTTTATAAACCTAGATTGCCCCGTTTTCGTTGTTTTATTAACAACGAGCTTTGATTTAGCATTTTCCCCCTCAATTAATTAGACATTTGTCCTGTGGTATCAGGTTTCTCCAAAATGATTTTTGGCCTGTTTGTTGTCCTAGTTGTAATGTTGATCAGCAGCCTCTGCAACCTAGCAGTTTAGAATCCTGCTTAGTGAGAAAATGCACAGTATATATCTGCTGTCTCAGCTTCTGAAGCTAATTTATTTACCACAGTAATTTTGAAAGATGTGCTAACTATGCAGAGTCCTACAAACATACCTGTATGGAGAGGAACCAATTACTTTCTAGCAAGGATAACAGCATCAGAGTCTCTGTTAAGCACAGAAAAATACAGTATTGATTTTAAAACGAGTCTATTGGTAAACCAGGAGAATATAGACTTCTAAAAAAAATTTCCTTTACGCTTTTAGTTCATCAGTCACAGTACCAACCACGGAAGTGTTTGGGACATTAAAAAAAACAAAACAAAACACAAACAAACAAACAAAACAACTCCCCAAGGTACAAATTCTTCATTTTTGAAACACAGTCCAACAAATATAACAACTTCCCTGTGAAATTTTGTTAAAAACAGTGCTCCACTCCTAAATCCTAAATCTTCACATATGCATGTTTTTTTGTGTTTCAACACCTGAGAATTATAAATAGTGAAGTTCCTCCAACTGCATTGGAAAAATAAAGGAAAGAAAGTAAAGAAAAAAACGTTTTACAGTATTGGAAATGTCTGTTTTACAAGGACTATATTGCTTTTGGGTATTTTTCATCCTGTCCTGGACCACAAAGCAGGACGATAAGATAACCTCTTGCCTTCCCTGCTTTTTTGTGGCTCTGTAATTGCTTCATATTCTTTCAGCAGAAACTGAGAAACAGGATTGTCCTTCAGTACTATATTTTCCTCATGTTATTGCCTAACACGGGCTGAAGTCAGGGTGACAGGAGCAAATGGTTCTGTAACACCGTTTTTAGTAAAAAATCACCTGTCTGCAGTGGTCGGGGAGCTGTATTAATTTATTGCCAGCAACACTTTGGCAAGGATACAGAGAAAACTTGTGAGTATTTTTTTCAAGTAAGAGTGAACCTAAAAAATTATTTTAAGGGACTTTGGATATTGCCAAAATTTTTAAAATATCATAATTAAAGGCTAGGTTGGTTCCCTCACCCATTAGTGGCTTTTTCTTATCAAGATCAAGTCTCTTCTAATACAGAAAAGGGTCTATTTTTAAAATACAGTGTATATTTCATTTCCCAAATGACTTCTCTCTTTTAAAAAATATTTGCTTCAAGTGATCAGAAAAAAGCTTCTTTGAAAACAGCAAATCTACCTGGCTTCCAGCATGAAAGAGTTTTAACAGCTTTCAGTAGAGATTGGTTAATACAGAGCAAGGTTACATATTTGAATTTTCATAATTGGTGGTCCTCCTTTATTGTAAGCTTTCTAATCTGAGAAGACTTACTGTCAGCAGAAATACTTTCCTACAAGAATTATCCCAGAAAACGTGAGAATTTGTATTAGAATTATCTTAAAATAATAGCAAGTCATCTAAATTACAGGCTAGGATCATGCAGAGAATTATGGTGGTAGAATAAATCTTTAGAACTTAGATAGAGGTGGAGAGCTCAGTTTTTTAATAACTAGTTAAAGTAATGAAATCTGTTCACTGACAATTAGCAAAAGAAGAGGGAGAGGAAAGATCATTAAGGTAGTTAGTGTGAATTATTCAGCCATGTTGCCACAATTCCTGTAGCAGAAAGATTGGTCCAATGCATAATTTTTAATTATAGGGTGGCACAGGAACTTACTGTCTGTGAGGCCAAGGAGATGTAGTGGAGTATATACCTTTGAAAATACATTTATTCTACTAATTGACTCTAGGGAGAATCCACCATTTCTCGGGTCTGATTGTGTCCTAGTGCAACTGTCTGTCCATTTCTGTAGATGTCTTCTGTTGTGCTCTTAATTTTAAAAACTGAAAATTTCGTATTAATAAAAAAAGAGGGGAAATATTTTCAAGTCTTCCCAAGCATAATGTCAGTGGAAAGACTCTTACCAAATACGAGTCCCAGCTTCATTGTGTCAGGGAACAGAAGCAGAACACAAATGCATCCAGGATACAAAAGGGAGCTCAGCAGAGGCATGAAGAACAAATCTAAGTTGCAGCATAGATGAGAAAGGTGGAGGAATCCCTCAAAAGTGTATATATGAATAAAAAAAAGGTAGCAAATGTTCAATTTAGCTAAATTCTATCACCTGGAAAAGCAAAGAAATCTTCTCCCTTCAGTTACTAAAAAATTCAGTCGAGCACTAACAGAGCTGTAAAGAGGATCTTGACCTTTCCAACCTAGTAAGAAGGTTCTTTACTCATTATCCTTCTGTATACTTTCAAAGGCAAGTAAGAAATAAAAACGTCTTTTGTTGTCAAATCTCTCTAGCCATTGCTTACCAGCATCTGTTTCAAGAACAGCTTACTGTGAGAACCTGAAGCAGCTTTCCAAGTTATGTCATCTAAGGCTTAAACGCTGCTACCTCTGCTTTCCTGCCTAGCAAGTTAGTCAATAAGTAATTGAAAGGCCATTATCACCTGTCTACCCCCCACTCCCAGTATGGATATCTCGACTACATCTCACCTGAGCGAACATATGTCACAGCAAATACAGGCTGCAAGTGTTTCTGGCACATACTGCCCCAATACTGCACACATTTTGCAGCAGGTGTCAAAAGCAGATGTATTTTCACTGATGTACATGGGATGAAGATTTATTTATACCTACACAGGCATAATTGTCCCAGGAGCGTTTTGCAATGCCAGCAGGTAGTAAAGAAAGATTTTTGTGAATGAAAAAACCCCAAACATCTCTACTGCATTCAAGGAAATATCTAATTAAAAATTGAAACACTGCAGAAATTAGTTGAATGATTTCTCATATTTGAAAGAATTCCTAATTACATTAAGTCTAGGATGTCTAATAGGATTGAGTCAGGCAGTAGCATACAATTTTGATCCAATCCCTTCATTTTTAAACAGGGGCCTTAGCCATTACTACGGCATGGAATTCAAAGCTGCAACAAACAGTCTTCAGTCCTTGTAAATGCCTCATGAAATCACAGGATCTCTAGGTAGGCTTAAGGATCTGCCAAGCCAATACAAAACAGAAAGCCTGGTATGCTAATCTTGCCTTGTACACAGATGGTGCCTGCCTCGAGGAAATTTGCACCTGTAAAGTTTAAATTTGAACAAATCATCAGGTGAACGGTCAGGCAGGTGGTCAAGGCTCTTTCAGTCTAACACAACCAACACTTTGTGGGCATTGTAAATTATACATAAATTGCCATGTCAAAGGGCCCAGCCCGTTGGGAGAAACAGTTTGACAATATGGATTTATGCACTCATTTTGCAACAAAAGGGCACAACACAAGGTCAAGGCAATAGAGGATAAGGAATTAGAAGCCATATCTCCGTTACATTAAAGAAAATTTAAGCTGGGGGCTAATAATCAGTCAATTCACTACTGTTGAAATTAGTGGTGGCCCCTTGGGTAACCACTGCTTGTGCTTTGACTACACCATCTACAGATTTTTGGGATGGATCTCACAGAATTTGTGCAGTTTCCTACAACTGAATGTTTGTACTCCAGTCTTTGGATAAAAAAAAATATCTTCTTTTTCTCGTGTGCAAAGCTATGTGAGAAAAATGTGTAATGATTTGCTTGGTAACTTAGGGAAACAGTACTTAAAGGCCATATATAAATAAGAGATTACTAAAATTTTACTCTGGGATAACAACATTCTCTGGACGCTTATGCATATAAGCGCACATACACACACACACACACACACACACACACATATATATTTATTTGTGTAATATAGATGTTTATATATATAAGATACATATATGCATATAAAGCAAAAAAAGAAATCTACAGAAAGGGAGCAACAATGTTTCTTCGAGGATGTACTGAGAAGTTTCTTAAAGTCAGAAACTCCCTTGCAGCACTTGCATGGTTTGTTCCTTTGCCTTCTTTTTCACTGCCTTCAGCTTCTTGGTGTTAAATTGAGCTGGCAGTGTTGGGAGACCATTTTAAATTGATGCTTGCAGAACAGCAAGAAGTGTGAAGCTGTCAACGAAGAGTCAATGAGGAGGCAGTGATAGTCGTTATCAGCTCCTCCACAAAAATGTCCTCAGTTTTCCAGCTGTGTGAGCCTTTCCAAGTTTGATTAAAAAGGGATTAATGTTCTTTATATATATACTTATATATATTTATGAGCCAGTTTGTTATAACCCTTCAGACAGGTATGCATTTGAATGTACCTCTTTTCCCACAGTGAACTGTGATTTCAAACAGCTGTGAAAATTTTGGACTGGACATGCTTATACTGTTTTACAAGCAGTTTGCATCATTTCATTGTTGAGCTAGAAATGGAAGAGGCTGTGCCTTCAACAGTGAAGCAAATTATGTTGGTTATGACATAATTCCTGTTGTGCTGAAAATATGTGACGTTCCTCATGTGTGAGTGAGAGC
>JAWWTY010000088.1:34180093-34198605 GCA_035222235.1 Margarornis squamiger | reverse complement strand
CTATGTCTGGATCTTCCCCGCTGCACCCCCCTGGGAAGCTTCCCATCTGCCCACGGCTCAGTACTCTCTGTAAGCACCCTGAGGCCATGGCAATGCCAATTCTGCAGCAGAGATGGTGTCTGGCTGCCCACAGCCCTGCCCTGCTGGTCCGCTAACAGTGTGCAGGAATGCTTCCATCAATGCCAAGCAGTGGATATAAAAAAAAAGTGACCTACTATCAACAAGAAAAAGCAGAATTTGCCATAAATCAATTACTTATGGCACCTGCATGGCAGTTGTCTGCATGTGTGTTGCGTATATTTATCCCAGAATTGCACGGATGTGGGAAGGAAGAGCTAGTCTGTACCAGAGGAATACAGACCATAGATGGTTGGGTTTTTTTGATTTTTCTTGCCTCTTTTACAAAGAAAATACATAAGCATGAGCAACATTAGCTCTGTCGCAGTTTCCTTGGAGCAAATGAGATGGTGTCCTAATGCGGTTGTTTCTTGTCCTGTGTTGAGTCATGCAGTGCAGACACTTTATCCTGCCCGTGCCTCTGCTGTAAGACCACAGATCATGTTATCACTTTACAAATATAGCTCATTAGTACATCTGGAAGGCTAGTCACGCTGTTGGATTCAAACAGGTCTGGCTGGCCATGAGCTGTGCTCCTGCTATAAACAACCTCAGTGTCCCAAATTGAATAACCACAGAACACACTCAGGAGCTGTTGACACTCGTGTTTAGTGGTAGGTAAGTGATAGTTTTGCTGATTATTGTGTTTTCTCAGTAGCCATCATGTTTTTATTGATGCTTTTGAGCTGTGGATTTTTACATGCTAATGTATATGGCAAAATAACTGGAATATGGAACATTGAGTCCGAGGTAATATATTTCGTGGATACATTTAAAGAGAGTAAGATCCACTGCATACACAGTTTCTCTAAGTAGATTTGCACTTGCAACAAATCTAAACTTTACAATTTAGGAAAGCTTTCAAGACTTACTATGTGATTCAGTTATAATAAAACCTTGCTGTTACATCTCAAGGACATATGGTAGTGTGAGAATGATTTTCAATTAAAAAATGGTTGGAGAGGTTGGTCGTTTATCTTTGCTGTCTGTCAAAATGTACAGTGGAGTTTAAAGAGATTAATAGAACTTCAGGTTTTGTTGGTTACTTAGAGCTAATCTAACTGCCATAGGAAATATAGCCTGCTAAATTTTTTGTGAACAAAGCCTATAATTTAAAGTCAAATATTGTCATTGTTGTTGTTGCTACCATAAGTATTTATGTGCTATCACTGACATGTTACTTTCTGTAGGCTAAAAAGTACTGACCATTGCTCTTCCTCTCAATAATAGTTAACAGAGCACCATTTCAAGGATCAGGAAAGGATGATAATGTTTATTAACCAAAGAGTGAGATCCTACCAAAGAGTTTCATTCACTTTGCTCTTCTCAAACAGAAGTTGAAGGTGGAGAATTAGTCCAAAGGAGGATGTCCAGCTGTCCATGCCACCAGGGCTAATAAAATACAACTGCAACCTCATGACTATATGGTGGGGTTTGGACCATTTGAATTAAAGTAGCTTGGCTGCCGGAGTAGTTGAAAGCAGCACTGTCTCTTGCTTATCTGAATTAACTGCTATATCTTCTTAAATCACAGAACTCAACAGCTTGGGAACTGGCTATGAGCATTTTACTCTGTATACAACTAAGGATCTTGTATCTAACACTGGAAATAGGATGGCTATAGGTCAGACATATGTTTTTCACTCCTTCTGCAATAGAGGCAAATGACAGGATTTGATTATTAGACCAATACAGGAAAATTGCCCACTGGCAACAAAAGGAAATGATGAAAATTTTGAGGGTCTTTGATCCGTCACAATTAGGACAAGGAACCTAAAACTATGATGCTGTCATCCACGTCGATAACTTCAGAGACTGGACTCTCTGAAGGCACACAAAAGGTAGTAGTAGTAGCAGCCTCGCTTTCTGGGAATGGTTCAGTAAGCTTAAGACAAATAAGAAAAGTCAATGAAACATTGTGTTAAAAAACTTAATACTATCTACTTGTATAAGAAAGCCTCCATGTTTTGTTCAGTGGCAATAACTGCAAATTTATTTGCCCTGGGACTATGTATGAGTATTTAGTGGAGTCTCTCTAATCAGTTCTTAGCACATGGTCTGTGTTTCCCAGCATCCTGAGACAATTGTTCAGACTTCCTGATTACAGCTGCATTCATGTGTTCCACACCTTAAGAAATACATAACACACTTTTGAGCTTACTGCTTTTCCTTTCTCAAGAGACAGCCTTAAAATACATGCCCTTTTCAAATACATAATTTTTCTCCAAGTCTTAAGAGAATTAACCTCTCTTCATCAATACCCAGTAAAAAAAAAAAAAAAAAAAAAAAAAAAAAAAAAAAAAAAAAAAAAAAGAATGGATTTATGTCACAGACATCAGTCCAGTGTTTCATTACCTTTATCATCAGTGGAAGAATAATTAGTCAGCTCACTGAAGTGCTAGGGGAATACAACTGTAATAAATCCCCTTGCATATGTAACATCTATCATGCTTGATGGCAAACATATTAGTGCTACAAGAGTTGAAGAAGTATGAGGTATATTGTAATTCAGCTGCTAATTAATGCATAATTAAAGACCTAATTAATGAATAACCCTGTGAAAAACTGTCTAAAAATCAAGATTTGAAGACTGCAGTGATAAAGAGGAATATTGTTTGTGAGACTGGTTCATTTACATGTAGAATAACAACTGATTAATGAAAACTGTCAGTAAAACATTGTGTTGCAGCACTGGAGAGAAATATGCATATAAAAACGTGTGGAAACCTAGATTAGCCTTTGCCTATCTGTTTTTAATGTCATGGTGATCAGAGTTATTTCTATGTGAAGTATAAGGAGTAGCTCAAAAAAAGACATATTTGCTCTTAGTTGTGGTGTGCAAACTATGCAAACATTCTTTATTTGTCTATGACAGAGGCTAATGTCAAGTTCTGATCTTAAATGCCTCTTGAGGGAGAAAACTGAAAAAGATCTTTATTCATCAGAGCATTCAGAATTAAACTCCATGATATGCAAAGACACTAATTTGTGAAATTAACTTCAGTGAAAGTTGGACTAATTAATAGCTTGAAAGTGTCACTGTCTGTCTGTGTTTGTTTATCTAGGAGCCAGCTGGATGAGACTGCTCTTGAGAGAGCAAGAGGGAACATTTCAAACTCCCAGAACATCTGGGCTCACATCCAGGTGTCAGGACTGCTTTCCCCAGCCCTGGAGCACCTTGTCCCTTTACTCTTCTGTTTATTCTGTGGTGTAGACACAATTGTTGGATCTCTGTGGACCCAGGCCTTTGGGGGGACTCCTACTGTGATCTATTGCATTGCCCCGTGTACCGTGTGTTCCCCACAACCTAGCCATTGTATGTATGCATGTATATATGATTTGAAGCATGGTCTATCTTGGATCCCTGACCTGAAACTCTGACTGTCAAATCTGCACATTCAGCAAGTCTAGTGATAGATGAACCACCCAAATTAGCAAGAAAGAAAATTTCCTGCAGGTATAGAACAGTAAGAGACTGCTATTAGGAGCAAGACTAGGCAGGAAAGAGCAGCTTCCCATTTCACAGTCCCCTCCCAATCCCCAAGTGGCACAGGGAAGCTCTACCCCACTTACAAGCTGTGCACAATTAGCAAAATATACTTGTATATGATGAACATTGTCACAATCTCTATTGCTCTTTCATTCACAGCATGTTTCTTAATTTAATCTTTTCTTGATAACACAAAAAATGTGTTCAGTTGCTATCCAAATGTCAGGTTTCCTTTGCATTATTTAAAGACTTGTGAGATAAATGACTTGATTGTTCTAAAGCACAGTGTGATCTTCTTTCCTAAGAAATTATTTGCAGGATTGGTAGGAAATATTTCACTCACATTTACCCCATGTAATCCTGCCAGTAACATTCATTAGATTGCAGCAGATCTCCCACAGTGATTATCTGAAAGAAAAAGGGTCCAAATGAACCAGCCTGTTAAGCAAATTGAAGAAACCAAACCATTAATAATTTAGTAACTCATGTAAAACAGCAAAAGAAAGTATACACAGTGCTGCTATTGAGGGCAACCAGGCACCGTAGGAAATCAGGAGAGCTGTTAACAGAGACTAATATTGGCTGTATCTGTAGTATCAAAACTATGCTGGAATCTTTCCAGACTCAAGAGAAGACACAGGTCTTGTTCTAAAGAATGTACTGCACAGACTAGTTGCCCAGCACTAACACCTAAGCCAGCTACATTCAGAGGAGGTTAAACTATAGTTTAATAAAGCCAATGTAATTTTATGACTGGCTGTATTCAACCCACTGCAGACAAGACAGATAATATTGGTAAACAGGGAGGAGCCATAGAAGAGTCAGTACAGTTAATCCTGGCAGGCCAGAGAGTTGTCATATCTAAGAATGTGAATCTTCTCCTGTGCTCCACCACTTTTCTGTCCAAAGATGACATTGCCTTGTCCTTTTTTTCCCTTGTACGCTCCTTGGTGCATCTACACAATGATACATGTCAGATGCTGAAATGAGAACAGGAAGTCTGCAAACTGCTCTTTCCATGATGCTGCTGATGTGAAAAGTACTTTTTCTCTGTGGAAGACCTTCTGTCCAGAATTCAGTGTTGCTTTTAGCTTATGTACCTGTAAGCAGTTTGCTTTTTGAAGATCAGGTAGACCATGGCACCTTGTGTTGCACCTGCAGATGACTGAGATGAAACTCCTGCAGCATTAAACACTAGGAGCTGCCAAAAGGTACCCCCATTTTGGAACCCAATTGCCCAAGTTCTCTATATCCCAGGTTGGTTACACTTCCAAAAGTACTGCAAGTTATCTTTTCTTCCTTTTATGTTAAGCCCAGGAGGAAGAAAAAAAAAAAAGTCACCAGTTGGTTCAGGGTTCAGAGGTCAAATGGTAAGAAATACAAGTGGTTATGAGATCACTGGCTGCTATCAAAGATGCCTGAGCAAGCATCTGGCTGGTCTGTGGCAGAATTGTAAACAAGAGTTGGAGATATTAGTAGCTGAAGGTAGTAAGAGCATTTAAGGAATAGAACACTAAATTTCTCCAGTTGTACTGATGGGATGACATCTGAAGTATGCATATATTTGTAACAACAACATAAATAACAATCAATACAGAATAAAAAAGATTATAAACACTACAAGGCAGATATCTTCTTTTCTGTCGTGTATATCTTCAACACCTTTCTGAAGAGATTCTGTTTTAGGGCTCCTGAGTTCTGCTACTATTTAAAAAAGAAAGTCTGAAATAGATGCCATAGAACAGTCTGCTTACCTTCAAGTGACTATATATAATAAAATAAAACAGATATAAAAAATAAATGATAAAATAAAAATAATGCATGCAAATATGTAGGCAGATGCTTTTACTAGCAATAACATTTGGCATTAATCTTATATCATTTAAATAAAACATACGATGAGTATCATCACTAAGATTTTGGGTTTTTTTGCCACTTAATCCTCCAAATGTTTAAGAGTGTCAATATCCTTATACATGTGAGGGCTGTGTTTGATTTTAATAGGCCTGTTTATATATACAGTTAATGAATAAAGTTTCTGCAAGACTGTTAAGGAAAGGTGTTTTCGTCTTTCTAAAACCAAAAATCTCATGGAAGTGTCTTTAAAGGCAGTTTTTCTGTTCCAAGCATTCAGGGATATCTCATGGCAATCAGGTACCTAATCCCAAATGACTGCAAAACATGTACATGAAAAAATACATCTCACCTTGGATGGCCTGAGAGGTGACAAATTATTAAATTCAGTTAGTAAGAAGAAGGGTCTCAGTGTTGAGATGGGGCCTGCAGTAGGGCAAGTCTGAGAGAGTTGAATGCAAGGAGAGTGGTGTGGTGAGGTGCTCCAGTGAAAGCACAGGAGTCTGGAATGTTGAAATTGAGAAAATATTGTTGGTTGTACTGTCTTGGAATGAAAGTACAGCCTTGGGAAGACAAAGATCAATTTGTGGTTTAGAATGTAGAGAGGGAAGATGCTAGTTATAAAGATTCCTGGGAGCTCCTTATTGATGAAACCTGGGACAAGGCTGCAGATGACACAGCCAGTTGGTTGAGGAAGAGAAGATGTAAAGGTCTTGGTGTTCAATGGGGTTTTTTCTTCTCTCTCTTCTTAAAAAAAAAGCATGAAGAGTGCAAGGGAGTGAAACAAAAGGAAATTTCTTACCTTTGCCACTAGTACAAGACTTTCTGGTTACAAACTCTCTTATCACTTTGCCAAATAATGCAATATTTATTAAAAAAGGCTATTTCCAAAATTTTTATATTATTTATATTATATGTTACTTTAAAACAGTTCCTTAAATGTAGCTTGTAGCTGCTTATAAAGGAAAAATCTTGCAATAATTTAAAAAAAGGTAAATGTATCCTGAATGGCCAGCTTTGTTTGTGAGCTAATAATAATGAAGAAGGTAGGATCAGTTTTACTTCCCAGTATATTGCCTTTTAGGGATATTGATTAAGGCCTTGTAGATTACTTCTTGGGAGGTGTGAATGGCTAGAGATAAGATTGTTTGCTTTCACAGACAAACAGAGATAACTAGTTTCTCCATATATGAAACTCTTGTAAATGACACCTTTGCCTTCTTTTTATGTTCCTGAATCCCTTTTCCCCTTGAAAGCATGGCACATTAATTGAATACCTTACTGAATAGCCTTGCTTTTGTGATTCATCTCACTAATAATTCAAAAGACGGATAAATGTTATAACCACGCATCATCTAAGAAAGTTGTGCTGATGATCTGTGGCATAACTAAGATGCAGATATCCCTCAGGGAAAATGGCTTTAAGCTGCAAATTCAGTATATCTATGAAGTAGTGCCTTGCAAATGGAGGTGATGGTTACTTTTGTGGTCAGGACTTGCCCTTAACGAAAGCAAGGTTGCCTCTTTCTTGGGTGGAAAATAGTGAGTGTGCTTTTTGTTTATCACTTACTGTCACGTTAGTGGGTCAGGTTACCCTCACAGGTATGACCAAGCTTGTCATTTATGAGCACGTCTAGATGTGGGATTTAAAAGGAGCAATATTGAATTACAAAAGGATGGGGAAATTGGCAGAGCAAGGGGGCTGCAGTATGTATAGTTTTGGGTGAACAGACATACGACTTGTTTGAGCAGAGCAGTTGGACTAGATGGCCTCCAGAGGCCCTTTCTAACTTTACTGCTTCTTTAGTTTTTGACAATTGATAAAATGGTAATAGTGATTACCTGTGAAGAACCTTATGTGTGGGAGAAAACATCGCTGTATTCCCAGCTGAAGGGTGAAGTTAGAAAAGAAGTGTTTAATGAGACATTTCTCCACTCTAATTTAACATAATAATAATAATAATAATAATAATAAAAATAATAGTAATAATGACAACAACAACAGCAGCAGCAGCAAAAGCAGCAGCAGCAACAACAACACAACAAAAACAACAAACAACAAACAACAACAACAACAACAACAACAACAATACTATAGAGGATTATAGTTTTGGGTTTTCTTCTGCAGGCCTAACCTGATATTTAGAAGAAAGCAACCACTGTATGTGAACTTGATCATGTGCAGCCCTATGGATTTCTATAACTGGAAATTGTTACTGGTAGTTGCTTCTTCTGTCACAAATTCTTGCCATGCATGACTACATACCCTGAGGAATCTACACTTAGGACAAGATTAATCTAGTTTCGGCCAGTGTGCCAGGCTCTCTTTTCTGGGCAGCATCTCATCATCAAGAAAAAGGTAGCGTCTGAACTTTGGCAAACACATATTCTGCCATCTTGCTTGATACTTCATGCCCACGTTTTAGGCAAGGATATAGGGTAAAGCAACAGCTGTATGAAGATTGTTAGGTGACCTTTTCAGAGTTCTAGATGGCAAAAAACACTGTAGATTTGATCCTTCTGAAGGGATGAGTCCTGAGGAGTTATGATGGATACCTCTCACCTCCCATCCAAGTTCCACCTCTGCTTCTTTTACCATTGAAGAAAAATCCTTGATGCATTGCATCTGAGTACAGTATGTGGATAAAAGCTGTATGAACTTTTTCAGCCTGAGTGTTTAATAAATCAGTGTCTCAATAAAGAATAGATGACTTAACCTGTGAGACAGGAAGGTGGAGAACAATTCAAGGAAAAAGAGCACTTTCACAGTCAACTCAGACTCTGTGTTCATTAAGGCCATCTAGTTCCAACAGAGGTCAAGTGTCCAGCTGCAACTTCACTGTCTCACAACATATGCAATAGTGCAATAGTGTCCTACCAAAATACACTGCTATGAACTGTTCTATTAGAATGAATTAGACCCTGCAGAGTGACTGCTGGTCTGTAGTTACTGTGAGGGAGGAAGTCCTTGTCACTGGGTTTCTTTCTCTGGTAAGCACAGGTGAATGTTTTATTTTATGTGGTGAGCATATAATACAGTTCCTGTGAATTATTAGTGAATATGTTTTAGAAGGCTGAAGCTGATAATAGATAAACCCTTTCACAGAGAATAAGGTCACTGTTCTAATTACACTGCTTTAATGACTCCGTTGTTGTTAGCAGTTGGTTTCAGATAGGTTGAGAACTATTTTTGCTTCATTGTTAGTGCTCTCAAAGATAAATGAGCAATGGAAGCAGCTCTATGAACAGCAAAGATAGCATTTTATATAAACAGGGATAGGGCATCCACAGCTTCTCTGGGCAACCTGTTCCAGTGCCTCACCAGCCTCACAGGAAAGAATTTCTTCTGAATATGTAATCTAAACCTACACTTCAAGTTTGAAAACATTCCCCCTTGTCCTATCATTACACGCTCTTTTAAATGTCCTGTCCATGTTTCTTGCTGGCTGCCTACAGGTACTAGAAGACCACACTTGGGTCATCCCGAAGCCTTCTTTTTTCGAGGCTGAACAATCCCAATTCTCTCAACTTTTTCTCATAAGAAAGGTGTTCCTATCATCTTGGTGGCTCTCTTCTGCACTCGCTCCAACAGACCAATGTCCTTCCTGTGACAAGGACCCCACTTCCAGATGCAGCAATTCAGGTGGGGTCTCATGAGGGCAGAGTAGAAAGGCAGAATCACACCCTCAGTCTGTTGCCCACACTGCTTTTGTTGCAGCCTATCATATGGTTGACTTCATGGACTGCAAGTGCACATTTCTGGCTCATGTCCAGCCTCTCATCCACCAGCACACCCAAGTCCTTCTTGACAGGGCTGCTCTTCATCTGTTCACCCCCTCAGCCTGTATGGATACCAAGGTTTGCCCTGACCTGGGTGCAGCACCTTGCACTTGGCCTTGTTAAACCTCATGAAATTCCCATGGGCCCAGTTCTCATGCTTGTCCATGTACCTCTGGATGGCATCCCATTCTTCAGGTGTGATAACTGCTCCACTCAGCTTGGACAGCTTATTGTCCCTTGCCTTGTTCAGTTCCAGCTTCACCTTGACCTTCCTCACCCCATCCCTGCACAGGTTACGTGTCCTTGTTTCCACTGCCTGTGCATTTTCTTCTTTCCTTTTAGTTTGACCAGCACGTCCCTGCTCAGCCATGCTGGTCTCTTGCCTTTCTTGCCTGATTTCTTGCTCCTGGGCCTTTCTAGCTATTACACTCTGTAAAACTTCTGTAAAGATCTGCCAGCTCTGTTCTGTTCACTTGTCCCTGAGGACAGTCTCTCAGAGATCCTATTGACTACCTCCTTGAAGTGCTGGAATTTTGTTTTCTTAAAGGTCAGGGTCCTACCTTGACTCCTTACCTGATCCATATCCCTCAGGACTGCAGACTCCACCAGTGCATGACTATTGCAGTCCAGGCCATCTACAATCTTCATGTCTGCATTTAGGTTGCTTACCTTGGTGATCATCAGGTCCAGTATCACATCACTCTGTTAAGCCTGCCTATTGTCTGGCCCAAGAACTTATCCTTCGTGCATCCCAGGAGTCTCCCAGATTGCCTACAGATCGCTGTGCTACTTTCCCAGTAGATTTTGGGGTGAAGTCCTGCAGCAGAACAGGAGCCTGCAAGCATGATGCCTCCTGTAGCTTCATAGCCTTCCTTTATAGGCTCTCCTTGATCAGGCAGCCTGTAGCAGACACCAACCACAAGGTTCTTTTTGTTGCCTCTGTCTCTGATTCTCACTGACAGGCTTTTGACCTTCTGGTGGCTCTTTTGTCAACCCATCTCTTGATGTAGAGGGCAATACTTCTGTCTCTTCTTCCACCCATGATTCTTGTAACAGACTGTATCCGTTGATTCTCACACTCCAGTCATGGGATTCATCCCACCAAGTTTCAGTAATGGCAACAAAGCAATAATTTTCTAGCAGAACAGTGACTTCCAACATCTCCTGTTTGTTGCCCATGCTTCACACATTGGTGTAAAGGCACCTTGGCTAGGCTGTCAGCTGAGCCATCTTCCTAGAGGAACACCCCTCAATTCCTTTGAGGTATTTCCTTGGAGATTCCCTTTTGACTTCTGTTACCTCAGGAGTCTCTGGCTCATCTCCATAAGACTGCAGTGTGCTCTAGGGTAGCCAGCACACTTAAGTGTCACTGCAGAGGGCCGTTGCTAGCATCTTGTCCCTCTAACCTTTGCGCATCATCCCACAGCTTGGCAGGAAAAGCCTGATATTGTCCTGCTCCCCCATGACATCTCTTTTAAAGCTCTGCCAATGAATCATGCTAGCTTCTGAGCAAAGGCTCTCCTCCCTCATCAAGAAAGGTGAGTCCCATCTGATGCCAGTGTGCCTGATACTGGGTAGGCCATTCCACTGTCAAAATCCTAAAATTTTAGTAACACCAGCTGCAGAGCCATGTATTTATCAACTCAGCCCATCTATTTCTTCCAGTGTTGATGCCTTCAACTAGAAGTATAGAGGAGAATATAACTTATGCCCCAGGCTCTCTTACCAAATGTCCCAGAGCTTTTTGGTTGCCCTCAGACCAAAAGTTGCCATTTCATCACCTCCAACATGGAAGATCAGTAATGGCTAGTAGTCTGATGGCTGCACTAGGCCAGGTAATTTCCTGGTGATGTCCTTAACTCAGGTCCCAGGGTGGCAACAGACCTCACTATGGCTAGGTTGTAATATGGAGGATTGGTCTTTGTGATTGTGGTGACACCTCTGGTATAACAGGATCTCTGTCCTTCTCATCTTTTAGCAGGCCTTTCACTTAGAAAGTCTCACACCTGGGGGATATGAGTGGGCAAAAAAGGATTTTGCTTGCCTCCCTGAGTATGGAGTATCCTCCATTCACTCCTTTTTTTAAAATTGCTATCTTCTCCTTGCTGGAGAATGGATAGGGGATACTCCTGATCTTGAATTATTGCTGGTGACTGCTTCTGTCTCAGGGAGGGCAGAACTTAACTCCACAAGACTATTTCCTTTTCTGATTCTCTAATACTCATTAATCTTTTTATGTCACCCCATAACCCTGCTACCAGGCTGACCAGGTCATCCATTTGGTTGCATCTGACACAATTGCTGTCTCTGCTACAATCCAGTAGACTTAGGCATGCTTTGGGTTGAAAGAGACCCTAAAGATCACATAGTTCCAATCCCTCTGCCATAGGCAGGGAGACATTCCACTATCTTAGGTCTTCATCTCTGGTAGTTGCTAAAGATACTAGAGCATGTTTTTTCCTCATATGCAAAGAAAGTAACATTTATGTTGGATCAAGCTGAAGAATCATGCATGCCAAAGGGAATGAGAGTTTTGTCATAGACCTCATTAGGAGCAATGTTCGTGAAGAAATTTCTGTGCCTTTAACTGAATATAGAAAGCTTGGTGAGTTAGTCTCCAGTTCAGCCCAGTTCTTAACTGCACAGGACCTGATATACTGATAGCAAACCTTACTGACTGTTGAAATGTGTTTCTATACACGTGTCGTGATTTAGGAATGGTATTCCACAGTTTAGTGTTCCTACTGAAAACACCCCAGACAACGTGCTGCCTGCTCTCCCCCTGAAATGGGACGAAGAGGAAAATGGGAGGCACAAAAAGATAAAGATCACAGGTTGAGATAAGATCAATTTACTTGAAGCAGAAACGAAATAACAAACAGGAACAACAATACTAATAACAGAGTGTACAAGGTAGGTGAATAAGTCACATGTGATTGCTCATCCAGATGTTACTCAACTGCACACTCCAGCAAACTGGAAAAGACATTATCCCCTGCCCATAGCCATTAGTTGGTATAGAATAACCCCAGTGTCCTGGCCATGCCCCTCCTAGCTGCTGCAAAAATTAATCCTGTCATGACTGGAACCAGGACAACATGTTAATAAGTGGGGATCATGATGTGTTCACAAAACCTTACCCATATCTCTGCCTTAGGTAAGCTTTCTTTGTGTGTTACAGGGTTGATCTTTCAATGCCTTTCACAGATACTTATGTGAACGCTGGAATTTTCCAAATTCCACTGGAACAGGATAGTTTGGGGTCATAAAGATCAATGCACAAGAACTCAAGACGAATTTGCATGATTAAGAATTAATAAATTCTCTCTGAGCTCTCAATTTAATATTACAGAAATTGTTAAAAATGCAAAGTCTTTAAAGCCATTTTCATCAGTGTTACTTAATCAAACTAGTATTCCTTTGCACCTCTCTCCTTATCTTGGAAAGGAAAAAGTGTAAAGGACATAAAAAAATTTAACTTGTAGCCACTGCCATGGATTTTATGTGGAAGTCGATTGTAAGCTACATTGATTACTGCCAGTGCAAAACCCCTAGACAAACTGGGTAAGGGAAAGCATACTATGTTAATATTTCTTATGACTTCAGCACCTTTCCCCAGACAATTTTAATGAAACATGATAGTTTTGTTCCTTATTTTTCTCATTATTTTTTCCTGAAGTGTTGGCTTGTTCTTGCAGGAGAAGCTTCATGTTGACAGTATGGGACATCAGGTGATAATATTTGACTTTTCTGTCATAAGAGGACTGTGGGAAACTCGAGTTAAGAAGAACAAAGAACGTCAGAGGAAGGAGAAAGAAAGATTAGAAAAAAGTGCATTGGAGAAGTAAGCCAACTTTTGTGCTGTTTGTTTTAAGTGAATCTGTTATTACCCACTAACGCTATCATATACCAGGCATTATTTGATTATTAAAATTTTGCTTTTTGAGTTTGATTTCAATAATTTCTCATCTCTTTTCCTCAGGTGATTGTAAGAGAAATGCAGCACAAACTGTGCTTGCTTTTGCTTAGTCCCTGTTCTTTCCTGTGTAGATTGTGATTTACCAATGGTGGATTTTATTGTTTAGTAAACTTAAATTGAAGAGAAAAATAATGCATTTTGTACATTTCTATTTCTTATGTGCTGTAAAAAGTATGGCTTATTAATTACGGAATTCATGAAAACGTTCATAAGTTTCAGTACTAAGAAATACAAAGTCTTTTTGTTGAGTTGACAAACAAAGGAGAAAAAAGGGAATTAAATTAACAGACACATTCAATTGTTTCTGAATAGAAAAAGAATAGAATAAATGAATTGTTAGGTCATGTTTTCTTGTTGAGGTATTAAAGAAGGCCTTGATTATAACACTTACATCCACTGATAATGTTATTGGTTTTATTATACTTAATTTGTGGTTTCTTTAAGAAATATTTTGCATCTTATAAGATACTGTTACATATTATACTGTGCTGGCAATGTTGGAAAACTCATGACTTATTTTCCTCCCTCTGAGAAGAGAAAAAAGCATAAAAATAATTTCCAACTTTAAAAATAAAATAAACACGGTTAAACTGAGCCCTTTTTTAAGAGCATCATTGCACTGAACCTTCATGTGGTGTTTTGGCAATCTCAGCAGACCCCCACTCATAGGTTCTCACTGACAATGCAGCTACACTGACAACAGAGCAGCTGGTCTAAGAGGAGACCAGGGTATTACAAGGTTTGACTGTCTTTTCTGCAGGAACTTTCCCTTCAAAATGTCCATAGCAACAGTCTTGGTTCTCCCATCTCTACCAAAGCCTGCATCAAAACCCATAATCCTAACAAGAAAAGAAAATTGGAAAAAAGAAAAAAAGGACTTCATCCTTTAAATTGAATTCTCTAGCAAGAATAAGCTTCCTTTTTGGTCTGATCTGTGTCCTGGTTTCAGCTATGATAAAGTTAGTTCTCTTCTTTGTAACTGGTACAGCATTGTGTTTTGGATTTAGTATGAGAATAATGTTGAAAACATGCTCATGTTTTGGTTGTTGCTAAGTAGAGCTTATGCTATGTCAAGGACTTTCCAGTGTCTCATTCTCTGCCAGTGAGGAGTTGCACAAAGAGCTGGCAAAGAGCACAGCCAGGACAGCTGACCCAAACTAGATATTCCATACTATAGAATGTCATGCTTGGTATATAAACCGGTAGAGTTGGTTATGCATGACTGATTGTTTCTCGGGATTGGGTTGGGAATTGCTCAACAGGTTGTGAGCAGTTGCACTGGGCATTACTTGTTTCTCTTGTGTTATATTTCTCTCTCTCTCCTCTTTATTATTATTACCATTAATATTATTATTAGTAGTAGTATATTTTTACTTTGTTTTTGTTATTAAATTGTTCTTACATCAACCACAACACCATGATAACTGAGAGATAGATGTTTGCTATTTCCCTCATGGTGGAAAAGACAATTGAAAGGACTTGGGGTGAAACTCAATCAAACCTTATTTTTGTTCCAATATAGACAATATGTCAACATCTGCCTGTAACATGATTTTGTGGTTTTAGTTTTCTGTGATGCAGAAGATACTGAGTTCTCTAGTACAAAAGTAAATAAGGATCCAGGAGTAGGCAACTCCTCTATATAAGAGGAAATAGGGTAACCTTAAGCACTCTGAGGTAGCTAATTTGAGCTCCCATGTTTCTTGTCAGTAGCAGAGATTAAGATTAATTTCTTACTGTGACTTCTCTTTTCCATAAAAGCAATACATTCTCCCTGCCTTTTCTGCCTGTGGTTATTTGTTTGTAGTCACCCTTCCATTTGAAAAAGTGGAGCTTGACTGCGTGTTCTGATCTTTTCCACTAATGAGGTCCAACGTCATTCTGTTATCTTCCTGTACCACCTGGAGATGGGGAATTTGAGATATGATGCATAGAAGTAAAATGGCCCAAGTGCATTTGCAGCATGCACAAAAGATTTTTGTTTTCTTGTTTTAAATTGCAATTTGCATACTGTGTTTTATATAGTTATGCGCCTTCATGCTCTCAGATTGCTTTCCAGTTAGTTCTACTTCTCGAGCTCCTAGAAAAAAGGAGGAAATACATTAGGTTTTGTCTCCTGAATGTGAGTGATCAGCATTTCATCCACTGTAATGAATGGCAAAATTCCTGTTCATTCTCATGATGAAGGCTTTATAGAATGGACAAAGCTGGTAGAATAATAGTCAGAGTAGTAAGAATATTAGTAATAAAATGCTAAATTAAGTTAAAAGAAAATACTCATGGTTTTATGAGGTGCAGTGACCACTGGCATTTAGGTCCTAAATGTCAGATCACAAATTTTTTCTTAGGTGCTTTCAAATGTTGTGCCAAAATATTAGAAGATTTTCTTGTTATTTTGAAAGTATAGATAAAATTGTAATTATAATTAAATCCCAATTAGAAATAATGTTTCCCTCCAGAAATGTATTTCATTATTTTACGGACTTCTGCATATGGGTAAATTCTGGTATAACACTCAGAGATTAAAAGTTTTCTATTTTCAGGTAGGTCCACTGAAATCAGTGCTAGTACATACTGTGTAACAATAAGAAATTATTTTGTATTAGATTTTGATCCAAAATGATAATTCCAAAAAGACATTTAGAGGAGGCAGTTTCCCCAAACGAGGACTGCATTCTAGCATTTAAAATTCTGGATATTTACTTTTGCCAGCAGTCAGAGTGAATTCCTAAGTAGGGCTTAAATTAATAGACTTTCTCTGCAAACATTTATGTAACAGATGAGTTTGGAATCTGGCTTTCTGAGGCCACTTTGTTTTCCTTCTCCAATTTTTTTTTTTAACAAGTTTTTCTCAAAGAACTTACAATTTACTTATGCCCTTGAGATTGTGCAGTTCCTTTATTGCTATGTAAAATGACCTGATAATATGTAGTGAAACGTAGTATGTATTATTCAAGGACAAACTCCCAGTTAACCTCTAGGGAACTTTGGGGCAATGTAATTTAATTCATGCAGCATTAGTAAACAGTCACAGGTAAGATATGTTTTGACTGAATATTTTCTTAAGAGGAAAATCTCACAAATGAATAAAAAGCTTACTCTGTATGCATTAACAGTGAGCTCTTGTAAAGATTTTGGGAATTTACAGGTCTAGAACGCAGACTTAAGCAACCGGCCAGTGAAAGCTGTTTCTGGAGAAGTGGCTACTGAGAAATTCATATCTGGCCTTCTGAGGTACTGGTATCAGATTATTTGTTATGGAATTAATTCAGTCCTCTGTTTCCCCTTTGGTTTTGTGGGACTGTGGAAGTATGGCAGTTTAAAGAACACATACGAACCAGCAACTTAATATAAAAGAAAGGAAATAGAACAGTGTTGTACAGGTTTAATTTTACTTCATGTTCTTGATCCATCAGACAAGCCCATTCTACATCTCCCACAAGATATGAAACACAAACTGTTACAAAAAATGTGCACTGTACTGAGGTTATCTATGTGTTTATGAAAGTGCATATTATGGAAAGAAGTTTGTGTTTATAGCAGTGTTTTATATTTAATCTTCTATAGTGAGGAACAATCTTGTATTATACCCTGAAATATTGAATGCTGTCAGGCTAACTTGATGTTGTATGATGATTTTCCTCATTAAGTTTTCTTTTCTACTTGTTTGGGATTTTTTTGTTTGTTTGTTTATTTGTTTTAAGGGAGCGAGAGTGAATGTTTACAGGTAGATGATTTTTTTGAAAGGACTGTGACATGTTTGTCCTCGGTGTGAAAAGCAGGTAAGATAAAACTGAAGGCTTACAAATTAAACATTCAAGTGAGGAAATGCCAGAGCTGTTTGCCCAGATTAGCTATCTAAATCTTTGCTGTGAAATGGCACAGCCTTCTCTGTCCACCAACAAATAGGCAGCAAAGATAAAACTTTGTTCAATTACCTTTTCCAGTGTGTCTCTTCTCCAAAAATTTCCTCACAACTTCTGGCTAGCTAAAGGTGCATATTGTTTTTATGAGTTGTGCACTTCCTGAATATTAAAAGCAAAAAGCAAAATACAAACAGCAAAAAACCAAACTAAACTGTACAGACAGTGCCTTTTTTTTCCCTGAGAGGTTATGTTCGTTTAATGAAAAAGATTTGTCTCTCTCTCTCTGCCAAACCTCAGCACTTAACTCTATTTGTACCTGAAATAAGATTTTATTTGTGGTGTTTATCTTTATTCTCCTACCCAATTCAGAACTTTTTCCACGTAAATCTAAAACTCAGGATGGGAGTTGCTCCCAAACAAAAATTGTAGACAACATGTTGAGATTAGATCTGCAGCACTAATAAACACTTATTTGCCTCTGTTATTAGGCACTTGTGCATACAGATCTTGCATCTGAAATAATGCACAGAAGTGTGTTGGAAGATAAAAGCTGTTGTTCAGTCACAACCTTTTACAAACCAAGGAAATGCCTGGCAGTGAGACTGAAATTAAATCAATCCAATTGAATTTGAAGCAAATGTTACTAATCCATCAGGAATATTGTTTTGGGCAGAGCTCCAGTTTAGCAGTAATACTGTTATAAAAATTCCATAGGATTATTTAATGATCCTTTGTGGCTAGTGATTCTAATTTAAACATCACTGAGGAATATGAAACTGGTGTCACCACGTAGTGTCCTGGTCAATCCTTCATCCTGATTTAGAGTACATAGTGACATTTCATGAAACTTCCTTTCTTTACCTAAGAGCCATAGCTTTTCCTCAAGACCTCCTAATCAGACATTGAGCAGCAGATAACTGCAGAAGGTAGAGTAATTGAAAGAAACCCAGTTTCTCCTCATTTGCTTTGATGGCTCCAAAATCCTTACCATTGCACACTTCTTGTTTTCCAAGCTGGCTGTTCCTTTGTAGGGACAGTCACTGAATTTATTGTATATTAACTCTTTGCATCAGGTTGATTAGATTCATAGTTCTGTTGGAGAAACTAAAATGTCAAGCAAGAAACTCCCATATTATTGACAAGAAATATGTTTATGTTGTGAAAACTTTTTTCTGCAATAGTGAACTAATATTTGGGGAATGATTACCTGATGAGAAATTCTGCACTAACCAAAATGGAAATATTCGAATTTTTATTTTCCTGCCAATCCTATTTCTTATTGTTATAGTTTCAAAATCTTTCATGGAATTTTTTCTCTCCCTTACCAACACAGAGGTCTGGGAGCTGAGGCCCATCACCTACTACCTGCTCGCAGAACCAGTTAACAAAGCCCTGGCGGACAGCGTTGCCTTCTAACCTCATGGCT
>JAWWTY010000088.1:34167508-34179993 GCA_035222235.1 Margarornis squamiger | reverse complement strand
GTGCCTCCCGAGGTGTGGGTGGCATCGCCTCCCGCTGTCTGTGAGCAGAACTGCGCCCAGGGCAGGGACGGGACTGCAGCTGCTGGGAAGTGCTGGTTACGGTGTTGCCGTTTGTTCTGTTCCGGTTTTTTTTTGGTTTACATATATATTTATATGTATATCTGTATATATATACACACACATATATGCATATATATGTTTGTAGTAAAGAACTGTTACCCTTTTTCTATACATTTTATGATTAAAGTCTCTTAATTTCAAAGGTTGTGGTGGGTTCTTTGGGAAGAGGCCCCCTTCCTAGTCCAGATAGACATCTTAGTTTTCTTTTGAACTGAGACACTTCTCTATAGTATATGGCCCTGAAAGGTTACTGGAAAAAGGCAGTGCACTGGGAAATAAAATGCCAGAGTAAAATTTTTTCTATACCACATACAGTGTGCCTCAGTGACAGGTGTGCTTTTGTGTTACAGATATATGAGTGTGAAACTTTTTTCTCTTTTTTTAACAAACATAAGCAACATGCAACCAGTCATTTTAAAAATTACTTGGACTATTTTTATGATTGAAGTGGAAGTACTGAGAAAGTCAGCTGAGTTGGAACATTAGATCTAATCTGGGTCTTCTGTCCAGAAAAAATATTTTTCTATGTTCATACTCTAAATTACGCTTGTCTGACTCCAACTTTTTAAATACTGAAAATGGTTATTATTTCTTTTATCTGACTGCAACTGTTTCATCAAGGTCTAGAAGAAGACCAAAATTTATTATTGCTGAACAGTATTAAAAAGACATAAAATTAGAAAGGCTGTGATTTTATAACCAACTCATTTGTCTTATGTGAAAATGTGTTTCTGCAATATAACGAACCTTTAAAGTATCAAGACCAGAAATTAATTTCTCTAAAAGTGTATTAGTGTATTTAAAAGATGATTTTATTTCTGCGGATATTTTTTGTTTCTATTTGCCACAATGACTTAGAAGCGTTACCTTTTAGATGTCTTTCCTGAAGATTCATGCAGTATCCTCCAGATATGACAAACATGGTAGAAATTCTGTCTTATTTGAGGATTGTGACCAAAGGAAGACTTAAAATTTTTATTCAGATTCCTTAAGAAGTACCATCACCTTAATTTTTTGACAATGACAGAGCAGAATAACAGCGATGTAGCCAAATAGATCCCTTTGGTTTCATCTCATTGAAACCTGGAAATTCCAGTTTTGTAGTCTTTGCTTCATGATATGTACTAGCTTGATGTAAGTCACAACTCCTGCCAAGAAGAATCATTGAAAATCATTTGGTTAGGGTGTAACCCAAGAGTGCAAGCAGGAGTTGTAAATTATTAGAACGTCTGCCTATAGAAAATATAATTTCATTCTGAGATGTACTGTACAAAATTATGCACTTTTGCTTGCTCCATTATTAATTCACTTTCCATCTGTTCAAAATATGCTTGTACATAGTACTTAGTCTGGTGACTATAAGTGGGCAGTCTTGCATTCTTTAAAAGCTTAACAGAGAATATTTCCATAATTTAATGTAGGACTAAAGAAAAAAAATGACACAGGATTTCCATATCAGTGTGAAATATACATGTTGAATTCCCTACCAGATTTTTAATTTTTAATGGCTGTCTTTCTTCTGAGGTTGATATTTCACTGACTGATTTGCTTAATAGCCATTTTTGTTATGTACCTTTTATTTTACTTGTCTAGAAAAGACCTCCTGCATTTTGGGTTTTGTACATGTTAGCAGCAAAGTGTCAGAGGGCAGTTTATTCTTCCAGCTTTAATGTACCTCCTTTCTTGTCATTTTCTATTTTTCTTGTTGTGAGACAGTAAAATTTTAGATCTGAGCCCTCTGCTCTTGTGTTTCTGGAGTCTGCCTGACAGAGCCAGCACTGAGGTGTAGTAGTGCACCTCAGTGCCTTACTTTTTATTGAGTTAGACCTTTTGACCTTTACTTTTTTCTTTATTTTTTTTGGCAAGTTTTTAACAGTCTTAGAATTTATACTGTGAGGAATGAGTCAGTCATTTCTTTCTGTGCTTGAGTGAAGAGCAATGAACAAAAAAAATTCCCAACATTTTGTGGGCAGGTTTTTTTCAGTGCAATGAGTTATGCACTGAGATCAAATGTTTATTGCTTAGATAGAAAATGAAGGAATGCCTTGGGAATGAGATGGTAGTTATGCAGAGTTCTGTCCCTTCACAGAGGGACAGAAAAGCTGTATGTGCAGGACTGGAGGAGAGTAAGAGAAACAGCGGTACAGTAGTGGTAAGTAAAACTAAGATTATTTAGAATATTTTAGAAAAGAAAGTTTTGGTTTTGGTCCTGTGGTCCTCTTGGTTTCTGCTTCTTAATGGTTCATCTAATTTTGTTTTTCTCTTCCTTGAGATTCAATTAACACACCCCTATGCCAGTTCACCTCCTATGCAGCAATACTTTTATAGCTATTTAGCTATCCTCAGTGGCAGGCAAGTTTTGGAAAAAAAATATGGGTAGGTGCTTTGGGACTGCTTATTTTTTCTTACGGTACATGAAGATGTTATTTTGTAGGGTTTCCTAGTGATCTCTTGCTATTACAACATCTGCCTTCTTGTGCTCACGGTTTTTGTGGTTCAAATCACAGATTGAATAGGGAAGAACAACACTAAAAATTGAATTGGCTCATGTGTCAAAGCATCTGAAAGAGGTGTTTGAAAGAAAGACTTTCATGTTTGCTGATATGGAAAATTCTGTCATCTGAGCACTTACAGACTGCAGCTGGAGGGGGTTGCTTGGTAGGGCTGACTAGTGCAATCCTGTGTTTGGTTATATCTCCTTCTGTAATTAGAAATATCATCTGCAGCTTGCTGATGTATAACAATACAGGCTAAGGAGCTGTGTGTGCTCTAACCTATTTTCTCGTCTTTGTCATATCAAGTAGCTTCAGAAAAGATTTGGAGGTGTGCATAGTTGGTGGACTCTTCCTTGACTGTACTAGCAGCTTCTGTCCACTCTAGGGACTCTCTGAACTGAACATGTTGCTGGACAACTTTTCTGTCTATCCAGTCTTTTTCTTCCTAAATCATTTACATATCACAGTTCACTGTGGCATTAAATATTCCACAGTGCAGCGGACACTCAGAGAAGCTGGGAGATTTATTTCAAATATATATTTTAGTATTCTCATGCCTCCTCTATCGACACTTTAAATACCAGAAAGTCCTCCAGATTTCTACTTGTAAAGTTCATTCTGATCTCGCTGATGAAAACTGAAGCCAATTCTGCAGCTCTCAATAACTTATGTAGCTATTCCTTCACAGCTCTTTTCATACCTTGGTAAGTTATTCCCATAATGACTCTGAGAGCATTCCTGCTTCTGATATGCTACAAATCCTTTTTCTATTAATTTGTATACCTGCAGAAGAGTAACTTCACTTGCCTTTTTTTTCTTTGTTTTTTTTTTTTTTTTTTTTCCAATGAGTGGAGTAAGAGATCCTTACTTACATCTTCATTAGAATGTACTTTGAATTTGTGCTGTCCTCATGTAGTCTGCCAGCATTTTATCTGGTGAGCTACACTTTTAACCAACATCACTGTTAATTCACCTTCTGAACTATTTGTAGAAGGTGCTTTTCTATGTTTTCTCTTTATAAAGGTGTCACTTGGGAATACATTGCAGTCATTAATTACCGAAGGGGCTTTTTGCCATTCTCTGATGCCCCATGTGTAGTGTGTTGCTTCTTGAAACTGTCCTCCAGTGGTCTCTCAGTCTCGTTTCTCTGACAAATAGTCATATGTATTTTCTCATACTGTACAAAATGTCTGCAATGTATCCCTGTGCTGTGTGTATGTCTCTACTGTTGCTGTGCTGTCTACTTTCAAGTCTCTCTAACATCCCCTGAGCTTTCTCTAAGTGCCAAAATATATACAACTCTCTCAGTAATACCTTTACTATTTAGGCATGCACTTTTGATCTCTTAAGATTTATTTTGATAGCTTTGAGACAAATATGACTTTTAATCTATGCTGTCACATTCCTGTAGGTATACTCTGCAATGCAGTTTCTATGTCATACCTTGTTATGAGTGTTCAAAAATTATTTCCACAAAAGTTTTGAAGATGCTTTTTGTACCTAAATTTGTAACTGATTTCTTGTATGTGACTTAAAACATTTTGGTTTTAGGCCTGAAAAATTTGGTGATGGGTCTACAACATTGGTGGATAGGGACAAAGCAACTGACCTGGACATTTGCTAAGCATTCAACTCTGTCTTACACAGCAACCTTGTCTCTAAATGGTGGTCATGGATTTGATGGATGAACCACCCAGTGGATAAAGAATTGACTGGATGGTTGCATGCAAAGAGTTGTTGTAGTCAATGTCTCAATGTCCAAGTGGAGACCAGTGATGACTGGTGTCTCTCAAGGGTTGATATTGTGGCCAATACTGTTCAACATCTTTGTCAGTGACATGGACAACAGGATTGAGTGCACCCTGAGCAAGTTTGCTGATGAGACCAAACTGTGGTGCAGTCAACATGCTGAAGGGAAGGGATGCCACTCAGAGAGATCTTGGAATGCTTGAGAGATGGTCCTGTGTGCAAGGTCCTACATCTGGATCAGGGCAATCCCAGGCATAACAACAGGATGGGCAGAGAAGGGATTGAAAGCAGCCCTGCAGAGAAGCACTTGGGGATGATGGTTGATGAAAAGCTCAACATGAGCTGGCAGTGTGTGCTCAGAGCCCAGAAAGCCAACTGAATCCTGAGCTGCATCAAAAGCAGCACAATCGCCAGGTCAAGGGAGGTGTTTCTGCTCTTCTACTCTGCTCTTGTGAGACCCCACCTGAAGGACTTCATTCAGTTCTGGTTCTCTGCCTCAGTTTAAAACAAACTAAGATGTCTACCAAGGAAAGTGAGGAACTCTTCTGGAATAGGAAGGGGGCCTCTTCCCTATAACCACTGCAACCTTTGGAATGAAGAGATTTTAATCAAAAAATATATAGAAAAGGGATAACAGTTCTTTACTACAAATATATATATGTATAATCCAAAACAGAACAGAACAAACAGCAGCACCGTAACCAAAACTTTCAAACACATCAAGTGCTATCTCTGCCCCTCCGGTACAGTTGCATTCATGGACAGGAGGTGATGCCACGCCTTGGGAGGCAATGGCTGCGATGAGTCACTCAGGCTCTGGCAAGGCAAAGACGGGGCAGGGAGAGGTGCTGGCTCTAAAATTTACGAGGGCATGGTGGCCACGGGAACTGAAAACTGGTGGCCAGGGCTGAAACCTTTTCTGTGAGCAATGTAAAGACCCTCTCTTGCTGTCCTTTTTCTGAAAAAGTGTTGCAGGGGGCGGGGGAGATAGCAACTCCTCCGTAGATGGCGTCAGCCCCTCGAAGAGTCGATAGCAAAGCCAGGCTGTGGTGACTGTTCTCTCAGAACACCACAGGGCACGTGGAGTTGGGGAGTGAGCCAGAAAACCCTCTCCCATACTTCCATCAGTGCAATAAACAATAGCTGGCACCCCAGCAGTGGAGGAGAAAGCATGACAAAACACCAGAAAAAACCTCTCTCTTATCCCCATCTCCCCCAAACCTCTCTCCAGCCATCATGTTGGAACACAAAGATATTAGCCATCCCTTTGTTTAGGCTTTAGACAATTAGCTGGCCCTGGGAGCAGGTAGTGGGGGGAGAGCTAGGCTTCAATAAGCCATCCCAGCCTGGCTGTTAGGTCGGTAAGGAAGGGAAAAAAATTCCATGAAAGATTTTGAAACTATAACATGCTCCCAACAAAAAAATGACATCAGCTGTTGGAGGGAGTCCAGAGGAGTCCATGAAGTTGATAAGAGGACTGGAGCATCTCTCTTACAAGGAGATGCTGAGGAAGTTGGTTGCCTGGAGAAGAGAAAGTTGTGCAGAGACCTCATAGCAACCTTCCAGTATCTGAAGGGGGCCTAAAAGGAAGCTGGAGAGGGGCTCTTTGTCAGGAATGGGAGTAGCAGAACAAGAGAGAATGGCTCCAAACTGAAGGACAGTAGTTTAGATCAGGTGTTAGGAAGATACTCTTTCCTGTAAGGGTGGTGAGCCACTGGAACAGGTTGCCCAGAGAAGCTGTGGATGCCCCATCCCTGGAAGTGTTCAAGGCCAGGTTGAGGGAGTGCTTTGAGCAACCTGGTCCAGAGTGAGTAGTCCCTGCTCATGGCAGAGGGTTTGGAACTGGAGGATAGTTAAGGTCCTTTACAACCCAAACCATTCTATGATTCTATGATTCTGTTTCATGTGACGTTTTTTAATATCTTAACATGGCAGCAAAAAATCCCATGATTAGCTGGGAATATGTGTATAATTTTTGTTACTTCCTATTTAAACTTTACGAACTTGAATGTGATTCTTTTTCTAAGACATGACATTTTTTACCTTCTCTCAGAGCACTTTATTCTGAACTTTGTGTCCTTCTTCAGAGGTCAGTTTTCATCAGTCCTTTAGCTTACAATTTCAGCCAGAAGGTGGAGATCACATAAATGACTTTCATGTACCACAAGGATCTAGCATTCAAAGTGTGAGAGATTTATGATGCAATGGGCTCTGCAGAGCCTTATTTTGGTGTAAGGAAGGTTTGCTTTGATTAATCAATCTGTTCTTTAATTGACTAAGCTGAAATAAATCTCTCCTAACTAAAAGGATGTGCCTTTGACAATGCTTCATTATATCAAATTGAATTTGCACATACAATTATATAAGAAAAATTTGCCTTCTAGGTGAACCTAGAGTTACACTGAAAGTGAATCTGAAATTAGTTGGCATGTGATAACATTGACATTTACCTTCCAAGAAGATATTGGTGTAAAAATGAAAATAAATCATTATACTCGAACAAAAAAGGGCAGGGGAAAAGGCACATTTTACTTTCTGAAATTACTTTCTTTTTTTCCCCCATAAAATGTCTGCATACATCACCAGGTTCTTGATTTTGTTTATGCATATAACTTGTTCTGTGAGAATGTATTTCCTGTCCTATCAAAATAAAGGGCATGATTCATGTTCTTTTCCAGGGTAGTGTGCTCAGTCTGTACTTTTCTGTTATTCTCTGGGTGTCACTGTTTTATAGTCAGTGAATTAAATCCTGCTAGTTTAATATCTATGTGTATGTCTACAAAAGGTAGATAGGAATATGCCTTTTTTTTTTTTTTTAATGGTCAATATTTTAGAGGAAGAATTATATTTTGTTAAGTACTTGTGCAAGTGATGATCCAGCTTTAACACTTATCTATCGTATTTTTTCAGCTGATTCATATAAACCCTTTTTTGCTCTATTACAGGATAAAACAGGAATGGAATTTGATACTTGAGTGCCGTAAGAAAGGTATTCCTCAATCAAAATACCTAAAAAATGGCTTTGTAGACACCAATGAGAAGACCCTGGACACTTATGGAAAGAACTCTCACCTCCAGAAGAGGCATGCTTTGTCAGATGAGGAAAATAAGGAAAGAAACAAGTTTATTTTTCAACTTTCTGGAGAGCAATGGACGGTAAATATAATGGAAAATATGTTTCTACTGTTAAAAAGTTTGGGTAGGTTAGCACTGTGTCTTTTAATCCACCCCATTTTTTTTTGTGTCAATGCATATGAAGTTGATGCTTTTTCACAATGTTAGAAGAGACAAAAGCACTTCCTATCTTAGCCTGAATTAGTGGTTTAGTTTTCAGATATGTGTATTTCAAGTTCTCTACTGATATATGTCATTTATCCCTTCTGAAAGTTTTGGTAGGAGCAATCATATAGCAATAAGCTGTCTTTCTCTGAAATTCCCCAGTGGGTGAAAAGAGATGAAAATAATATTTAACTTTGTTGGTTTGTTGATGTCTTTTACTGATCAGAGTTCCGTATTCTTGCTCTAATACTGTGATAACATTTTCTCAAGCTCTGCTCAATTCAAAACTAGTATTGGCATGCATCCACAGTGGTCTTGCTGAAAAAAAGCCATTTTTACTTGCAGTTTTGTTTGATGAGAAATAGGTGTTTGCAAGTAAGCTCTGAATTAGTGCCAGTAGGAAATTGAGCAAATGGTGCATTTGAGTTGGTCTGAAGATTTCTAGAGTTTAAAGCTTCCATTGAAATGTAATTTGAAGAAATGCTATAATTTTGACTTTCGTGCAGTTTATAATTTTGAAATTTATTTTTGACGTTTTCATTACAAAAAAAGTGAGTTAAAAAGTTAAACGACAAAATGTCTACATTTTACTAGAACTAATTTTTTTTGATTGACCTAAAAAGTAACTTTATCCTAGATTTGGTCTTGAATATAAAGGTGTTTTGGTTTTCAGTTTTCATTGTTTGGAGGGACTTAAATTTCCTTTTGGATAAACATAGAATACTTGAAATTTCTCAAGTATAGAAAAGGAGAGGAGGAGACAGGGGAGACTCATCACAGTCTACAACTTCCTCATGAGGGTAAGAGGAGGCCAGCATTGATCTCTTCTTTGTGGTGACCAGTGGCAGCACCAGAGGGAATGGCCTGAAGTTGCATCAGGGAAGGTTTAGGTTGGATATTAGAAAGACTTTCTTCACACAGAGGGTGGTTGGGCACTGGAACAGGCTCCCCATGGAAGTGGTCACAGCACCAAGCCTGACAGAGTTCAAGAAGCATTTGGATGATACCCTTGAGCACATGGTGTGCCTCTTGTAGATGGTTCTGTGCAGGGCCAGGAGTTGGACTCGATGGTCTGTCCTTGTGGGTCCCTTCCAACTTGGTATACTCTGTGATTCTGTGAAAATCTTGGTTTCCATCCAGCTCTAATACGGACTCTTTCTTCAGCTGATGCCCATTGTTGACATGGTAGGATTGGTTGCTTGAAAGCTATCACATCTCTTCATTCAAGAACTTTGGATTTTGAAAATTATGTTAATGTGTGGTCTAATATTGCACACTTTTCTGTGTTGTAAATCTTATCAGAAAAAATAGAGAGCTTATAACTCCTTAGACACTGATATAGCGGCAACTGCAAATATTTGCAGTCTATCAGGGAGCAGAAAGCTGTATAGCTAAATTTTTCTGTTGCTTTTTCACTTTTGGCAAACCATTGAAATTTTGCTTTGTCACCAGAAACAAGGCTTTACATTAGGAAGCAAAATCAAACATATGTATTTTGTTCTGTTTTCCAGAGCATTTAGTTTTAATTTGACATTCTGAAAAATCACATTTAAAATTGGTGTACTGTTATGTACCTTATACCACCTCAAGCAATGCACTTCTAACCAACACTGGCTTTGATATCTCCTTATTGTGTGCTCAGTGTGGCCGTATCATGTAGCCATCATGCCTCATTATCCAGCTCTAGCCTGGTTAAAGTGGGTTTCCTGTTTCAACAAGATACTATGTCATAGTTCAGATGTCTGCAGACAAAGAAAAACTCAAAGCTGCTTTATTTAGAGATCAGTGTTCCTTCAAATCAAAGAACAATGTCAACTCTGTGACAGATGAAAATTATTTAAAAATTGTGAAAATCCACTTGACAGAGTTATGAGAAAAGGGTATATCCCCTTATTGCAGAAATTTTTGTAAAATTTATGTCTGTTACACAAACCGTAGGATTTACTTTGCTTTTTAAAATCTCAACTGCTGGTTCTAAACCAAAGACAGGCTCAGACATGATACTCTTTTCCCCTATGACTTTCTCACAAAAAAGTGCATTTAGGCAAAATAAATTTTCAGTTTATAAAACCAGTGGTGGCAATCTGCATGTGAAAAAAAATCTGTAGACATATGACAGTTTTCTCAGCCAAGTCTGTATGTTATGTAGGTGGGAGCTGTGGTGTCAGTTGGGGTTTAGTTTTTTAATGTGTTTTGCACACAAATACATCTATGATTTGAAAGTTTGGGTGATTAAACACTCAGAGACTGGGAGAAGTGTGAGTTGGAATTACCAGTGCAAATTTATGGGCACAGGACCAGCTGAGTTTGCTGTTGTGTCCATTTGGGGACCAGCTGCTGAATCCTCTATCTCACTTTTAGCTGATAAGTATTTCTATTATGTTACCCTTTTTCTCTTGTCCATGAAGCTGGTATGTATGCTCTAGATAGCTGATAGCTAAATCTGATTAGATTGCTGGTATGACTTACAGATTTAATTTTGAGAGCTGGGCTTGCCTCTGGGCTGTCCAAGTTCTTTTTCTGAGTGCTGTGAAGCTAAGTCTCACAGAGGAGAAATTCCTGCCATAGGGGTTTTTTGAGATCAAAGTAAGTAGCTTTACCACATTCTTCCCATAGGTCTCAATGTGAGAGTGCCCAGGTTGTTTAGATGGTAAAAATGTAGACATATTAGAAAGAAGCTACTCTTTCATGCTCCATGTCAATACAGCATAGCAGTGCATCTCACTCACTGTTTCTGCACTGTTGAGTAGGAGGTTAAAAAAAGGTTTTGTAACACACTCCATGTTGGAATCATAGGATCATTGAGGCTGGAAAAGGCCTTTAAGTTCTTTGACACTAACCATTAACCTGGTAGCTGAGGGATGTACCTAGTGCCTTTGACCATGCCTTGGCAGAAGTACTATGTGGCTAGCTGGCACCTACAGAACATGCTCCCTCTGTCTTGGAGGATATCTTACATGGCCAGAGCAGTTGTGGGTACATTACAATATTGACCCAACCAAAATAGCTTGGGATAGATTAGTCAAATATTTTCAAAATAATCAAGATAATGCACTTTTGAAAATAAGTCAGACCGCTTTCTGAGAACATTTGTAAGAGAGAGAATCAGAACAGATAATGTATTTTGAATTCCTAATAGGAATTTCTTTCTTCAAGACCTCATACCACTTTTTTCCCTCCTCTCAAATGTCATTGAAATTATAATGTATTTTCATTAGGTGGAGTCTCACTGTTCCTTGTACTTGTAATTATTTTAACATACCTGAGGAAAGATAAAGCTCTTCATGAGCAATAAAATAGTTGGGGAAAAAAAGGTAATAATTTCATGATTATTAGCCTTAAACACTTTTTGGTAAGCATTTTATTTTGAAGTGCTTGGATGTGTTAGTTATTATAGACCTCCTTAGAGGTATGTATTTATGTGAAGAGGATGAATAGTGAGTGATTTAAGGACTAAAAGCCTAGGAATTATGGCACAGTGTTGAAGGAGGCAAGGTACCAGTTCATTTTGGGCTTTTAAAAGAGCTACAGTGGCAAGGAGATCAGTGAAAAGAGAAGTGGAAGTAAGAAGCAAGTACAAATCAGGCTGTCGTGGAAGTAAGAAGAAGCAAGTACAAATCAGGCTGTCTTAGAAGTAAGAATAACAGTCTTAAACAGGATACAGCTAGCAGTGGGCATGTCTTGCAAGAGATAAGTGCAGAAAGTAAAATTATTTTGATCCAGAAAAGAAAAAGGAGAAAATGTTTAATTGCAACAGTGAACTATATACTGCAGTGTTCTGTGTAGTTCACACATAAGTTCAAAGCTCACACAACAAATATTAGGCTAGACAAATAGGCACAGAGTAGTAGCTAAAGAGACTGAAGCTTAATTTTACAGTATATGAATTCTGAGGAATTGTATTCTGTTTATGCAGATCCATATTTCCTTGTAGATCAACAGTACTGTAAATAAAATTAGTATCTAGCCTTTGTGCTTCAAGAGCAAGTAGTCAACAAGTCCCTCTGAATCTGAAAAGTTCTTTTGTAATTTGGGTACTGGTTTAACCATGACTGTCTGTGTGGTTAGCTTCTGCCTGTGGGAGTGGTTGGTAACTGTCTTACGTTTGTCTGCCAGAGCTCCATCGGGATGGGGTTGTGTGACAACATCCTTAAGGTTCAGGGGTTCTCGCCTCCCTTTTACCTATCAGACAAATATTTATGACTCAAGTATCTACTTCCTTGTGTGGTGCATTTCTGCCAGCTGGGAACAGTAAAGAATTAATATCTTCAATTAGAAAAGAAAGGGGTATATAACAACAAATAGGCTAGTCTCATAATCATAGAATTCTGATATTGTGAATGAAATCAGGCAGGCTTTTCTTGTCTTTTTCTCTTTTTATAGAAAGTGGTCAGAACCCAGTTGTATGGCCCCAGCAGTGATTCTAAATCCTCCTGTGTTTGGAAATAGAGAGCAGAACTGCTCTTGGCTGTACTGCTTTACCTAAGTAGAGGATCTGGATGCATACCTACTTTAAACAGTTTTAATGTCAAATGTGCACAAGTAAAGGAGTGATTCTTTACTCATGAATCATGATCTTCTGGCATATCATTTCTTCAGAGAAAATGTCAGTAAATTACTACATTTTTGTTCCAGTTTTATTGTCTGAGATAGTATTTATTTTCACAGAGAACAGAGAATTCCCATCTGTCATTTCCAACTGTTTGTGACAGTGACATATTTATTTCCTACAAAGGGTCAAGTAGGATCGCTAAACTGAATGGACAGATGTGGTAGTTTAGTTTTCTTGGTTTTGGTTTAGGCCTTCCTTGGTTACCAGGTGATAACTAAGGAAGTATTCCA
>JAWWTY010000088.1:34154685-34166845 GCA_035222235.1 Margarornis squamiger | reverse complement strand
CCAGAGGAGAGTGGTGACTATAAAACTTCTTCAGGAAAGAGGTTAAAACAGTAGCCTTACACTTACATTAGCCTTACATTTGGTAACGATTGTTCCTTCAATCTCACTCAGAGGGAGACAGCTTTGAGCTCACCAGGCAATCTCCTCAGGGAGAGCCAACACCCACCAGGCATGAAGAAAAAAAGTTTGTTCCATTTCCCTCAGGAGGAGAGAATGCCCATCAGGCAGGGAGAAAACCAGTAAAAGTTGGGTACTTTGAGTCAGAGAATGGTATCCTATCTGTGATGCCAACTATAATGTTGCCATTTGATGTTAAAGGCTTCTGCCCAAATTAAGGTGCAAAGGAGAGCAAACACTGGTTCAACAATACGGACTCTATTTTGTAAAATGTATTTTGTGACATAAGTGTATAGGGAAAAGGGAAAAAAGAGAGAGAGAGAGAGAGAGAGAGAGAGAGAGAGAAGGAGAAAGAGAATGCAAGCAGAAGATAGTCACCCCTGAGTGCTTGTTTAAGGCGTATGTTGGAAATGTTTTTAACCCTTTCCTTAAAATGATGCACTTGGCATAGAAACTGATATGTTATTCCCTGACCTACTGTATAAGCACACAGTAGTGGGTTTTGGATAAAGGGATAGGGTGAAGAAAAAAAGAGATGAGTCAAAGAGGGAAAGAAGGAGAGAAAGAAAGAGAAGGAGAGAGAGAAAGAGAGAGAAAGAAAAAGAAAGAAGGAAAGAAAGACGGAAAGAAAGACGGAAAGAAAGAAGGAAAGAAAGAAGGAAAGAAAGAAAGAAAGAAAGAAAAAGAAGGAAAGAAGGAAAGAAAGAAAGTAAAGAAAGGAAGGAAGAAAAAGAAAGAAAGAGAGCAAGAAAGAAAAAAGAAGGAAAGAAAGAAAGAAAGAAGGAAAGAAAGAAAGAAGGAAAGGAAAGAGAGAAAGAGAGAAAGAAAGAAAGAAAGAAGGAAAGAAGGAAAGAAAGAAAGAGAAGGAAAGGAAGGAAGGAAGAAAGAAAGAGGGAAAGAGAGAAAGAAAGAAAGAAAGAAAGGAAGAAAGAAAGAGGAAGAAAGAAAAAGAAAAGGAAAGAAAGAGAAAGAAAGGAAGAGAAAGAAAAGAAAGAAAGAGAAAGAGAGAAAGAGAGAAAGAGAGAGAGAAAGAAAGAAAGAGAGAAAGAAAGAAAGAGAGAACGAAAGAAAGAAAGAGAAGGAAAGGAAGGAAGGAAGAAAGAAAGAGCGAAAGAGAGAAAGAAAGAAAGAAAGGAAGAAAGAAAGAAAGGAAGAAAGAAAAAGAAAAAGAAAGAAAGAGAAAGAAAGAAAGAGAAAGAAAAGAAAGAAAGAGAGAAAGAAAGAGAGAGAGAAAGGAAGAGAGAGGAAAGAAAGAAAGAAGGAAAGGAAAGAGAGAAAGAGAGAAAGAGAGAGAGAAAGAAAGAGAGAAAGAAAGAAAAGAAAGAAAGAAAAGAAAGAAAGAAAGAAAGAGAGAAAGAGAGAAAGAGAGAAAGTCACCAGTCCTGGTTCTAGCCTCTCTTTGGCTGGTGGGATGTCAGTCCTGGGGGCACTGCCTGGCCTTGCTGGAGATACCTTTTCATAGGAGACAGATTTCACAGAGACAGATGTAGATGAGGGCTTGCATTGCCAACACTCAAACAATTACCTGTCTCATGCCAGCAAGGTCTCCTTCCAGCACGTGGCATTTGTGAGAGCCTCCACTTCCCTAAGTTCCCTTTCCACATCTTCTCCAATTTGATATAAACATTCTTCCTCTGACTCCATGCCTGCGTCCAAATAAAACACCAGTGGGTTCAGATCATCAGATCATCAGACTGCCCCTGGCAGAGCCCGTTCATTGGCTATGTGTGTGGTTGAGGGTCCAAGTGCTCTGCCCATGCCGTGCATGGGAGAGGCATGGGGAGACACTCGTTCTCAGTACTCCAGCTTTGGTCTGTGTTTTCTTCTTCTGGGTCCAGGTCTATGAGGCTGTAGAGGTCCCAGAGTTCTTCACCCTCAGACCACTGCCTGCTGAGGGCAGAAGTTGATGTTTTTGCCAGCTCTTGTACCCTGGCAGCAAGTGTCACGTGATACTCTTCTTTCTCAGGAATTCCAATCAGGGCAGCTGGCTTGTTGAGGAGCTGGGGGGCAGGCAGCCAGGGGGCAGGCAGCAGGTGCTGTGCAGGCAGCTTCCTAGCTCTCTGACCCTGCTGCTGTCACATGCTCGCTGACGGCAGGAGAAGCTGTTGCCTTTGCCACCTCTCGTGCCTTGGCTGTGAGACATGTGCAGTGCTCCCTGTCTTGTGGTTCTGTCTCCAGCTGCCTTTGGGCTGGGGAAGGAGGAGGAGGAGAAGGCAGTCCCTGTTTCTTTGGCACTGTCTCTTTTGGTGAGGCAGCCAGGGGAGATGCTGCCTACTGAGAGAGGTGCTTTCCTGGGATTGCACGCCCCAGGGCTTGGCTCTCCTTAAATGACCTTGCAGTCACGGCAGGGCCCCATGTCACAATGGCCTCTGGTCATCTTGAGGCCTGTGCATCAAAAAGGTGACAAAGGGCCATGCCCTGGCACCTGTATAACAGTGGGGTAGGTTGCGCAGAACTGGCCAGAACTGGATGGAACCAGTTGGTACCAGCCATACCTGGCACAAGACAGCTCCTGCTTTCCCCTGAGGGAAGCCCCAGCCAGCCCGAGCCATCACTTCCCACACAGCACCAGTGCCTGTGGTCCCTGCAGAGCCCAGCCTTGTCCGCATTTAGCAGCTTGGGATACTACCACCCTAGGCAGCCAGTGATGTGAGAGTGATGTCCAGATATTAGGAAGATAAATTGCGTGTTGACAGAATTGGCATGTTAATGTTTGGGGCTTTCCCTCCTAGCACCCCTTTCTGTGCAGAGCTGTAAAAAGGTCAAATAATTATATGTTATTTGATTGGCCTCTGTGTTGATCAGCCTCTTGCACGCTGGGTGAAAGAACCTGTTTTGGGACAACACTGCTGGTGCCCTACTGGGGACCTGCAGCAGGGAGCTCCTGGAACTAGCTTCAAACTGTGTGAATATGTTTGGATCCAGACTGTGACAGATAAAATTACAGAGCTAGAAAATAAACAGAATTGAAACTTATAAGAACTTTGATCACAGTTTTAGTTCAGGCTTATGTCTAGCAGGTAAATTCTCTCCTAATTAGAAATGGTATAATCAGCAATTGTTGTAGGTTCACTATTTATTTTTTTTTAAAACTTTTTTTTCCTGTATGAAAAATTAAACAAGTTTGAGGGTATTGTTTTGCTGTTAAAGGCAAAAGACTGGCTAATCACCAAGTGTCAGTCTTCATGCAGCAATTTATCAGCAGGCTGCCAGCTTTAGCATGGCAGAAGAAGATTACAAAAGAACACAAGGGAATCAGAGAGTAAAGCATGTGCAAATTTCTGTTCCCATCCCTATCTAGTTCATAAATGAAGCAAAATATCACATCAATTTATATTTCAGCAACACAAATATAAATGTCTTGTAAAATGGAGAATGTTGAAAAAACATATAATAGCAAAGTATTTGCATGCCTGTATTTGCAAATTGTAAATATGATCATATAATATAAATAAATCTCAAGAAAGAAAAGTGACTTGGCAGTTGGTAGAAGAATGGAATCTCCTTCCATTCTTTCAAAGTTGGGTCTGAATGTATTGCAGTTGCTGAACAGGAATATCTTGGTGCTTTAAACTACTCTTAATGCAGACATAAAGATTTAATTTTTTTTTATACATTAACAATTTTTTTTTTTTTTCATATTTTGGCTTAATTTTTCTGAGATCTAAATCAGGGTTCCTCCCTACAGTAACATCTGTGACTCCAGCTAAATGCTATTCCTTATGTACTAAATTTTCCATTCTTTACATGGGGGAATAACAATACTAATTAAATTTGCACTTGGCATCTGTTATTTCATTTTGCTGCAGAAAAATGTCCAGTAATGAAAGTGGAGAAATGGAAACTAACTCCAGACAGTTTGAGAGATTTCTCATTACCAGTCCTGGGACATTTCAGGCATTTTGTTTTTTAATTGCCATAAATTGACAAGTATAGAATATGGATCACAATGCATTATACACCTAGTTGGAAAATGAAGCAAGAAATGAAATTATATGTATCAAATATGGAAAAGCAGGTAGCAAGACAGAACTACATTACCAGAGGCTAAGGGTCTGCATGTGTAAATTTGGAAAGAACTGAAAAGAGAGGCAGAAACCACCATAGAACTGCTTCTGATGAACAGTCCAGTATATCTTTAATTATAATTAGATGTTTTAATTTATGTAAGAGTTCAGTAGCACTATTTCTGGTTCAGAAATTCAGCATTAATAAAAAACCAATTAAAATGCATCACTTTTGTTAATGTCCTGGGGGATTTATGAAATCTAGAAGAAAAAAAAGGTGGGCAATATCATTGGAATAAAACCCAGTAATTCCTACTGTGTCATGTTCTTTATGTATAGGAAACAAATCTGGAAGTCATAAAGAAAGCAAAGGCTGAAACTCTTACATCTCTCCAAGCAAAGTTAATGGTAGAACCTCTTCCAGATTATTTGTTCCAGATGTTACCAGTGCACACTGTTGTAAAACCTAGGACAGACTGGTAAATGATGTGATGCTTAAGAAAGTTGAGTTTAAATGACCTGACCTTCAACTTTAGGAAATGATTTTTGTTTTTTTTTCATCTTCAAGGAATTTGGCAACATAATTCAAACAAATATGTGTACATCTGAAGTGAATACCAATTGACTAAAGCAATTTTGTAAGCATTAAAGGCTTTACGACTTTTAGTTTCAGTTATGCATTGAAGATTTTTGACAAATAGAATAGTCTGAAAATTACTCAGAAGCATATTTTTTCCTGTGTATTTGGAAAATACTGGAATTCTGAAAGCAAAGGATTCTGTGTGACTAACTCAAGAATTCCTTGCAATTGTGGACTGATTTAAAAATTAAGCATTTCTATTCTTCCTAAAGAAATCTGGTACAATTTTTTGAAAATTGCTGTAACAAGAAGCTAAGTCACTTTTTTGGAAAAAGACTTTCAAAAGTTGATATATGTATATCCTCTCTGAGATGGTTCTGTTACGTCTTGGCAAACAAATTTTGAAACATTGACAGGTATTCAGAACATAGTCACACCCTGGGTTTTCTTTTTTCTTTCTTTTTTTTTTTTTTTTTTCCCTTGGCAAACCCTATTTAAATATTCTCTATACACTCACTCCTCTGTGTTGCATTTTACTACATCTTGATGTGTGAATTAAAGCACTGAAATGTGTTTTAAAAAAATCCTCCATCTGGAAAAAAGAGATAATGTGTGAGACACCAAACAGATTGAGTGCTTTGGATAGGTTTCTGTTTTAGAGCAAATGATTGCATTAGGATTTAGAAAATGAATACGTGGGGAAGACAGCTGCATTGCTCTTCAAAACAGACAGCTCCTGTGAAGCTTTGGCAAACTGCTATTCTACATTAAGACAATTAAGGCAAAGTGTTGAGGTTTGGCAATTAAGGCAAAGTGTTGAGGTTTGGCTGTAGCATTTTGCCCCCTGTATTTAGAAATATGGTAGAACAAAATTCTAACTTCATGCTTTCTATCTATTTGTCCTCATTTCATTTACAGGAACTCCCAGATTCTCTGAAAGATCAGATCTATCTGAAAGAATGGCACGTGTACAATACGTTGATTCAAACCATTCCAGCCTACATTGCATTATTTCAAGACCTAAGAGTACTGGAATTGTCAAAAAATCAAATCACCCATCTCCCAGTAGAGATTGGTAAGTTGGCTCAAGATATTCAGATATTTATACTCATGCCATTTAACTCTACTGCAGGGAAATGAGATTTGTTTTCCTTGTTTAGAATGAACAGTCCACTCCACAATTTTACAGCTCTCTGGCTTTAATTATACTTACCAAATTGTATGCAAAACCATGCACACAGCATGGCTCAAACATGGGAAAAAATTAACACATTTTTGTTATTTGACTATGAGGTAGTTCTTGCTTGTACTTGAGTAGATGGAGAGTTGTTCCTGAGAACAGGCCGTGTTTTATGTTCCCTACAGGTTAAGAAAAATAGAATTATTATAGAATTGTAAGCCTCAAGCATGATGAAATGAAACATAAGATTGTGGTAAAACAGAATAAAAAATATAAAATCTGTCTTCTGAATTCTTTTAAAGACTTCAGTAATCATCTTCATTTAATAAGTACCATATCATAGTCATCGAATCATAGAATAATTTGGATTGGAAGGGACTTTAAAGATCATCTAGTTTCAACCTCCCTGACATGGTCCAGGACACCTTTCACTAGACCAGGTTGCTCAAAGCCCCATCCAACCTGGCCTTGAACACTTCCAGGAATGGGGCATCCACAACTTCTCTGTGCAATTTCTGCCAGTGCCTCACGACCCTCACAGTGAAGAATTTCTTCATAGAATCTAATATACAGACAAGAATTGTAATGTTTGGCCCTCCTGTGTTTTTGGATCTGACAATATATAAACTTATTTGACAGATAGTGTTGATATTGAGAGGGATTTTCTGCTCTTACTAGGAAAAATGTTGCTGTAACTAGTGGTACCTTTGGGAGTTGAAGAACTCTGCTATGAGTTCACCGTTCTTGAGCCCATGAACCCAAGTGTACTAATTCCTCGTCCTTTGCAGGAGTCCTGAGCTTTCCCCATTGTTGGCATTCCTTATGTACACTAAGAGATAACAACTTAAGGACTAAGTACTTCACCTCGTAGTTATCATAGGTTTAACTAAGAAAAACTAGAAGAGGGAGAGCATCCTGAAACACAGAAGGCAGTTCTAGAATTTTCTACCTTTTTCTACTCTATTACAGTAACACTTGTGATTTTGATTTATTTACTCACATTGAGATATATTTTATGGTTTCAACTTGGCATCTGAACACACTAATGGATCATAAACAAGACACAAACTGGAGATAATGCACATAAAATGGATACTGTTTTGTCAGCCCTTTGACTGTGGGACTTGGATAGGCCGGTGAATATAGTGGATAAACACCTAGAAAGTAGCTTGGAAGAAAGTGGGCATAATGTGGAAGAAAGGAGCAAAGATACTAGTTTCCTGCCAGAGAACCTAAACCTTAATTCAGCCAGGTAGAGGCAAAGTTTTTTCTTTCTTTTTGCGATATTATGCACTGTTAATGAAAATGATCCCCAAGAAAAAATTATTATTAATCTTATTGAAGTCTGTATTCACAATAAAGGTACAAACACAGATCACAGAATCACAGAATAGTTAAGATTAGAAAAGACCTCTAAGATCATCAAGTGCAACCATTAACCTAGCCCCATTGTGTTCATCTCTAAACCATGTCCCTAAGTGCACAGCTTTTTTTTTTTTAAGTTTCAAGGAATGGTAATTCCACCATTTTCCTGGACAGGCTATTCCAATGCCTGAACAACTTTTCAATTTTTCTTTAATATTCAGTCTAGACTCCCTCTTGCACAAGTCAAGGTTGTTTCCTCTTGTTATGTCACTTGTTAACTGGGAGAAGAGATCAACCCTCACCTGGCCACAATCTTCTTTCAGGTGGTTGTAGAGAGTGATAAGGTCCCCCCTGAACCTCTTTTGCTTCAGGCTAAACAACCCCAAGTCCCTCAGCCACTCCTCCTAAGACTTGTGCTCCAGACCCTTCACCAGCTCCATTGCCCTCCTCTGGACACGCTCCAGGACCTCAATGTCTTGTCAAGAGGGGCTGTTGTAGTTTAGGAACGGTATTCCCCAACTTAGTTATCCCACCAAACCATGCACTGCCCACTCACTCCTCCCTCCTCTTTCCACTACACCTGTGGCAGGATGGAGAGGAGAATTGAAGGCTCAAAAGGTAAAGATTACAAGTTGAGCTTTACGTTCGAAAGAACAATTTACTGCAAACAGCTACAATATCAGTAACAGAGGGAACTGGTTCTATCCAACTGCTTGCTTCACACCCAGCTTGCTTGATTGGAAGAGACCCCTTCTCCCATCCCTGAGAAGTAACCTGTATCCTAACCATGCTCCTTCCTGGCTACTCCAAAAATTAGCACTCTCCTTGTCCAGAACCAGGACAGGGTCCTAGAACTGGATACAGGATTTGAGATGTAGTCTCACCAGTGCTGAGTACAGGGGGACAATCCTGATAGAGGCCAGGATGCCACTGGCCTTCTTGGCCACCTGGGCACCCTGCTGGATTATGTTCAGCACCCTCAGGTCCCTTTCTGTCAGGCAGCTTTCTGGCCAATCTTCGCAAGCCTGTAGTGCTGTGTGGGGCTGTTGTGAGCCAAGGGCGGGACCCATCTCTTCATGTTATTGAACCTCATACAGTAAACCTCAGCTCATTGATCCAGCCTGTCCAGATCCCTCTGTACATCCTTCCTACCCTCCAGCAGATCAATACTCCCACCCAGCTTAGCATCATCACAGACAAGGGAACACTTGATCCCCTCCTCCGGATCAATAATAGAGATTCTAAACAGGATTGGCCCCAACACTGAGCCCTGATGAACCCCAGTGGTGACTGGGGGCCAAATATATGGTTCTGGTATCACCAATTCACTGTAGAGGGTAATGTAGAGGCCATATCAGACCTTTATTGGGAAACAAGGAAGAAAGTTTCAGTATTTCTAGTAGCAATCACTCTTCTTTCAATTGCATTAAAATGTGATTTCTGCTCATCAGTAGCTTTTTTGTTATTCCTATTTATTCAATTTCCTTACAACATGCTTATCCTGTTAGCTTATACCCAGGATGTTGCTTTCTTCCTTTCAATGTTTTTGTCCCTTTGTTTTTTTAAAATGTAAGTGCTTGCCTGGAAGAGACAGAGAATGTTAGAAAACTGTTTGCTGTAGATCCTTCCTCAGAGACAGCATTATAATACTCACCATGCTGTTCTTAACTGTTGTTACAATCTGATAGTCACAGAGGAGCAAGGAGAGCTCTCTGTAGATTGAAGAGAGAACTCTAGGTTTGAATATTTCCCGAAATGAGATTAAAACTCAAACAAAGTTATATTTTGATACCAAAACCCGATATTTTTATTTTATTGATTGCAAAAGAGACAAAAAGAAAGGAAAAACAGAGTAAAGTTGGAAAAAGCTAGGGTTAGCTTAAAAGCATAGGACAGTCTTACCACCACATTTTGCCTTCTGGCTGAGATGGGAAGCATGAAGCAATTTCTGCCTTTTTTTTTTTTTTTTTGTGCCGCTTTTTATGTTTATCTTCTGGCCCCAGGGGGGTCTGGCAGCTTGTTAGAATGCCACCTTACAGAATGCAGCCACGATGTTGGGTCCCTGCTACTCATGTTTTAGCAGGGTTTCAGTTGGACAGCCACTGGGCAGTGCAAAGTCACAATTCCTGTCTCGGCAGGAATATGGTAGGGATGCAGGAACAGCTTTATTCAGAACTCACGTGTGTAGCATGACTGGTTTCTATTCTCCCTAGACTGGCAGCACCTCAGCTCCCAGTTGTAGGCTTCACAGGTGGTGGTAAGGAGAGGTGCAGTGGAAAGGCTGGCCAGCTCCAACCTCCCCAGAGAGAGAGCCTTGCATAGAGGGTGTCTCTTCTCCCCTCTTCTGATTTTGCACAGTTTTTGATTCACTTTATGTAGAATTTAAGACCTTTTTGATATGGTTAATTTTGCATGTAGCCTTCAGGTATCCAAAAAAGATAACAAAACCAGACACAATGACAGAGCATTTTTTGAAGTATCTTTCTTGTTATCAGTTTTCTACAACCGTGAATTGTTTTTCTTTTTTTCAAAATTCTTGAAATCTAAGTAGTCATCTCTAGAAATACAGATTTGAACATTTAGACATTGCATAACCAAATTTACAAATTTTCTATGTTGTAGATGCTATTTTTACAGTAATTCTACATCACAGCAGTAATTCTAGCCTATCCAGACAAAGACATATATTCACTGTTGTAGTTTAAAACCAAATAATACAAAAAAGCCACTAATGGTTTTCAGTCTTACTGAATGATTTGTGTTGATAGATAGACCACCTATTAGCAATGCAGTGGAACTGCCCTTGCTGTTATGGCGTAAATTACAGAGAGAAATTTTCTCAATTTGTGTAATGCTCTATTTGTAGGCATTTAAGAGGATATTCTTGCAAATAGCTGTGCTTTTATTTCATGTGCTGTATATGCATACAGAGACTAACACTAATGTGCATTGGAAATGCTAATTATTTTCATAAGACATTATTATGAAAGGCCTTGGATATTTTGAAGTTTTTGGATACTGTTTCAAAATGAAACCCTTCATGATTTAGTCAGCTTAGCTACTAAATTAGCAGCAGGAAAATAATCAATGTGAGTTTAATTTGGGAGCTCTACTTAAAACAAAATAGAAGCCAAATTTAGCTCAACAAATCATCCAACAGAGGCTAACCTGGTGAGCCATATTAGGGCTACTTTTAATTCACTCCAGAGGGTTGTAAATATATGAGGAAACAGGAGGAGATAAGAATATTTTCCATGAAAAGAAAGTAATGTTGCGGTAGCAGTCTCTGGACTAAAATGTCCACAGGAATTGAAGTTCATGTTCCTGTTTTACCACATTTAGATAATGCTCCACTGTGAATCAGAGAGAAGAAAAACTCGAATCCATTCTGATATTTCAATCACACTGGTGGTTAGACTCACCTATGTACTTGAACAGACCAAATTTGTATCAGAAGACAGACAATACTTTTGATCTCATTCTTTCTGTGTAATACCAATTATTTCAATGGGAAGCACTTGGGAAAAAAAAAAGGAGAAAACAGCAGAATGGAGCTGTCTGTATTAAACTGGTCAGGTGTGGTTTGCCCAGGAATAACAAAAAAAAAGTAATGAACAGGAATGTAGCCAGGAGATTATCTTCTGTGTGAGACTGGCAGTTCTGGCTCTGACTACATGGCTGTAGTGCAGTCGCTGTATCTAAATTAGTGCCAGTACCTTAGTAATTGCTATAAATGAAAATAACCAACAGAATATATTCTCATATTCACATAGGAAGTGGTGAAATGCATTTTCATGTGATCCCAAAGCTTTTGTGTTGAAACGGTGTTGTAAGGCTATATCAGGGTATTTTTTTGTCCCACAAAATATTCATGAAACATCTCAAAGACCTGTTAATAAAATATTTGTACCTCATTAAGTTCTCTCACATTTTTGATTTGCCAAATATTTAAGCTTAAAAATAACTGTGCTTCTGAGACATACTTTAATAAGAAATCACAGAATTTTTTTTTTGTCTCCTCCCTACCTCACAGTATAATATTTCATTAATTCAATTTTCTAGAACTCAGAAGGGAAAACAATTAGTAAGAGAGTTTTAAATGACTTCCAGATAACTAAGATAAGTTTTTCCACTAATAAGATTTCCAATGTTTTAATGTATGAGTTTCTGAGAAGAAAATATGTATTCTTAGCCTAAATGCAGTTTAATTCTGAAGAACTGCAATTGCAATTGTAATTTTTTTCAGTATTAAATGTTATTTGTCCAACAGCTTAGTCTTGTATACAACTGAGGAAGATTTTGTTTATATCCCACATTTGAAGAGGCACTATTAAACACTCGTGTTGTAAATTGACCCTTCTCACGTGGACTTTTTTGACTCAGTCTTCAGTGGTCACCTCTCTTCTTACACCCCTTGAGTGGATGAAACTGGTAGCAGGGACTGGGGCATCAAATTTCCTCTTACTGTAAGCAAAGATCAGGTTGATAACCACCTGAGGAACGTGCATATAGGTACACCTATGGGACCTGATGAGATGCATCTGAGACTCCTGAGGGACCTGGCTGATGTAATTGGCCAGTCACTCTCCATCATATTCAAAAAGTCATGGCAGTCAGGTGAAGTCCCAGGTGACTGGAAGAAGAAAAATATTACACCTATTTTTAAACAAGGCAGAAAGGAAGACCCTGGGAATTACCAAACTGTCAAACTCATCTTTGCACCTGGGAATATCATGAGATCCTCCTAAAAGCTATGCTAATGCACATGGAGGAGAGGGAGGTGATTTGAGACAGCAAGCACAGCTTCACCAAGAGCCAGTCCTGCCTGAACAACTTAGTGGCCTTCTACAATGAAGTGGCTACATCAGTGAACAAGGGAAGGGCTACCCATGTCATCTATCTGTCATCTAT